>CM068967.1:72038067-72067909 GCA_035128595.1 Eptatretus atami
GTATGCCGGAAATGGAACGTAGCTGGTGTGATGTACAGTTGTAAAGATAACAACTTGTGTTTGTATTCATTCTGGTAATGTAAAGTAGCAAATGTAAGTTCACATCATGGAATTGTCTGATAAGATTAGGAATTTGTAAAATTACATGACAGCATCGACCAAGAAAGAGCAAATCCTCGGTAAAGCTAATGTTCAGTTTGACATATTGATGTAGCATTATTGCCGCGGTTGATCGACTATACGGACGCTCGAGATCATCAATCTGCTGATGTGGACTATGGTTAGGTTGTGGACCAAATGGTCGGAGAAGTTTATGGACAGAAGGGTTGTCAAACCAGGAATTAAGATTGTGGAGCCCAGGCTGATGATCCAGGCAGTTGGAAAATCAGCTACTCGGCTTACAAATTACTAAAACTACGTACTTTGGGCCATACAACGAATGAGTTGTTTAGATTTTTATATTAAGTATAGGGTGTTGTAGGAATTGTAATTCATTTATAAAATCCTTTTAATTGTTCATTCAATACATTAAGAATAGCCATTACTGTTCAATAAGTGATCATAATTGTTGTAACGAACAGATTTATGAGAGAGAAAAAAAAAGATGTGATTCTTTTGCAAAAGAACCAAATTAACAAATTTCACAATGTAACTATTACTAGGAATTTAATAAGTGTGACTATGCTAATGATTATAATCAGACTCACTGGTCATTGTTGTTACACAGCTCTTCAACATATTGTAAGTATATAAGGGCTTCCAAAGCATTCTGACTTAAATTTTGAGTGTAGCAACAGAACCCATCCTAACGGATCGGTTCGTAACCCCAGAATTTGTGTATTTTAGTATAGATCTGTAATATGGAAGAGAAAGAGCGATGTTCAACATCCGGGGAAGTACAGAATCTTTTTTTTTGTTTGCACAGGTGGTGATGCGAGACTAGATGATAGGAAAGCCGCAAGTAGAAGTTAGGTTGGTGGAAGGGATGTACGAGGGAACGAAGGGAGGTTTTAGTCCAAGGATGTGTGAGGAGTTTAGCGTAAACATCAGTTTTGAAAAAGGAAGCTTTCTCATCCCACTCATGTTGATCATGGTGATGAGCTGGGAAGTAGGAGGGTAAAGATGAAAGGTATTCTAGGGGGGATGTTTGTATGTGGACTGATCTGGCTGTGGACTGAGAGTAAGTGGGGATGCAGGAGGTACGAGAGGAGTACAAGGAGGCATTCAGGAAACATGGATTGAAGATAAGTATGGAGAAGACTGAGGTGAGTGTGGTCAAACAGCAGAGAAAAATAAATGAATATATTAAGTTAGTGGGGAAAGAGATCAGACAGGGAAATAGATTTGAGTGACGGGGATGGTAGGTTGGAGGCAGAGGTGGTTTGGTCAATGTGTGGGGGAGGGTGGAGCATTGATGGAAGATGAAAATAATCAAGGAAATTGAAAGGGAAAGTTCTGGTGTATTATGTAATGCCAGCCTACCTTTCTGGTCTGGAAAGCGGTGGCACTGATAGAGAGACAACAACAGAAGTTGTTAGGTCTCGAGAAACACTGGATTAAAATTGCAGGTGTGAAGAGGGTGGATAGGAGGAGGATTGATGAACTGATGGAAGAGATTGGTGTGCAAATAAGATCGACAGGGGATTGTGTAAGAAGTAGGCTGGTCAGATGATGCCAGATTGGGGAGAGAGAGAATGGCAAAGAGAGCAGATAGTTGAGGGAGCAAGATAGGAGGAAAAGAGGTAGACCACAGCTGAGATGGGAAAATTGTGTGAGGAGAGCTATCAACAAGGTGGTGTGGTTGGAGAGTGGATGGATTGGCTGAGAACAGGGAAGTGGGTCATATCTGCAACACCCGCTCTCACCGCGAGTGATGCTATGCTACACTGTACATATTTACCCAGACAGAATTTGGTGTCCTCCCCACACCCCGATCCCCTGTGACCATCAAAAAATTTTACCACCTAAAAATTTCCCGTGCACACCCAGAGTACAACTAGCAGTTTTCACTCATTCTGTCCAGCTGTTCAGGAGTGCATACAAGTTAAATAAACAGAAAAGGACACTTTCTCAAATTATAGTATGGTTAGGACCATGATCCATACATACACACTTCACATGAAGGGAAATTAGTTTTTTGAAAATGATTATCCAGTGATTGATCATGTGAGCTGATATGCAAACTTGTTAAGAAAAGTGTCAAATTTTAAGGCAATTCATTTGCATTTTTAGCTCGCCTGTTCGAAGAACAGAGAGCTATAGTGATACCCCCAGCGTGAGCATGAGCGTCAGCGTCAGCGTGAAAATGTTAAAGTTTTTGGTGCAATATTTAGAAGCTTGCCATTCATTAATATGTGTATTAGGATGCTTGATATTTGGCATGAAGGTTCCTTTGGCGGTATATTTATTGATGTAGTGAAGTTGAAATAAAAAATAATTTCAAATGTTTTTAAATTTTTGACCTGTTTTGAACTTAAACTTTTTTTGTAGCACATCAACGTTAAAGTTTTTTGGTGCAAGTTATTTTTAGAAGCTTGCCATCATTTAATATTGTACTAGGATGCTGATATTTGGCATGGAGGTTTCTTTGGGTTATACTATTGGTGTAGTGAAGTGAAATTAACAAGATGATTTTTAAAATTTTTTTTAATTTCAAACCTAAGATGGTGTCAAAGCCACCAATGCTCGCCTGTTTTATACTAACGCTTGCCATTCATTCAATTATGTTGACTAGTTTACTGATTACAATATACAAATACATATATTGCTTTAAAATTATTTGGATCAGACTTCACTGTAATGCTTTAAAAAAAATATTATTAGACTAGTCTTTTAAAAACATAAATGTATAAACAGGCGAGCATTGGGTCGCTTTGACACCAACTCTCTGGTTGTTTTTCCACTATCACAGAATGGAATAACACGTATACATTAAATCCCCCCCCCCCCCAAAAAAAAAAATAATAAAACAGATGACCAAATTCAAACATTTTGGCATTTCATCGATGTACTGGTGCAACTAAAGGCCATCAAAAAAGTAACTATTTATCCAAATAATTGAAAGAGTGTAAAATCTAACATTGATAATGCTTTCATAAACTTTGCTAATCACTTTCATTTTGGAGGAAACTTTGATGGAATCGTCATGAACCGCTGCATTGATGTTGAACAGGCTTCATATTTTCCATTGCATCTAGTTGGAACTTACCGAAATCTTGGTCAACACATAAAGAATCAGAGAGAGGACAGAGAGGTACACTCTGATACGTGTCCCTCCAAAACGCTTCTTAAGGTACTCTGGCATGGTTACCACCTGAACAAAGAACGAGGAATAAACCAAACGATTATCAACAAAATCATAATTGTAAAGCGTAATTATATTAAATCATGTTTTGAGCACATTTTTTTTTTTAACGAGTGCCGCATGTTGATTAGGATGAATTGCCGCCAATATTTGCAGCAAAAGTTTTTACTTCATTTCAACATTCCAACATTCCAAATGCAAGTTCCTGCCAATCTTGTGTAAAATTAAGCACGTCACAGTGCTTCACTCCTCCATAAGCTAATTGGTACAGGTTCTGAAATAATGCAACACATCCCTAACTACTATAATATCACTGATTTCAAAGATGGTGACCTCACTGCATAATATTGTCCTACCTGAAGAAATGCATAATGAGTGTAAGCAAGCAAGCAAGATCAGAAAAAGAAACCGGCATGTACATTGGGAAATTATTGTTTGTGCCTATGCAGTGTGTTACACAAAACAGCAGACACCCGTCTCCGACGGGTATGGGGGACAGGACGGATCACAATACTCGGTTACGGTAGTTTCTTTGGATGTTTGCGCCGCATTCAACAGCTCAGTTCATATTGGTGCGTGTCTGGGTGCCCATGGTGGCGTTTGAGACCGGTCGCTTTAGATTGTTGGCCTTGGCACATAGTGCCGAATGAGTAACACGAATGATTTGACATATTCATCGTTTCTATATTACTCCATCAACAGATTAACAACATGGCAGGATAAAAGTGGTAAATGCTGAGTTGAACAAACGTCCTGAACTCATGGACTTGGTAAGTAAAGCACGTCGTCTGGGACCCGGCCGTCGGTTTTGCCGCCGAACGCTGCTGATTGTGACATCATCGATTCCCTCTTTGAAATTCTATCTATATTCGATTTTTTGAATCCGCTATCACCTGCCGTAAATACATGGAACACATCATGTGAAGATTTCGGAAGTATGAACAGAATATGTTCGGAGAAAAGTGTGTTAGAAGTTCCAGGCTTACGCCCATTATATTATGATAATATATGATACATTTCGGCCTTCTTTTGATTCGGCCTCTATTCCGATTTTAAGGCGTCAAAGGTGAAACAAAAAAAAAAATCACATTTTTCCTTGCCATCCCCATGAGTTTGAGTCCAAAGAGAAAAGTGCTTTCAAAACAACCCCAGTAGAGATGCCAAAGATAATTTTCGGATTTGAGTGTTTATGGGATTATACACAGGCCAAAGTTCAAAATTAACGTTTTTGGCATGCCAGCCATTTGATTTCAACAAATCCAGACAAGAATTGGCAATATTATACCTTAATACAGCCTCTATGGACGAAAAGAAGTCGACATGTTCTGATTATTTTTCCTTTTACTGGGGTCAGTGTGGATGGAGTTGGGTGTTGGGAGTGGAGGACAACATATTGTCTGTGTTTCTATTGTATTCTTCCTTATATGGACAAATGGATTACAGTGTTGCATATTACATTCTTTCATCCCACTGATGCTGTGGCAGCTTTGAGGGACCCATCTATACCATGTCGAAGACACTCGGCATGTTGTGGGTGCTGTCATGGAATACATTGGACAACATGTCCTTGGGTCTGTTTTCCATTGTATCAGCTTACCACTTAATCGAGCAATATAATTGCAACTGTCATCTGAAATTGTCGTGAGACATTAGCACTTTGACTGATCCAGGCGAACCCCACCACTGTTCATCCTCATGTATAGAATCATCTTCATCAGCTTCCTCTCGCATCTCATTGGCTCTTAACACATTAACTTACCACTGGCAAGTCTCACTCTTCATGAATAAATTACAGAGAGTTATTAAATTACTCTGTTTAGCTGAAGCATCAACCATGACTTCCACCTGGTGATACAACTACAACCGGTATAAACGCCTCAGTAGTCGTAACTTTTATTATTGCCCAAGAAAACATGGCTGGAGTAGAGGCAGTGTGTGTATCCAAATCGACTCCTCCAACCCACATTCACTCTGTCACATCATTGTCCAACACCTTTACATATCTGTCAGTTTCCTTACAAAATTTAACATGGTGATCGTTTACAGAGCCCCTATTCTACCTGGACATGCATGTTCAAAGAAGACCCAATACTCTTACTCTATGCCTCAGGAAATATGACCTTTTGATAAATCCCCAATTAATTTATTTAGTCAGTCTCTGGTACAGGTACAGTCTTTGGAGCTCTTTGAGCCTCACCATCAGTCCAACGCTTTCTTGGCTGGCTCATGCAGTATCTCCAAGCTTCAGTCCAAAGCTGGTCGCTCAGTACCTTGGAAATTTCCACCAGCCAAGTGCTATCTTTGCTATGCTCAGTTGATAATGTGGTACAACACCTTCATCTGAAGTGTCATGGAACATGGCAACTCACTGTAGACTGATGCTGCTGCTTCCCATATTGCTTCCATTGCCATTTAGAATCGAGCACCCTCCATGTCATTGGTAAACTGCAACATATGGCTCATTCTCAGGTCTGCTTCCTGCTCACTTCAGGGTGGTTGTGGCCTTGCACTCTTTACCGTTTCTATTGATGTCTTGTTCCTCCTGCCATCTCACCTACTTGCCCATGCTTGTCCACTCCAGGTTACATGTATTCCACCAAAAAAAAAAACTTTTGCTTGTGACTCTCTCAAATTCTAAACCAAATGCTCATCTCTAGTCATTTGTACGCAGTATGTGAATGATGGTTTGCATTATTTCTGAGAGTGTGGCTGTGCAACTGATGTAGTGTCCCCTTTAGGTTAGAAAAGGAATTTGCAATTTTTTTCGAGGAGGAGGAGATTGGGACCATACTCTGTGCAGTGTTGGTGCTGCTTAAGCAGTCTCCTTGGCTATTGGGCACGATCCTGGATGGGTCGCCACTCCGACACAGGATACCAGCATACTGGCACTCATTTTGCCAACCTCGGAAGGATGACAGGCCGAGTTAACCCCACCTGTATTAAATCAACAGCTGAGCGGTATTTGAACTCAGGACCCGAGGATCCAAAACCCACCACCCTAACCATTAAGCCAACACCAGGCATAATTTGTTCAAGGTTCAGGTTCAAGTTCAAGTTCAAGGTGTCAAAGTGTCGGCAATAACTTGCCTTCTATTGATGAAAGACACAGATCTTTGAAGTTCACAAACTAATTCTGGTCGATGGGTCCTCCTGCTGAACATCCTTCCAATGGATGGTGCACACCTTCATGAATTACCATGAATACAAAACAAAGGTAGTCCCTCTTCCACCTGTGTCTTGTGTGCCCGTTTGCCCTTCATCACACCTTTAAATGTCGACACTTTGATCCCTGTCTTTCTGCTCTTCAATCAACTTAAATACCTGTTGAAAAATATTTTGAAAACTTAGTTTTTAGGGACATCATAAAAAGAACACAACCAACAGGCACAGATAACTAATTAACGTGTAAAATAATAGGTGTGTAAAAGACGAGTGCCATCAATGGCTGTAAACTTCGGAAAAATGTTTTTGTGTTTTTTTTTCTTCAGCCTTGAAAATGTATATTTTATTTCAATTGAATTATATACGTGAACACTGGAGAACACAAATTGCCTCGTTGGCACTTCCAAAAACCGACAGTTTAGGCCACCATCAGGTCAACCCAAGTGCCACGCGAAGCGGCGCTGAGCGACCGTCGTCCAATTCCAGCAAGAGGATTTGGTGGGGAACTCCTTCCCTCTCCCTCAACACACTGGCACCTTGTTCGGGCCTGGCCCAAACCACCGCACGGGTCTCTAGGCTGCGAATGCGCTCCAGGATACAGTGGAGTGGCGCTTGGGGATCAACTCCCCTTGCCAATTTCCACCAGGTCCAGAGCCGCTGAAGCTGCCTCGCGACGAAGAGGATTTTCTGGAGAGTGAAAAATATCGTTGATGAAGATTAGGAATAAGACTGGGCCCAATACACTGCCTGGGGTACTCCAACCTTGACAAGGAGGTCGACGAAAGGATTGCTTGACAGCCACACGTTGGCTACAAAAGTAGAGGAAGTCAGTAAGCCATATCTGGAGTTGGCCTTCGATGCTATAGGCAGAGAGTTTGAAGAGCAAGGCAAGATGCCAGACTGTATCAAATGCTCCAGATATGTCCAGAGACAGCCCGATGTCATGTCTTACATTGAGGGCCTCCATTCATTTTTGGAGAGCACAAGCAGCATGTCCAGGGTAGAGTGACTGGGTCTGAATGTGATCCAATGAAGTTCATCCAAAGAAAGTAGTTTGGATTGGTGAACAGCAGTTTTAACATAGCCCCATAAAGAGTAGTTCAATGGGGACAGGGTAGAAGAACGAGGTGACCAAGAAATTGGTCCACGTTTATTGATCCAAGATATCATTTTAAACCCGTTTCACATTTAAAGCATCGTGGAAGGGAGCACCGTCTTGCTGGAAGGTGCTATTTGAAAGATTTAATCAGTGTAGTTCAGGGACAAATAAATTCTGCAACACTGCAAGTAATATTGAACATTGCGTCTTCTTCAAAAAATGAAGGACCACTGAAGCAAAACTTTCTGAGAGTGGACCAGAAGATGATTTGTGATGAGTCTTTAATGTTGCCAGATTTACTGAGATGTTTTTTCTCTCACCCAAATGCCTTTGCCACTGATGTAGAATTCTGCCTCGTCAGAAAATGTCAACTCATTAAGAAACCCAGAGGAATTGTGGATTTTTGATTGGAACTGTTCGCAAAAATCTAGCCTTGTGCGGTTGTCCTTTTCATGTAACATTTGAACCATCTGAATCTTGCAAGCATGTTCGTGCAATTTCACTTTGATAATTATATTCACTGTTCATTGCGGGGATATTAGTTCACCAGATGCACATTGCAACAACTTTCGTATACTCCTGTCGAATGCTTCCGAGACAACAGCCACAGTCTCCTTCTCTCGGATAGTGGTTTGTCATTCACCGATTCAATTTCTTTAAACCTTTTCATACAATTGTTAATTGACTTCCTTTGTGGTGCATCTTTCCTGTAATGAGTAGTAAATTGTCTTCTCACAGCTGTTATGGACTTCTTGTTCTGCTCACCACAACACACAGTTAACCTTTTCTTCTACTGTCACCATTATCAATCAGTTTCAGCAACTGAAATTAAATTTAAAAAGCATTAGTAACAATACCATTAACAAAACTTTATGAATAATGCTTTAATTTGTCGTTTACAGCTTGCTCATATCATGTATGCATCGAAAGTTATAAACTCTGACGTTGCAAAAGGACTTCATAAACACATTGAGTTTCATGAATGAAGCTATTTCTGAGATTTCTGATCTTGAACTAATATATTAATGATGTATTACAACAATAAATGACATGATTGTCCATGCATGATGATGTTTGCAGAAATGAAGCAAAGTAACATACCCCAGCAGTGATGTAAATGGGAACGAATAACCAGCCAAGAAGTACAACGATGAAGAGAGCCTGAAACAAATGGACATTTTACAGCTTGATTCAATTCGTATTTGTTATGAAATAAGTTTTCCTTGTTGCCTTCCTGTGCACACCTCGATACAAAAACTAGTTTTCAACTCATTCTATCTATCCATCTGCTCTAGGAGTGCATGCAAGTCAAACACACCCACAAAAAGACACTCCTCAAACTAGATGGTATTCATAGAATACACACCCGATGCAGTCTTGAGAAGGACTTGTGTGAGCCAACTCTTTCGGTTTTTTCAGGTTTTGTTTTCTTTTATCCAATATGGCTGCCAGACACCGTGACCAACGACGTCATCTTTATCAAACCATATTTCCCATGGGTAGTTGATCAATTGTTAAATTTTGCAATGATCGGTTTCTCCTACGAAGATTTTCAAAGATTTTCCCTTAGATCCAATATGTGTGCCAGACCACGTGACACATAATGGTCATCTATATATTCTAAAACTCTCATCTGTTGATAGTATGTATGTATGTTCCCAAAATACAGCCAAAACGGTACACGAAAGTGCAAAAATTTTAGTCCCACCTTACTCACCATTCTCCTGCATGTGCAGTGCAGTATCAAGTTTGGTTCAAATCGGGCAAAGAAAAAATTATTAAAAATCAATTCCCGATTCAGTCAAGTACTCTTCGGGAGAATTTGATCAATGAAAACAACCTCAGTGGTTAGTTCACTGGAGCTATCTTTTTTTTTTCTTGAAATGATTTTTTTTATCAACCGCTGTCACAACGGTCTCTAGTGTTTTGTTTTTAAAAATCCTTTCAAATTTCAAGTCAATCAGATGACAATTGAGGATTTTAGAAATTTGGCTATGTTGACCTTTTAGCTTATGTTGACCGAAGAAATAATTGGTGGTTTAATTCATTGAGGTGATATGAAAATCCTGTTCAAATTTCAAGTCAATCGAATGAAAATTACCAATTTCATAAAATTCATCCTATGTTGACCTTTTGGCCTATGTTGACCTCAAAATTCATTGCAACTTCAATTTAATGACCAAATGTGCAAATCCTCTTCAAATTTCAAGGCAATCGGATGAAAATTGAGGATTTCAGAAATAGGCCGAGGTGACCTCAAAAGAGTGACCTATATCACACGGTCATGTAACATGTGTAAAGTTTCAATTTCCTCCGCTGAGCGGTTTTCGATGTACACTCTTAACGAAATGCAGACACAACGTACACCATACGTACGTACGCAACTGATGGCTTAACCCTACATTTCCTTAGCGAGTGCGGGTAATTATAATATGATTCGCATTAAACCCGAATTTTCTCTCCTATACATCCTAGTAGTCAGCAATATTGTCACGCACATTCCATTCAAAGCCACCAATGGCAATGCCTGATGCAGCAGCAGTCCCTGCCAAACCAACAAATGTCACTTCCAACATTGCTGGCAAACAGCGAAGCTCCAATCTGCAACATTAAGACACCGACATCAAAAACAATGAATGCAGTAAATTCAGCAGAGTCAAAGCTGTTAGTTCTGCTTCTTTAATCACAAGCATAAGGATAGTAAATAGATAAAAAGCATGATTTTGACCATTTAAGTTGAAATTGGATTTTTAGACTTCCCTTACCGGCCACCAAGACATTCTCCTGCCAGCAAGAAAGAATCCTCCAACCGTGGAACGGTTGCTTTGGTACATCGACTATGAAAGAAAAGAAAGACACCTTTGGCAAATGTTTCGACAGCATATGTTTTCATGCGGAAACCAAATTATGTTGTAATTGAAATCCAAGTTGTCTGTCACAAAAGAAACCCAACACGACTAACACACTGACCTTGGGTTAACGTTTAGGGCTTTAGGCCAACATCAGCAATGTAATTCTGTCCATTGGCCCAACCATGACCTTAGTGCCATCACTTTTATGCCACGTGGCTGCCGTTGGATCAATGCTGGAAATCCTCTTTGCGACCATTTCCAACCTTTGCCAAGGTCAATGTGCTTGCTTGGAATGTTCCTTAATAAGCGACTTTCAAAATTATGTAATCTGTTTCAGATTGCTCTGTGCACATGTGCAGAAACCCCTGGCAACGAAGACAATTGGGACGGCCGAGACATATTTCATTCCCCTCAGATAAGGATTGTAGAATGAAACGACTAAAAAAACTTTTGAAGAAGCCGAAAGTACTTGGAAGGGTACCAGGGAGAAAGGGGTGTGCGCCTGCACAACGAAACAGTTGGAGAACTTCCTGATCAACTCATCCAAAAAGTTAATAGTGTTGCAATCGTACTACAAAAACTCTCGAAGATGTGGGCCCATGGAAGGCCAAAGGTTGTTTTTGGGGCCACAAGAAAATTACACGAGATATTCGCATCTGTTGGTGGAAGGAAATGTGTGTGTGTGTGTGTGTGTGTGTGTGTGTGTGTGTGTGTGTGTGTGTGTGTGTGTGTGTGGTGTGCGTGCGCACTATAACCATGGCCGCCGCTAGCTAATTGTATTAACAGGAAATAATAGGAACTCCACACCTCTCATCCACGGATATTTCTCAAGCATCATATATTCTCGTGAGTCCGATTTGTATTCAGGAATAGAACAGTTATGGTGAACCATTTTGAAATTGTCATTTATTATTATTATTTGTATACATTATCGAGGCTTGTATGAGAGCTAACACACAATACACAACAAGGGGGCAGGAGACAAGAGGGAAGGACAAAACAGTGGGGAACAGAGACATCGGAGATCTGTGGAAGGGAGAGGGATGGGGTGGGGAAATGGGATATACAAGATGGACACTACGGGGACTTTCAGGAAGGAAAGCAGGGAATTTGAAGGAGGTGGGGTTGGGGAGGATTAACGCGGGGTAGAAAAGATCATGGTTTTGGATGGGGGAAGATAGGAGGAGGTGGTGAACAGCTGTTTTGAAGAACTGGAGCGAAGAATTGGGATTGAAGAGAGTGAGAGAGTTTATTCCAAAGGTGAGAAAAAGAGGAATGAAAGAGTGAAGGTGAGCAATGATTCTTGATTTTGGTAGTGTTTTACCAGAAGGGGGGTTGCTGGCGGACCTTGAGCGCCCTGCGGAAATATGGGGGAGGGCGGTGGTAGGACATATCGCAGACAGAGCGGGGAGGAGACGGTAGAAGACAGAAAGCACACCAACCTGCCTGCGATGAGAGAGTGAGAGGCCCAGACACTCAGCCTCACCACGGAGAAACAATGATCCTAAATGCCTTGGTTTCCACAGCGTGAAGCTGAGAAAGGTGGGAGGCAGGAGCACCAGCCCAGAGGGATGAGAGCAGTGCTCCATTCAGCGCTGCTGCGGACGAAAGCTTTGTATGTGGTCAGGAGCTCAGGTGGGCCGAGGAAGGACTTTTCACGACGGAGGATGTCCAATCAACGACTGGCTTTGGAGGACAGGTTGGAAATGTGGCTTTCCCAGGAAAGATCATGGCAGATAGTGAGAACCAGAAGCTTGAATGAAAGCGATTCTTCCAGAGGTGAACAAAACACAAAGTTTTATTTCATCTAGCAAATACAACCCGTCGCTTCGTGATAGGAATATTAAGGGTGGGGGAGATAGAGGGAGGGAGAGAGAGGGGGTAGGGTAGGGATAGAGAGGAGGAGAGAGGGGAGGGACGGGAGGTAGAGAGGATGGAGGGGGGGAGCTAGGAGAGGTGGGGGAGCTAGGAAGAGGGGAAGAGAGGAAAGGGAGGTGGGTGGGAAGAGATACGCTCACCAAACATCATGACACACTCCAGGAGGGAGGGGGGCGTGTGAGGGAAGAGGATGGGGGAGAGAGGAGGGGGAAAGGGGGAAAGTTGGGAGGAGGTACATGTGAGGGGAGGGGGTTCTGGACTTGCGTTTGGTAGGGGAATTTGAGGGGAAAGGGGGGGGAGTGGTTCTCGACTTGGTTTGGTCATGGGACGTGTGGAGAAAAGGGGGGGGGGTTAATACTTGATTAACAAAATGGGGTATTAAAACAACACATTAATGCAGCAAGCGGATACCGCCAGAGATTTCATTGGGGGAGTGGGGGGTGGAGAGGGGAGAGAATTTGGGAGGAGGTGAGAGGAGAGGGAGGGAAGGCAGCATGATGGGAAGGGAATGCAGCATGAGGTGAACAGAAGGTAGCTTGAGGGGAGGAAAGGCAGTGTGAGGGGAGGAGAAGGGAAGGCAGTGTGAGCTGAGGGGAAGGCAATCTAAAACTGAGCTGACAAAACACCATCTACTTGGCAAAAGCTTGCCTGCATTCATGCATGCATGCTCGCACATGCAGCAACCTTTGCACCCCTCCAGTCGGCTCACTCCGAATTGGATTCCTACATGCTGCACTCTGGGGAAACCTTTTAAAATTCAATGCTAAACCATCAGTCCATAAAAGCCCCCCATAGGTCTTCCTACAACCCCTTGCGGTCCTCGCTCACCGTGTACGCACACCGGCAATATGGTCATCCTTTTACTTGCACATGTGCACAGATTCTCACCGGCATGCTCAACTCAACCTTCCCCACACCTGCAATGCGTGTTACGTCCCGCATGGCTTTGGTGCCACAGCACGTCTGCTCCCCACCCCCCATGCCGAAGCACATGGTTTGAGAGATGGCCATGTAACCTCCACTACAACACCACAGGCCCACACCGCACACATGTAAACAAACATGCAGGCACACACACACACACACACACACATACACACTCACACACCCATGGAGAGTTCCTTTACAAATCACGATCTACCCATTTGTACCATGTCCACGTGTGGTCTACATACCTCTTCATGCATGCAGTATCTGCTGCATGCATGCTCGCACATGCAGCGACCTTTGCACCACTCTGGTTGGCTCACTCAAAATGGGATTCATACATGCTACACTCTGGGGATGCCGTTTTATATTCAAAACTAAACCGTCAGTCTTTAACAGCACCTTTAGCAGAGGAGGAGGGGTGAGGGGAGGCGGGGGAGGGATGCGAGAGACAATGTGGGGTCAAGTGCAGGCAAGTGGGGCCGGAACTTTGCTCAAGTCGATCGATATATTTGGTGACAGTGTGAATACTTTTGCCATGTATCGCCATGGCATGCAAACAAACAACCAAGCAGCTTATAGAGCACTCACCAAGAGGCTTTAGCACTCAAGCAAGCACTCCAATGAAAGGGTTGGTAAGGAACAGCTGGCTTGGCAAGCTGATTGGTAATTGGAGGCATACCCAAATCCAAATCCATACTCTGTACAGAGCGTTGGTGCTGCCTAAGCAGTCTCCTAGGCTATTGGGCACAATCCTAGATGGATCACCACTACGACGCAGGATACTCAAATGGCTCATTCATCCCAGCAAGCTGGTACTCATTTTGCCGACCTCAGAAGGATAACAGGCTGAGTCAACCCCACCTGGTATTAATTCAACAGCCAAGTGGGATTTGAATTCAGGACCATAGGATCCTAATTCCACCACCGGAACCATTATGCCAACACCAGTCATGAGACATACCCACACAAACCAAAACATTGTTAATTTATTAACATTTTCAGATTTCACTACAGATTTCGGCAGTTATTTAGTCCACATTATCCGATCCTCCGAACTGAAATAATATTTTGATTGTATAATTGAATTTGTCCATGAGAGTGGATCGTGGAAATTTGTATCAGGGAATGCATAAAATCACTGCAAGCTCATAATTTGAAAACTACAGCAGTTACAAAAACGATGTTTATAGCAATTCGTCGGGATGGATACGAGTCAATCGATGATGTGAGTGAGGAAAGTGAAAGAAAAAAAAATTGAGCGCTTTATGGTTAAGAAACCATTGCGGCCTATTTCAAGTCAAGGCCAAAAAAACATGGCGACTTAAGACCCCTGCGAGGGAGAGCGAGGTGACCAAGGATGATGCCTTGATAAAGGATAATTAAATAAAGCCGTTAATCATCTTCAAAAGAGGTGTTTAAATTCACCCAAACACCCAATTTTCATTCAGTCATTTCCTTGGAGATCTCTTAGTATGCATGCAAATTTTGGGGCCCCTAGGTTTTATGGTTTTGGAGTTATGGAGCACAAACACACACACACACACACACACACACACTTATGAGTATAGATTATAGATACATTGATTTTTTTAAAAATAATATTGATTCTCTTTGAATTGTTTAAAATTCCCTCGGTGCACTCCTCAGATTACAGAATGTTTCAGAGGTATTTCTCTATGAGCTACTTTACGGTATTGTGAAAACTAATAGCCAATTTACATGTACATCAGCATCATTTTGTCACAAGACTTTAAAAACGCAATATGCCATGTGAAATCATACGTTGATTCAAACAACTCAACAAACACAACTACCGAGTGGAACTTGGACTGTAATATATAATATGTATAAAAAATATATATGTATATATACATATACACACATTTACACACCTATGGCATTTGGGAGGCATTTCAAATAATTTTACTAGTCGAAGCATCAAATATACAGCACCACCGTAACCTATGGTGAGCACTGGGCCAGCTACTGTGGACACACACACTTACCCATATTCCAATGATCAGGATAACTATGAAGTAGCAAGTAATCACAGCGATATCTGGAGCATTGTTGATGTAGTTGACGATTACTGGAGGTCTTGCGGTTGTGTCCGTTGTCGTTGGTGCACTCATGGTGGAGGATCTGCTATGTCTTGGTGGAACAAACGATGAGATCCCACTTGGCAACAACGAATTCTGATCCAGGTAACACTTAAAGGCGGGTTCACATCGGCAGCCGGGTACAAAGGTGCAGATTATTACCCACATTGACCATTGTTCGCTTCTGCATCATGTCGTTCAATCGGTATCAAAGCGATGGAGACAGAATATATGAGTGTGCTTGTTCACGGTAATTTGTATCCAGCTTGATAAAGGTTTACACCACTGAGTAAGATGTGTGAATAGTTTGATATCCACTGAAACAATACTTACAAACTTGTAGTGCTCACCTACGTATAAACAATCAGAACAAAATTTTACCCCGCAGGGTCGAAGTTTCTCCCTTTTCTTGTGTACAGTTCATTTGAACGTCTATTTCTCCATTATTCGTGAACAGAATTCGATGAAAATTGACAGGCATATACTAGACACATATGTGCAGGCATTAAGTGAGCCCAAATCGCGGTTGCGGCCCTTCGGGCCGAGGAACGGCCCGTTTTGGCCCATTTTTTAGATCCTCGTGGAGGATCTCGAAGTCTGACTCACGCTGTTGTTCTTCATCTTCTTCTTGTGGACTTTTTTGGTTCACAGCCTACAGTTTTCATCGAAACTTCCTGAAACTTGGCATATATATGTAAAAATACCCTGCGCAGACAGTAACCATCTCCTATTTTGAAAATTCCTCCGAGAAAAAAAGTTATGACGTCAAAATATCTCCGCTAATGGAAATCGCCTAAAAAATTATCTCCGAAACTAGGCAAGCTTTTTGAATTCTGTTTGCGGGAATCAAGCCTGGCATTAGCACAGATAATTTATCGCAAACCTGATACATCACAATGACGTCATATTCGTTTTTATGACGTCATCATTAAGAGGACGAGGATCTTAGCTCATTTGAGCTTGTTAAAATTGGTATTTCTCAGTTATTAGTGAACGGAACCGAACCAAACTTGACAGGTATATTCTAGAGATCATTCCCCAGGCATTAAGTGAGCCCAAAAGTGCGATTCCAGCCCTTTGGCTGAGGAACGGCCCTTTCGGCCCATTTTCTTAAAATTGTTATTTTAAAAAAATAATTAAATGCGCTGGGCGATGCCTAACGCAAAATTAAGTGACAACTGATGATATGAAACTAGCCTCACTATTGTGAGGTGTTCTGGTTTCTTTTTCTCATGCGATGAAAATCTTACCAAAAATCAAAAGTATCTGTCGTCCGTGCTATCACTCACCTGAGAGTTGTACGAATGAACTCCCACGGGGTAGGTTCGCAATTCAAACTTGTTAAATACAAATAGAACGATACACATCCTCCATGGGCGTAAAGGCCTCCTCTTACTGTATATCAAAGTTCCCCAATTATTTGCATTTCTCGGGGGAAAAAAAAGTTTCATCTTCGAAAGACATATCTATAAAGGTCAAAGTTCAAAAAGTTTATTAGAACGAGGTGGAAGATTTAAAATGAAGAGTTAGTCTTGCTCCCGAAGGCTTGTAGTATCGATCTGTGTCGGCAGACATGTAGAACTGAACGATCGATGGATGAAATCAACAAGATTGTGATTGATTAAGGTATGTTAACCTCCATGGAAAGAAAGAAGCTGACGTTTCGGGCAGTAGAATTTCATTGGAGCAGTCTTTTTCTCCGACGATGGTTTAACGCCTGGAACCTCAGCTTCTCCTTGCTTCAAATGATGGTGAGCATATCTTAATTGACGTCTTGTTGATTTTGTCCGATATATATATATATATATATATATATATGTGGAAAATCAGATATACATTGGCATTTGACCTTGACCTTCAACCCGGACGGGTGTGATGTAAATTAAGTTTAAATGCAGCTTACTCTAGGCTATCTAGCGGGAAATTTCGTTCTGATCAGAAAAACTTTTGTCGAGTTTTGGTGAAAAATGTTGAAATGTCCATAATTGGGCCATGACCTTAAAAATGGGTCAAGGTCAAAAAAAATTGTGCCAACTCCGCACACTTTTCATTCCCATTGTTGATGCAAAATTTCATTCCCAAAGTCCCATCCGGCTTCGAGACAGCTCAGACATTGGCAGAAAAAGGGGGGGAAAACCTAAATGGTGGTTTCGTACTCCGAGGGTTTTAAGACCTTGACCTTTAACCCGGGAGGGTATGATGTAAATTAAGCTTAAATGCCACATTGCTCAGGGATATCTAGAGAGGGCAATTTCGTTCTCATCAGAAAAACCTTCGTCAAATTTTGTTTAAATGTCTATAATTGGGCCGTGACCTTAAAATTAGGTCAAGGTCAAAAAAAGATCATGTCAACCCCGCATACTTTTTATTCCTATTATTGACGCAAATTCCATTCCTCGGGAACTTTTGAGTCCTTTGGATTTTTGGAGACTTTTGGGTCCTCGGGGAATTTTGGGTCTTTAAGAATTTTTGGAGACTTTTAGGTCCTCGGGAACTTTGGGAGTTTTGGGTCCTCAGGAACTTTTGGGTCCTCGGGGTCTTTTGAGTCCTCGGAGTTTTCAAAGTTCGAAGGGGTCTCAGCAGTCTCAAGGGTGAAGAGGTACACTCCAATAGTGCATAATTATAATAGACAAAAAGTAACACACATATACAGTACACACACACAAACACACACACATACACAAAACAACATATACAGTACACACACTACACATATACATATATATATATATATATATATATAATATATATATATATATTATATATATATATTAGCAGGGATACCCGTGCTCCGCACAGGAATCTCGTGGATGACAGCGGGTCTGAAGGAGTACATGTCACAGTTAATTGTAAAATTGTAGAGGCTGCCAGCATTATTATATTTCCCGCCATGTTTTATATGCAGAAGACCTCGAGTTCAAAAATGTTAAGATTTATTGCCGCATCAGATAAAAACCATAATGCCTCAACAATGTGAGGCTGGTTTCATGTCATCATTTGCGACTTAATTAATTCTCATTCTCTAGCAAATTCCGTTGGTCCCATGTCAATCGGCTGAACTTGAAAAATTAACGTTAAGCAATCAGGTGATGACGTCATAATTCGGAAACCGGGAGTCGGAAGTCATTGTCTTCAATTGACTGTAGCATTATTTTTTCATTCTATTGCAAATGGCGTTGGCCCCATGTCAATCGGCTGAACTTGAAAAATTAACGTTACGAAATCAGGTGATGACGTCATAATTCGGAAACCGCAAGTCGGAAGTAAAATTCTTTTACATCGGGACACTCCCGGGTACATGTTCTGTCAGCATGTGAAGTTTGGTGAGGATCAGTCCAGTACTTTTCGCGTGCATAGGTCACAGACAACACACACACAGACACACAGACAGACACACTTTCAACTTTATATATATATATTATATATATATATATATATATATATATGTTATGAATTTCGGTCCGCCCGGCGTGCGATCGCCACGTAACTCTAATCGCGACCGCGTCGCCCACCGGTCGGACAATTCAGTCGTGACCCTCCTGGAACAACGCCAGGAGCTAGTCACGTGGGGGTTTAACCTCACCACAATCGTGCCAATTGGCCACCCGCGCAGGATAGGGTTGTTCGCCAAATTCGACCTACCAAGTACCTGCGCGAGTAGTCGACCGGGCGATCGTACCTCGCGCAGGTCGGCCTAGGACACGAACCGCTTAAGCGGTCCGTTCCGTGCTACCGTGATAACCGAGCGGTGTTATCGCCGACCTCCGGATGCGATTCTGTTTATCGGGTGTTGAAACCCACTACCAGTTATTCCACGAGGTAGGGTGGCCCTTTCAACATAGGGAGAGGACGCAACGAACCGTAACATTTCACAAGCACATTTATTGCATACACAAGCAAGGGGCAGTAATGCATTTCACAGGCAATGCAATGAAAATTAATCGTGCACGGACGGGGAAAAGACACGAGCAAGGCAAAAGCACTACAACCGACTATTAGTTATTCTTTACGAGCACTTAAACTGTTTTACTTATGGAGACTGGCGCCAACAACACACATACAAAAGCCCAATAAATAAAAGGAAGAGCGTGACCGTGTGGTGAGCTCCCCGAGCTCGTGTCTCCACGATCCGGCTCCGCACACGATCTGGAGCGACTCCGCCACGACCACCGACCCCTCAAAGTGCCCTCGATCCAGAGCGACCCAGCCAGCACGGTCCGGCGAGCGAGGTCCAGCGAGCAGCACGCCTCAGACCTTGTCGTCGCGCTCGCGTTTTTCCTCAGCGGAAAAACTCTCGCGCTCGCATTCCTTTTCTTTTTCCAAACTCCAACTCGCTCGCGCTCGCTTCCGCCCCTTTTCTTCACCAAGCCCCGCCCCTTGCCGCGCGCGTTCCCCTCTTTTCCACAAGCCCCCCCCTTCTCAACTCCCGCCCTTCCTTCCAGAACATGCGGGAAACTTCCAGAAGGAAGGGTTTTCCCGCCAAATCGGCGACGCTCGCACCGCCGCGGTATCTTCTTTTTCCCTTGCAGGGTGAAATCCACCGCGACGCCATTCGTTCGGGGAGGGGGGGGGGCGGGGCCGCCTGCTTTCCCTCGTCGAAGGCCAGGCCTCTGGCAACCGTGTGCCATGGTAGAACGCGGTGGTTGTTGAGGCGGCGTGGTTGGTGGTTGTTGTAATGGTGGCGTGTTGGCGTTTGTTGTAAGGTGGCGTGGTTGGCGTTGTGGTTAAGGTGGTTGTTGTGTGGTTGATCCAAAATAACGATAGATAAAGAAAAACGGCTATCTCAAAGAGTCGCAGCCCGATGAACACACGAATAATTCCCTCTGAACAACGGTGGGGAACTAACTGAACAAAAAGTTACCGGCATAACTGACCTGAGGACCTTTATGGTGTATTGCAAATTTCCACAGCCGTAACAATATATATATATATATAATTATATATATATATATATATATATATATATACCACCACACACACACACACACACACACACACACACACACACACACACACACACACACACACACACACACACACACACCACACACCACATTTATAGTAGATACGAGTTCTGTTACAACTTCAACGCATGAAGAAGTCGTTTGGCTCATTGAAGCCTCGGCTCGTGCTGCTAACCGATGATTGTTTGTCCGTACTCTATCCTTTTAAATGCTGTGCGTCAAGCAAGGAAGCAGCAGCCCGGACCATTTCTAAAGTCTTTGGTCCGACTCGGCCGGGATCCGGCCGCCGGGTTTCGAACCACCGACCCTCGAGACTCAGAGCACACGCTCAAACTACTACACCACCCAGTGTGGCTGAAAAGAAGTAAGGAAATAATTGACAGTTTGAATGATCTAATCCGTTGAGTTGTGTGATTGGCTATCGCGGTGTTATTTATGAGGAGGCAAGGAATATTCTTTTATTACAAATACTCTTCGATTCTTCGTGCTGATTAATTAATTTTTTGTGTTTTAATGTATTTTCATTCGATGAGTCGAGTCTATTTATTTATTTATTTATTTTTCCTTTGCTATACCAAGCACTTAGAGATTTATCAGTCTGTCACGATACTTTTCTGTGTAGTTCCTCGCTTTATAAATCCCCTTTTTATTTATTTTTTTTTCCTCCACGAAAGGTAGACTTTTGATCGTGTAACGGCAGGTGACGTTAAAACAACAACAACAACAACAACGACAACAACGACAACTTGATTTCGATGTTGCGCTTGTCCGTTTTGCTTCGTGCCGTGGTGTTCACTCCGATCAGGTCCTGCTCATCCAAGGATCTCTTGGATCTCCGTCCCGAGGATTTACGGGAGCAGATGGTGAAAGGCAGCGGGCCGGGTGGGCAGGCCACCAACAAGACGAATAACTGCGTGTTCATCAAACACCTGCCTTCCGGCATATTGGTAAAGGTGAGTACGTAATATGTGAACGGTGAGAGGTGATAACGGGAATCACAACGACTGAGTTTACATCACCCATTGCATTTTTCCACTTCGTACCCTTTACGAAGTGCAGTGCATCATAATAAACAACAAATCCGGTGTAAGGGAATATTGGCCGTTTATTTATTACGTACGTTTAGAATGGAGTCGGGTTCATGCTCTGTAGGTCTACATAGTTATGGTGGTCGCTACGTCCCCTAGTTGGACATGCGTAGTAGTAGGAGTAGGAGTAGTAGTAGTAGTAGTAGGGTTCATGCTCCATAGTTCTACATAGTTATGGGGGTCGCTGCGTCCCCTAGTTGGACATGCTTAGTAGTATTAGAGTTCATGCTCTATAGTTATGGGGGTCGCTGCATCTCCTAGTTGGACATGCTTAGTAGTAGTAGTAGTAGTAGAGTTCATGCTCTATAGTTATGGGGTTGCTGCGTCCCCTAGTTGGACATGCGTAGTAGTAGTAGTAGGGTTCATGCTCTATAGTTATGGGGGTCGTGGGTCCCTAGTTGGACATGCGTAGTAGTAGTAGGGTTCATGCTCTATAGTTATGGGGGTCCCCTAGTTGGACATACGTAGTAGTAGTAGTAGTAGTAGGGTTCATGCTCTGTAGTTCGACATAGTTATGGGAGTCACTGTCCCTAGTTGGACATGCATAGGGTAGTAGTAGTAGTAGTAGGGTTCATGCTCTATAGTTCTACATAGTTATGGGGGTCGCTACCTCCCCTAGTTGGACATGCGTAGTTGTAGTAGTAGTAGTAGGGTTCACGCCAACATTTGGGGGAGGTGGTGGTTGGTGGTGGAAAGATTATTGTAAGGAGGGGGGAGTGGAGGGAACGATGGATATCCCGTCCAAATGTATAAGGGGTGGGTGGGGGAGAGCTGGATTGTGAGAGTCCATGTGAAAAGGAAGGTGGTAGGTGGACGCTATAAGTATAGGGTCCAAATGAGTGGGGAAGAGTGTTGTGATGAGGGGGAAGGAAGAGTGCTCTGTCTCATCATACGTGACAGAGCAGGCCATGTCTTTGGCTTGGTGTACTGGGAAACAACTGCCACTTTGGAATTTTTTTTGTTTATTTCCATTTCTTCTTTTGGGGAGGGGGTGATTTGATGACCCTTAATACAGTGAGAGAAAAGAGGGGAAGCACAGAATGCCATTAATAAGGCAGAGAGTTGGGTTTTAAAAACTAGAATGACACTCGGATACCTCCACCAGGCACATACCTCCACCAGGCACCTAACTCCACCAGGCACCTAACTCCACCAGGCACCTAACTCCACCAGGCACCTAACTACACCAGGCACCTAGCTCCACCAGGCACCTAGCTCCACCAGGCACCTAGCTCCACCAGGCACATACCTCCACCACGCACATACCTCCACCACGCACATACCTCCACCAGGCTGAACAGTTTACATTTTGTATCTCACTAATGGGCAGGATTGAAATCCGGACCAGAACCAAAATCTAATCTGCTCGGTCTTGTCACCTACCCAACTCTTCCACCTAGTTTTGACATAACTCGTCCACAACTTTTTGAGATATCATGCTCTGCATTGTTTTGGTCCCGTCTCTCAATGTTGAAGAATCGCTTAAAATTAAACAAATAAAAATTCTCGTATTTAGATCCAGTTCTTCACCAAAATCGAATCTGTTCATCCTCGTCACTCACATACCCAACCTGTCCAGGTTTTATCTGAATCCGTCCACAACTTAGTGAGATATCTTGCTCACAGACAGACAGACGGACAGGTGAAAACATAACTCCGTACACCTTCGGTGGTGGAGGTAATCAAGAGCAGCTTGGTCTATATTTTCATTAGAATACTAAAATTGTTTAATATGTAGTGTCTTGATACTATCTATACCAGAATTACTAAGAAGTGGTTGTTCTGATAAAGAGAAGCGAATTTCAATAGCAATAGGAAACTCTTCTGCTGCTTGAAAGAGGAGAAAGAAGATGATCACTGTGTGATTGTCTGCAAAAGGAGACCATTCTGGAACGAGGCGACAATAAATCCCTTTTTCATATCATTGGTTCCAGTTTTCAAAAAATGAAACATTTTCCCTTCAGGCTGGGTTTTCACAAAGCATGGTCTTCGGACCGATGCTGTTCTTGATCTATATTAACGATTTATCCAATTCTCTGCAAAACCAACTTTGCCGTTGTGCAAAAGACTCTACACAAGTGTACAGCAATACATCACTCTTGTAAAAGGCTCGCTGCTGCTGAATCGTTGTCATCACACCTGGACAAGATAAGCCGCTGGTTCGCTACGTCGAAAACGAGGTTCAATGCCAATAAGTCACATGCTTTCACACTCCCTCTCCACAGGATGCAATCGGACTATCCAATCCACTTCTCTGGACAGCCTCTGGAAAAGGTACAGTACCTGGAGGTCCTTGGCCTCACTATCTGCCATAACCTTTCATGGGAGGACCATATCATCAAACTTTCATTCAAAGGCCACTGGGTATTCTCTGTAGAGCTAAGGCATTCCTAAGCTGCACTGACCTCATCATTGTGTACAAGGCTTTCATATGGAGTATTGCTCCACACTGTAATGGTGTTCCTGCTTCCCACCTTGCTCGTCTTGAGGAGGTCAAAAACGAGGCTTTCAACAGCAATGCAATTCAATAACAGGAGATGGATTCCCGAGGACTGTTTGTCTCCCACTGATAGCAAGTTAATGGGTTCCCTGTTTTATACAAGCTTCCATCTCTGCATCTCTTTGCTCCTGCCCTCTCCAATCTCTGCTCTCTCCATACCACCTCAGGTTACATGCGTTCCTCAAGAAACCCTCACCTCACCTTCCCCAGGTGCAGGCTGGTTGCCCACCAGCATTCATTCCCTTATTCTCCCGATTGTGGAATCGTCACCTTGTGCACGTTGTCTCGTCGTCCTCACTTCAGTCTTTAAAATGCACTGGCCATCATTATCGGCACCACCGAAGGTGGATGGGGGCTATGTATTCACTCCTGTCTGTCTGTATGTCTGTGAGCAGGATGTCTCAAGAAGTTATGGATGGATTTGGACGAAACTTGGTGGACAGGTTGGGTTTGTGACGAGGACTAATTGATTCGATTTTGGTGAAGGTCCCGATCCGGATTCCAGAATTTACTTATATCTTACATTACTCCCAACCACCCACCCCACCCCCCACTCACTACCTACAATATTAAATTGTGAACATCTCGTGGTTTTTATATCATATATTTATCTATCCACACCCTTTTCGGGCAGTGCCACCAAACACGTTCGGCGGAACGTAACCGAGAGCTGGCCCTGCGTATTCTTCGTGAGAAGGTGGACTTGTGGGCGAAGGGAGACGAGAGTGTGGTTGCCCAGGAGAGGCTAAAGTGGCGGAAACAAAAGACCGAGAAGAAGCAAAGATCACGAGATTCTCTAGAAAGGAAGCTTGCCTTCAAGAAAATGCTGCAGCAGAAAACAGCATCAGTTGGTGACGAACCAGCTGAGAATGAGCCCTGACACAGAGGATATTTACAAGCCTGAGGGAAACTAGGAAGTTGAAAAGTACATTCAGATATCTTATGAAATGTAATGCGCTGTAAACGAATGTTGTTGTTATTTCCTAAAAGCGTTGTTAAATGAATAACGACTTTCTTTTTGTCTGGACCTGATTGAAGTTTCAGAACAATGTCAAAGTCAAATCTCTCATTGTAGATATGAACTTTATTTACACTTTTGTGGTGTTGTTGATATTGGTTTTGGTTTTCATTCTAACAGTGGGTCTGAATATTTATCTTCAAATTCTCTGCAATTAGTTCTTTCGAGATATATTTTTGAAGCAGTATCTAAGGCTCGAAGTGGTGCTACCACACATTCATCTCACAAACGGATATACAAACAGCCACTGAGTCATTTCCTGGGGGCACTCTGAGTACCAGTGATGTCACGCCAATAGCACCGCCTTTCACACTACACTCAGCATGGAATTTCCTCCTCCATGTGGATGCCAACATGAAGGGATTGTTGATGCTTAATCCCTTTAAGTGCTGTATATCAAGCAAGGAAGCAGTGCGTACCATTTTTATAGGCTTTGGTATGACTTGTCTGTGGCTTGAACCACCAATGTCCCAGGCTCTGAGCGGCTGCTCAATCCATCCCACTACCAAGTCTGGTTTATTTGTTTTTTATGAAAATATATGGATTTACTAACAGCGATCATGAATATAATTTCACACCAGTGTTAATTACCTCTGCCACCGAAGGTGGACGGAGGTTATGTATTTACCCCTGCTTGTGAGCAGGATACATCAAAAAGTTAGACAGATTCAGCCGAAACTTGTTGGACAGATTGGGTGTATGACAATGATGAATTGAGTAGATTTTGCTGAAGATCCAGATCCGGATACTCGAATTTTAAAGAGATTCTTCACCATTGAGAGATAGGGCCAAAAACGATTTATAGCACAATATCTCAAAAAGTTATTGACGGATTCGGATGGAACTTGGGGGACAGGTTGGGTGTGTGACGAGAACAAGCCGATTAAATTTTGGTTCAGGTCCAGATTTAGCTCTGGTCTAACAGTGGGATACAAAATATAAGCTGTTGAGCCTGGCGGAGGTATGTGCCCTTCCGAGTGCCGTTATTGTTGGATTTATGTCATTACTTCTGCTGGCTTTTCATTTTCAACACTCATTTCATTCGTTGTAATTTTAACGTGAATTCAACTAATTTGAGGACATGATGTAGTGAAATGACAGAGGTTGAGGGTTTTTTGATTGGGGCAGAAGGGAAGTGGCACACAGTTGAGGGACATTACAAGCTTGGTTAGAAATATAAGGTGGGTTATTGGGAGGTTATTTGAAATATAGATCATCAATGGAATTGGGAGATGATGAGATTGCAGCGATTTGTAAAAACTGACCATTTGGGGGGATTTACATTGAAGGCATGGAAGAAGCTGTTAAATAATTAATTTGACTGAGAGGGGATTGGAGGTAAAGTACAGATGATGAAGGGGTTTGCACATAAGTGTGAGGGGTGATAATATTTAATTATAGTGGTTTTATTATGCCAGACTGTCTCGGCATAAAGACAAGTAAGAGGTTGAAGAGAGGTCAATCCACAGAGAATCACATTGGACAATATCCCCCCCTAAACAGCCTGGTGATGGCTTAACGGGTATGGTTCCTGAGTTCAAGTCCATATCTCTACCATTGAATTAACACTAGGTGGGTTGACTCAGCCTGTCATCCTTCCTAAGTCAGTGAAATGACTACCAGCTTGCTGGTAACAGGGGGAATTGCAGTAGTGGCACAGCCATTCCCCCAAAAATGAAGCAGCCACAGGCCGTACACGGATAAATAAATAAACAAGAAAGACGTCGTGCAGAGCATGATAATTGGTGGTTGAATTCGGTGACCTGATATGCAAATTATCTTAAAATTTCAAGTCAATCGGATGAAAATGGACGATTTTAGAAATTCCACCAAACTTGTTGACTTTTGGTGTATGTTGACCTCAAAAATAATATTGGTGGTTGAATTCATTGACCAGATATGCAAATCTTCTTCAAATTTCAACTCGATTGGATGAAAATTAATGATTTTAGAAATTTGACAAGGTTGTTGACTTTTTGCCGATGTTTACCTTTTCACCTCAAAATCTATAGGCTTCTTGCTTGTGACCAACTCTACCTTTTTGTGAAGTTTCATGAAGATCGGTTTTAAAAATGTGACCTGTAGGCGATTGTCATACAATCAAACAGACAGACACACGTGACCAACTAATATACTTGGAAAAAAATGTTTCATTTTCACAAGTAAAAATCCCTCCAAAAGGGCCAAGATGCAATAATCACATTGATTTTCATGAGTTTATTTGAACAGCACTTTCTCTGCCTTCATTGTTTCATTAGCAGGACAAAAATGGTGTGTGTGTGTGTGTGTTGGTGTGTGTGTGTGTGTGGTATGTGTGTGTGTGTGTGTGTCGCCGCAGGAGAGGGTATTGCATTTGGGTCCGTTTGTTTGTTTGTTTTGTCTGCACAAAACTTTCGTGTTTTTCAACACAACTGCTTGTTGGATTGAGACGAAATTTCACCACATGTGCGACTCCTCATGTAGAATGTTTCAATCATAATTATGATGTCATAGTTCACGTGGTGTGGCAGCCATGTTTGAAAAACAGAAAAACTTTGGACCTCTGTATCTCTGAAACCGGACCAAGGAAAAAATTGAAACTTGACACACGGCAAGTACTACTCATGGGGAATAAGTGATATTTTTTGATGACGTCACAGGTGCCGTCGTTTTGACATCACCATTGCATATGTAGAATGCTACATCTGATCAGTATGAAAAATTTTGAGGGCCATCTAGGGATAAAATGGTCCACAGAAAATAATTTGATGACTTCATCAGTGACAGGATTCGGCAGCCATATTGTTTTGAAAAAGGAAACCTTCAAAGATCTTCTTTAAAGTGGCTGAACAGATCGAGGCGAAACTTTACACGTATGACCGCCAATCCATGAGGAACAAAAGGTTCACACACATGATGTCATAGGTCACATGGTTTGGCAGCCATATTGCATTTACCCCAAAAACTATAAAAACGTTCCCCAGAACAGCTGGATAAATCGAGGGTAGACTTCACACACATGTTCCCCAAGCCCTGGGTGTAAAGTTTCTTTAGGAATAATTGATAGGTCACATGGTTTGGCAGTCATATTGGATTGAAGAAAAATATTGAATGTTTTCTCTGGGACCACATAATCAATCGACGTGAAACTTCACATTTATGATCTAGTAGTGATGGGGAATACTTGTATTAAATTTAAACTTGATTGGAGGCTTGGTCTGGTAGCCAGAATTATTTAATTTTTGACGTTTTTTTTTTTTTTTGAATGATGCTCACTTGGTTGTGCCTGGCTGGGTTTGAGGGTAGTGGAGTAGCAGCTGACATGCGAATCCGATCCAGGTCCTCCTGATGACTTCATTTTGCTGTTTTTCTTGTTTGGGTTCCTTCTGATTACTCCAATGCAGAACTGTACCTATTTGGTCTTCCATTTGATTTGAAGTGAATTTATTTTCATCCCATTCTGAATTCAAGGGAATGAATTTTTTTTTTTTTTTAAACCGTCATCCAAAACCCAAAATCCATTCTAACACAACAGCAGTCCTGCCGAGGGTCTGCAATTTCTGATTGCTCTTTTTCATGTTTATAATGTTGAGCACCTCTCCCATCACGTGTCCCATTACTTGCCAGCCTTGTGCTTCCTCTTTTCAACTCGTACTTCCTCATTTTTAGCCGCGTCTCGCCTCTCCTAGATCTGCTGCTGCTGCTGCTTCTTCTTCCAAACCTTTAGGACTCGCCTCTTTTTATATACAGTTCTTCTTCTTCTTCTTCTTCTTCTTCTTCTTCTTCTTCTTCTTCTTCTTCTGACAAAACCTTTATGACTCGGCTCTTTTATATGCAGGATCCGGATCTCTTAAATACTAAACACCTGTACACATCCTCGCATTGAGGGTTCCTTTCGAGAGCGTCTATCATCAACTTTTAAATATATTCGGACATTTGCTTTAAAGTTTCGAAAAGTTCACGTTACTATTTAAAGATTATTCCATTTAATGTGTTGTAATTTCGTAAATACACGATTTTCTCGTCATGAACAGGACCTCCATGACGGGTCTCGCTATTGGCTCCATCAAGGCACGTGACGAAATATCGGAAGTTGTTTGTTGTTATTGCCTTTAGGACGCGGCTCTTGGACACATTTGTCCTTGTTTTTTCAACACATCCCCTTCCCTTATGCCAATGTAATAAATAGATCTCTTCAAATGACCCAAGGGAGTCTTTGGAGCGTTTTGCCGCCCAAACCTATTGATATTACCAAAAAGACGACATAATTGCTTTCTGGAGCGTTCGGATAATCATGTTTTTGTTTTGTGTTTAGGTTTGAAAATACTTGTAGTTTTAGTAAACAGCTTACACGTCCATTCGTTTGTTTTTGTTCTTTTTCTTCGTTTTCTGATACTACCGACTTTGTGCATCATATTTGGCCACGGCGGTGTAGTTCGCGACAGTCCCCGCAGTGGGTGAGGTCTTGTTCGATTTTTTTTTTCTTTAGCCATTAGGATTATTATATTGCGTTGTATTTATTGTACTTGCCACTAAAAATGATATTGGCACTGCGTGTGTAGTTTCCTCTCAATGAAGGGAACATGTAAAATGGCTGCGCGTCGGTGACGTCACCAACCGTCTCGACTCAAACAGTTCCCGCCCCGCTCGTCACTCGGCGGAAGTGAAATTTTTAAACAATTACCGTTGCAGTGCTGTTCTACCCGAGTTTCTTCTTGCTGTATTTCACCATAATCTTGAAGTGGCGTGGTGCGACCAAGTTCCGACATGGCACGAGGTGACTGATCCACTAAGGATCTGCATTTTGTGAAACGGGGACGGATTCGGGTGTCGTTAAACCTCATCGATCGCACCTTTTTCGTTTCCGTCACTCCGCAGAACGTTAACCTGTGGGGGAAATGGTAACCGCTGTACGTTCTCGTTCTGTTACAGACAGCTACTTCACTTTACCGCTCACAGTTACCTTGAC
>CM068967.1:72068983-72106222 GCA_035128595.1 Eptatretus atami
GGGGGGGGAGGAGGAGAAATATCCACAGGTCATGACCAATTGATTACATTTTATGAGGCGGTGTTCAATGGTCACATGGATATGTATATGTAGTGGTGGTGCTTTATTTGACAGCTAGATGATGTATGTAGGTTTGATGAGTGGTGTCTGTAACCTTTACCTCTCGGCCCATTCACACTGCAGCTTTGACAACCCAACAGTCCGGGACAGAATGGCCGATGTGGCGGCGAAACATTGATGTGGCCCAGAGGAACTTGTATCTACAAATTACATCACATAAATTGTTCTTCATGTGTTTATTATTTTGCTCTCATTAAGTCTGAGCAAGTGGAAGAGAAAATCTTTTTGGTGGAAAATGAGTTATGCAAAAGGAAATTACATTGTCTGTAATGATGCGTTTCATCACGCCTGGTGTTGGCTTGATGGATAAGGTGGCTACCTTAAGATATTAAAGTCTTGAGATTAAGCCCCTGTCGGGCTGTTGAATTAACACCAGATAGGGGTTGACTCAGCCTGTCATCCTTCTGAGGTCGGCAAAATGAGTACCATCTTACTGGAAACGGGAGGCACTGCATCAGCGGCACAGCTACGCTGCCGGCAATGTAACCAGAAGCCACTGCCTGCGACCCTTTGCACTTTCCGTGCTTTGTCACTCTCCCCACCCCAAGGTGTCTTCAGGACACACACGGTCCACCATCAACCCCCTTATGGTGAAACTACCTAAGTCCAGCATCACGGCTTACCTCCACTCATTCATTCCTCTGTTTGTTTGTTTTTCCTGCCTCTGGAACCAACATCCACATTATCTTCAATCTCATTCTTCCCTCCAGGCCTTCAAGACAGTTGTTCGCCACCATCTCAGATTGTCCTCAGTCCAAAACATCATCTTTTCTACCCTCATTAACCCCCCATCCACCCCAATCCATTCTGAGCGTTTCCGATTGTATCCAACTTGTCCACCCCTCCATGATATCCCCCCCACCCCCCAACCCCCCACATTTTCTCCACACACCCATTGTCCAAGTCTTCCTCTATCTTGGCCTTCAATTCTGCTGGTCTCTCTTCTTCTCTCCTCTCTCTTCTCTCTCCTTCTTCTCTCTCCCCTCTCTCCTCTCCCTCTCTCTCTCCCCTCTCTCCTCTCTCCTCTCTCCCTCTCTCCTCTCTCCTCCTCCCCTCTCTCCCTCCTCTCTCCTCTCCTCTTCCTCTCCCCCTCTGCCTCCTCTCCTCCTCTCTCCCTCCTCTCTCTCCCTCTCTCTTCCCCTCTCTTCCCCTCTCCTCCCTTCTCTCCTCCCTTCTCTCTTCCCTCTCTCTCTCTCTCCCCCCCTCTCTCCCCCTCTCTCCCCCTCTCTCCCCCTCTCTTCCCCCCTTTTCCCCCCTCTCTCCTTCCCCCTCTCCTTCCCCCCTCTCCTTCCCCCCTCTCCCTTTCCCCTCTCTCTCCCCCTCTCCTTCCCCCCTCTCCCTTTCCCCTCTCCTTCCCTCTCCCCCCCTCTCTTTCCCCCCCTCTCCTTTCCCCCTCTCCCTTTCCCCCTCTCCTTTCCCCCTCTCCCTCCCCCTCTCTTCCCCCCCTCTCCTTTCCCCCCCTCTCCCTTTCCCCCCCCTCTCCTTCCCCCTCTCCCTTTCCCCCTCTCCCTTTCCCCCCCTCCTTTCCCCCCCTCTCCTTTCCCCCCCTCTCCCTTTCCCCTCTCCCTTTCCCCCCTCCTCCTTCCCCCCCTCTCTTCCCTCTCCCTTTCCCCCCTCTCCTTTCCCCTCTCCTTCCCCCTCTCCCTTTCCCCCCTCTCTTTCCCCCCCTCTCCCTCCCCCCTCTCCCTCTCTCCCCCTCTCCCTTTCCCCCCCCCTCCCCCCTCTCCCCCCTCCCCCTTTCCCCCCCTCTCCCCTCTCCCCCCTCTCCTTCCCCCCCTCTCCCCCTTCCCCCTCTCCCTTTCCCCCCTCTCCCCCTCTCCCCCTCTCCCTTCCCCCCTCTCCCCCCTCTCCCCTCTCCTCCCTCCTCCTCCTCTCCTCCCTCTCCTTCCTCTCTTCTCCTCCCCTCCTCCTCCCCCTCCTCCTCCTCTTCTCTCCTCTCCTCTCTCCTCCTCCTCCTCTTCTCCTCCTCCTCTTCTCCTCCTCCTCTTCTCCTCCTCCTCCTCTCTCCTCTCTCCTCCTCTCTTCCTCCTCCTCCTTCCTCCTCCTCTCTTCTCCTCCTCCTCCCTCCTCCTCCTCTTCTCCTCCTCCTCTTCTCCTCCTCTCCCCTCCCCTTCTCCTCCTCTTCTCCTCCTCCTCTTCTCATCTTCTTCTCTCTCTTTTCCTCCTGCTCTTTTCCTCCTGCTCCTCTTCTTCACTCCTCTTCTGTTCCTCTCTCTCTCTCTCTCTCTCTCTCTCTCTCTCTCTCTCTTCTCTCTCTCTCTCTCTCTTCCTCCTCTCTCTCTCTCTCTCTTTTTCTCTTTCTCTTTCTCTTTCTTCTCTCTCTTTCTCTCTTTCTCTTTCTCTCTCTTTTTCTTCTCTCTCTTTTTCTTCTTCTCTCCTTTCTCTCTCTCTCTTTCTCTTTTTTCTCTCTCTCTCTCTCTTTTCTCTCTCTCTCTCTTTCTCTCTCTCTCTTTTCTCTCTCTCTCTCTCTCTTTTCTCTCTCTTCTCTTTTCCTTCTCTCTCTTTTCTCTCTCTCTCTCTCTCTCTCTCTCTCTCTCTCTTTCACGAGCAGGAGACATCTCGATGTAATTTTAGTCGGGAAACTGTCGGCTTAATTTGTTCCGTATCACCGCATGGTGGGTGGTGCTGTGTTAATTTGGTAGGGTTTCAGGATAATTTCTCCCAGTATGTGATTGCCCCTTGTGACCTTTGCCTATGTTTTTGCATTTACAACACCGACGAGATAAAGGAATCACGTCCTTAAAGCAACAACAACCCAGCCGAGCGTTTCACCCCGCCTCCAGGGATGACAACTAGCAAATCACTCCCTTGGGGTGGATGGTGTAAGAATGTTCGGGGGAGAAGAAAGTTGTGTGAGGTATGCGATTGGAGGCAAAAAGGATCGAGCTTCCCCTCGACACGGTGAAGAAGGCTGCATGATTCTCGTGTTCGTGCTGAGGCGAATTTGTTTGCGCGCTATAGCAAAACGCTAGTCATTGACTGTTCGGCTGAGCCATGAAGCATGTACGTTTGAGGAGGGAAAAAGAGCGTGACTCATGGCCTTATCACAGGGCCCCAGAAATTGTCTCGTCGCATGGTAGAGGAGGAAGATGGGCGATCGTTGTGAACGAACTTGGTGAAAGAGAGGAACGGTCAGCAAGTTTGAACGTGAAAAGAAGCTGCACTGCGGTTTCTGAGCCCTGGTGTTGAATACGCCACATGAATACCTCACGTACGTTTACCCTCTCAGAGAGCGGCTTAGCACCATTTTTGGGTGCGTTTTTCTGCCCAGTGACTATGGGGTTTTGACGACGCCATGTCCAAAAAGGATAATCTCTGGATGAAGCCAAGTGCCAGAATAAAGGAGGGAATTATCTTTTGTTTTATATTTTCCCTTTGTCCCTTTTTGTAACTGTGTGCCGAGGCGCCTCAATTTTAGGCTTTAATTTACCTCACGTTTTATTGTCATGTTTGATTCAGTTCCATTATGAATATTTGATTTATGTCCATGAAACCCCTATTTACTAAAAATTGCTTGTGTCTGTCTATTCATTGTGGGTTCGAGTATACACCCTTGTCCTCCGTCCGGGTGAACACATCTGGTACGTGCTTACCGTCCCCCGCGTGCTATAATCTCCAAGGATCACATGTTCGCCTCCAAGGTAGAGCCGTTCAGCTATCCGTCCAGGTCTGTCATAAACCCCCTTCCCCCCTGGACACGACAATAGAGTCATTCCATCTGAAATCACCAAATTTAAAAAATGTTTTCAGTTACCCCTCAGATTTACTTTAAACTTTCATAAAATAGTTCCCAGGTATCAAAATGAAGCTGCATAAAATTTAGGTCCATAGATGCGGTCAACTCCGAGATATTGAGGGTTGAAAATGTTGTTGTGGCCCTATTTTTATGGTCGTTGCGAGCATCACAAAATGAACGGCTACTTTTAAACTCCCACAACTTTTTAAATATTAATGCTAGAGCCTTGAAATTTTCAGAGATTATTCTTCTATAACTGCTCTGTAAGAAACAAACATAAAACTGCGTATACCTCTATTAAATTTTATGACCTGATCAGTTGAAATCCAGAAAAAAAATGTTGGTTTTGTATGAAGACCCAACTTTGAGACCCCATATATTTTTATTGACCATCCCAGAAGTTGAAATTTTTTCATGTAATAACTATGGTAGTAGTATTCAAATATATGTTTACTTTCTTAATCAGTCATATATAATACAGTCATGATCCCTCAAAAATTGAAAATTTTCATTTTCCCAAATTTAGGTGAGGATTGCAAATATATGACAAGGTATACCACTTCAAAATGTTCACCATTGAAAGAGCATATTCAAGTTACAAAAGTGTCAAATACAAAGTGGATATTTAAAAATATATATATTTTCTTTTTTTTAAACTGTTGTTAACACAGTCGTGAATACATGAAGTGTGTGCATGGTGTGGGCACCATGTAATCATGAATGATTAGTTCTATGATTCAAATTAATAATACAAAAATATATCACATACTGCAATAACAATGTAATAAAACATTTCACGTAAATGATTGAATAGGTCCTTGATCTGCTTTTCCAAGTCAGGTGCGAGCTTGTACTGCCTCCCAGTTGACGTTAGGGGAGCATCAATAACTTTCATCACATGGACCAAAGGAACCCAACAAATGTCCTCCCTTGAATGTAACTATATACACTGCTGACATCAGCAGATCAGCCACTATTCCTGAGTTCTATTTTTAGCCCCAGCCAGATGAGTTAAGCTCTTGCTATTTACAAATGAGAAACAAAGAATTACAAATTCAAATTTCAAAGTATTGTGTTCATGGTATCCTAATAGCAGATGATTTGTATGTACATTGTATATACATGTACTACATGTAAAAGGACTGTTCATTAAATAGCACACACAACGTGCACAGCACTGCAGAACATCATTTATTCAAATATTTTAAAAATATTTGATAGAACATTATACCACTTTGATATTTGACACTTTGTAAACTTGAATATGCTCTTTCCAATGTGTGAACAATTTGAAGTGGTATACCTTGTCATATATTTGCAATCCTCACCTGAATTTCGGGGAAAAATGAAAATTTTCAATTTTTGAGGATCATGACTGTATATTATTATGACTGATTAAGAAAAGTAAACATGTATTTGAATACTACTACCATAGTTATACCTGAAAATTTCAAGCTTCTGGGATGGGCAATAAAAATATATGGGCGTCTCAAAGTTGGGTCTTCATACAAACCAACATTTTTTTTCTGGATTTCAACTGATCAGGTCATAAAAATTAATAGAGGTATACTCCGTTTATGTTTATTCTTACAGAGCAGTTGTAGAAGAATAATCTCTGAAAATTTCAAGGCTCTAGCCTTAATATTAAAAAAGTTGTGGGAGTTTAAAAGTAGCCGTCATTTTGTGATGCTCGCAACGACCATAAAATAGGGCCACAACCACATTTTCAACCCTCAATATCTCGGAGTTGACCGCATCTATGGACCTAAAATTTTACACAGCTTCATTTTGATACTTGGGAACTATTTTATGAAAGTTTAAGTAAATCTGAGGGGTCAACTCGGAGGCCTCGGTGATGTGAGTGGAATGACTCAATATGAATTTGATTTCCATGTGTTTAACGATGACACAGCAAGTTCTCATTAATCTAATGATTCCTTTGTACTTTGTCTTGTCATTGTCAAACACTATCTAGAACAGAACGCTATTAATGGATGAAACTGGTAAGCCACATTCCTCAGCAGAGACATTGTTGCTCTGATTGAAGCTTGTTTTCTCAATAATTTGTATGTACATGTAATTCCTGTTATAAAAATCCATCTGTTAATATTCTGAATGTGTATAACTGCATTCCTTGCCCCCAGAAAATGTATGTTAGACGCCAAGATTGAGAGCCGAAGTGGCTTGGAAGCCGAGATATTGGTATTTATTGTTGTTTTTTATGTTTTGTTGTTTTTCGCATGACAACCGCCTTGGAAATCCAAGTTGAAAATAAAAAGAAATGGCATTGACACCCTTGACTTCATATTTGTTAGCACAGCCTTTGGACAAAAAAACTGCATTCGAGTGCTTCCTATAGCCATGAATGAGCTTCCTACACCTCTCTACTGGCAGTTTGGCCCACTCTTCTGTGCAAGCTGCTCCAGTTCTTCACATTTGAAGGGTGCCTTCTCTCAACTGCTGTTTTTAGATCTCCCCACAGGTGCTTAATGGGATTTAGATCTGGACTCATTGCTGCCCACTTCAGAACAGTCAGCGTTTTGTCTTGAACCATTCCTGGGTGCTTTGAAGTGTTTGGGGTTATTGTCCTGCTGCAAGACCCATGTCCTTCGACGGAGACCCACTTTCTGACACTGGGTTGAACATTGCGCTCCAAAATGCCTTGATATCTCCTGATGTCCTGATTTCATGATCCCATGCACACATTCAAGCACCCAGTGCCAGAGGCAGCACAGTAACCCCAAAACATCATTGAACCTCTCCATGTTTGACTTAGGGAAGGTGTTCTTTTCTTTGGAAGGCTTCATTTTGTTTTCTGTAAAAGAGATGCATATGCTTTACCAAAAGCTCTAATTTGGTCTAAACTGTCCACAGGACATTCTCCAGAAGGATTTTGCTTGTTCAGGTGTGTTTTGGCAAACACCAGTCGGGCTTTCTTGTGTCTCAGTAGTGGGGTCTTTCTGGGTCTCCTACCATGGAACCCCCTTTCATTGATTGGTGACAGTGCGCGAGTTGAAACTGTCGTACCTTGTGTCTGAAGGTCAGCTTAAATCTGGCAGTGATCGAGGGCGCTTTCTCCGACATTCAAACATTCCTCCGCCTTCAATCTTCGATCAAGTTTTCTCTTGCGGCCATGTCTTGGGAGGTTGGCTACAGTGCCATGGGCTTGAAAACTTCCTGATAACATTGTGTACGGTGGACACAGGCACATCAAGATCTCTGGAGATGGACTTGAACCTTGAGGTTGTCCATGCTGGATACAATCTTGTGTCTGACCTCCTCAGACAATTCTCTGGTTTTCTTTCTTTTCTCCATACTCATTGTGGTACATACAGTGACACAAACAGCAGAATGACTCCTTTTCTTTTTTCAAATCGGTTGAATGAGTATTTTTTTATATTGCAGGCACTTGCCAACTCACCACAGGTGAATTCAATTCCAAAGTTAAGGAGAATCATCTGCCTGAATCTAATGATTTCTAAAAGGTGCCAATAATATTGTCCACGCCATTTTCGGAATTCTGTGTGGAATAAGCTAATATTTGGTATTTGTTTTTCAGCTTTTCTTGTTTTGTTCCATTGCAAACCAAATAAATGCATATGTGGATACCAAAATTTTTTTTTTTTTAATTTCAACATTTTCTGAAGAAATGGCATATTTGGAAAAAAAAGTGCAAGGGTGCCAATATTGTTGGCCAGGACAGTATTTAAAGGGGATTTATTGTTCCGGTTTAAAAACACATTGGTTTCAAATTGCCCAGAGTACTGCAAATGTACTCCTTGGATCTTACAAGATAAGTGTCAACACCATCTTGGTGCATCTCCATGATGTAGGGATCCGTGCTCGTAGTCCGGTTCATCGTCCAAGCCTTTCACCAAGACCCATCCAAGCACACTTGCAGTAGTCAAGTCAGCATGTCTGACAGACACTGAGGCAAACTGCTCAACAGAATAACTTGAAAACTGGATGTTATGGCTAAAAATAAATGAAACTTCCAGAAGTTGTACAAATCATTCTAAAATATTCCAATTCTTTGTATCGAGTCATCATAGATGTGCGGGGAATGCATTGAAATGTGTCTATGTTTGTGAGATGAAATGTGTTGAAACTTGGTGGTTTTACTCATGGTGGGAATGTGAATGTTCTACTAAGTTTGGATGGTCTCCTCAAACTTAAATTTCCTCCCACCTCCTTGCCGCTCCCGTTAAGTGGCCTTGATTTTGTGTGGCAACAATTACCACACTTGAAAGTAAACAAGGCAGATGCAAAAGCTGAAATCCAGCAGTGCAGCAAAACAGGCACAACAGTTGACTTTTAAGTGCCATATTGACAAAGGATTGCAATATGGTTGCATCTCCAAAAAATATTTGACATTGAACTGTCATTTGCATCGACAACTGTTTCAGCCCTTCGTGGCTACTGATAGAGAAACCTCTAATGGACACATGGAGTCTTAGTATTGTTTTTACTTTAATATGAAATTTCTGATTTGTAGTCTGCATCATCCCCTAAAGATATTAATTTATTTAACAGGCTTACCGGCATCTGTGGCTGGAGCTGATGCAGATGTCGAAACGTCACAATCACACAAACACGTTGAAAGGTCACTATCCCCAAGACGTCTGTCGGTGAAGCCCTCCTCGTCTTTGGCTGATGGAACCTCTATGTCTGGTTCTCGGCCATTTCCTCTGTCACCAACAAATCTTGTCCGTGCTGCCTCCTCCTCTCCACCAAAGCCGAGCCCTTGGCGAAACAATGGCGTGTGTCGTTCCAGGGTTAGAAGCCTCATTCGGTATGTTCACTTTTATTTTATTTTATGTGATCTCTCCAGCGCGAGGCTCGTCGGTGAACTTGTACTTATACTGCATCACATGAAAAGGGGGAGACGGAAAAAAGAGCGACATGCACTACCGTAATTTTCCGATTATAACACGCTTTTTTTTCCTTTTTTTCCACTAAAACTGTATTTAGAAGTTGTGGTGCATATTTTACATTGAAACAAATGCAAATGGGTTTTTGCAGCCAGTCCAGAACATTTTCCAACATACGTTGTGAACATCCCGGTGTGCCCCGGTTTAGAATAGGTACACCGTATCCCTGTGTGTCGTAAGAGGCGACTGTAAAGGGTTTGCGTCAGGAACGGCATCTGGCCATAAAAGACATTGCCTCAAAAAGGGAACCATGATAGAAGTTTGTCATGGGACCCGCAAGGCTAACTCCTGCTCTAGCAAGAGAAAATGGCCTGTGTGTGTGTGTGTGTGTGTGTGTGTGTGTGTGGTGTGTGTGTGTGTGTGTGTGTTTGATGGTATTTCTCATTAATTTACAGATTTAAGCATAAATGATAATTGTCTCATTTTCATTCCCCTTCAGTATCTTAAAGTATTAATTTTGAAATAGAGTGATCAAGAAGCTTCGTCTTGTGATTGTTTTTATTTTTAACACATACTTGCATGGAAACAGCACACGTTGACCTCATTGACATCAAATTCCCGTGCCTCGTTCTGCGACCAATGCTCTGCCATCTTGATCGTTAGAATGTGTAAATCAAGACACCAGTACTAAGAATCCCACCTTATATACTGCTAAGTATACCAAGTATAAAGTCACATGTGAGAGGATTTGTGTCATGAGTTGATCAGTGCATTTTTAAATTGGCCTTATTAAATCAAAACGGGGCTCCACCCTCTTTAAGCACCGAACTAAGTGCATTACTTGACCGTAAACAGCCAACGCAGCTTTATTGTGCCAGGCTTTCATTTTGTGGTGTATTCCCAAACGTGCATAAAACTTGATTACACGTGGGTTTGAATGTGGTGCTCTGACCATGTGATGAGCAGAGGTGACGTCTCCCGCCATCTTCCATCGCCAGCGCTCTTTTCAGTCTGCGTCGCACCACGGTCGAGTGAGCTTGTACCCAGGAGATTTCTTTCACTCAACGTTATTTAGCCGCACACTGTCACCTTAAATACAGTATGATGCCAAAACATCAAATCTCTCCAAGTGGAAGTGGAGTGAAGAAATCCCATATGGTAATGACGTTGGCAGAGAAAATCGTGATTTTAGACGAGTTGCATGGTGGGGTGAGTGTCGCGTTGGCCTGCCATGAGTATCATGTGAACAAGTCCACTATATGCACCACTCGTTCAAGTGAGGATAAGATCCGTGCTAATGTGAAAGCTTCTCCGTCTAAGTGCAAAGGTGTCTCAAGCTCCTTGGAGAAATCCTCTTATTGAAAAGATGGAGAGGTTGAGTATGTGGATCCATGATCAAGTGAACATCAAGGGCTGGGTATTTGACGTCATGGTCAAACGAGAGCATTTAACCTACACAAATATATGATCGCCAGTGAAGGTTCAAGAAGTGCGAGTGGGGGCTAAAAGGCCCGGACTGGAATTTGAGTTCAAGCTTCTGGAGTACACAGGGCTGAAGTAGTTCACCTGGAGCATGTGAATAGCTCAGAACAGGCTGGATGTCCAAACTTCCCGATATTGTTTTTTGAGGGTGAGGATGAGCTAGATGGCTACATATTGAGGTTTGAGCGTTCTTCTCCAGACATTCTGAATAGTGGGTGGGACAGGGCAGGATGTGCCATGTTATTCAGGTGCTCTGTTAAGCGGCAAAGTGCTCGATTATGTATTCCAAGCTGTTAGATCTACCAGCTGTATATTATGTTTCACCTGTTGAAAGAAGTGCTTTTTGAAGTGGTGTGGTTTAACTGAGGATGGGTTTAGGACCAAGTTCAGAAGTGTCATGCTAGATTTAGGGAAAAGCCCTGAGCAATTAAGAGTGAGGTTAAGAAGTCACTTGACAGACTGGGTTGAAATGTCAAAGCCTGACCAGATGTTTGACAACCTGCATGACTGATCGTAAAGGAACAACTTATTCGTGTGTGCACGAAAAATTTATCTCTATATACATGAGGGAATATTCGATAGTTCTCTCAGATTGCAGACCTTTCCCTGATCTCTCATGATTAGCATCTGTGAACTGCTCAGCATTCTGACACCAGGATTTGAGGAAAGAATAATGGACCTCTGGTGTGCTGGAATGACTGGAGAAAACTGTGACTTGCTCCAAGCTACAGTGTTATTCATGTAAATAGTATTGCCATATAACCATGGACTTTAAGAGCCAAGTTAAAGGCTGTGTATGCTCTAAGATGTGGTGTTGTGCGATGCAACGTTTTGGGTATGTAGCAAGGGATTCGTCTTATAAAAGTGCAAAAAGCTGCCAAAGCAGTGCATGACTCATTCCATTATATTCAACTTCTCAAACATTGACTTACCCAAAACCACATGACAGCATCACCCTCAAGATCTACAATAACTCCTCACCCCAGATAGATGCGGACCCTACTTTGTACCCTCACGTTACATTAGTCTACCAAAAACAAGACCCTCAGTATCGTTACACGATGTACAAAATCTACTGACTCCACCACCTCCATGCTGAATTAAAATGCTCCTAATCCAAGATCACTTTAGAGTTTAGACATGCGAGGTACCCCATTTTTCTCAGCAGCACACAATCCTTTACATACCCACAATTCTATGTACGAGGGTCGGTATGAAAGTAATGTTTTGTTTTATATCTCACTAAATATAATTATAATGTAAATTACAGGGGACATGCATACATACAGAATATGGCAAATATGAAGTACTTATTCTACATAGGCTCTTTCAACTGCAATGCCCTTTCCCTATGTTAATGAGCACATCAATCCGATTATTGTTTTCCGGTGTTACTGCAGGTGCAGGCCGACCACTTTGAGGCTTGTGGTCGATATCGGTTTCCCCACTCTTGAAACACTCTGCCCAATGTCTAACGGTGCTCACATCAATGGTAGAGTCTCCGTACACGTTCTTTGAACGCCTATGAATATCCATTGGAGGAACCTCTTCCGCAGTAAGAAAATCAATAACAGTTCTCTGCTTCATACGCACATCTACCGGGGCCGCCATTTTGAAAGTGTGTTGTGATCGATCACAGTGCCACTCAACTTAAAATTGGTGGGAGATGCACACTTTTCATTGTGACCTCACGTAGCTTTCCATTGACGCTTTGGTTACGAACTGAAAAATAAGAGGCATTACTTTCATACCAACTCTTGGAAAAAAACTCCCCAACTCAGATTCCAAAAATAAATGTAGACTCCACAACTCACTGCTACTTCCATATATTCAACCATATCCTTCTCCTCTCCCTAATACCACCATTCTAAAAAAGAACATCCACAATCACCTAACCACCTCCTAAGTTCAAGACTACTCCCCCTTCTCCCCTCGTCATCTCTCGAGTGACGTCCTATAAACACCCCTCCTCCTGACGTACACAACACAGAATCAACTCTTAGAAATATGAGTGCACCTCACCAGATTGCACTGTGGTTACCACCCATCCCTCCAACGTACAACACAGGATTCACTTTGCAGAAAATGCACTATTCCCACAATGCAACAATGTTCCAGCCCCTGCATTCACTTGACACAAACAGACCTTTCACAGTACTCCCACAAAAGATATCTGGGAGCGACCAGTAAATGTTACTGGATACTTCAGCTGCATCGGCTTCGCAATCATTTGATGCCGAGCCTCCAACAACAACTGTATAGAATATGGCATTTTCAATTGGCGACAGTCAACCTGGATATTCTAGCAACCTATAAACATGATGTACATTCAAATTGAATTCATTTAAATGAGAAAGATATACTTACCTGCAAAAATCTTGAGATTTTGATGAAACTGTGAATGAGGGTGGTGATAGGCAATGGCCAAGATGACAGAGCTCCAACCATTCTCGCTTCCCATTCATTAACTAGATTCCAGTAGCTTTCAGCACAGGCACATTATTGCGGAGTGAAGACCATAGCCTCACAGATATCTGCTCAACAATATAAGGCAAATCTGAGTCAAAGGACAAGTATTGAGCAGATTCCTTATGATGGACTGCCACTCATTGTATTGTCAGAAGTGTTTTTAACAAGGCAGTTCCAAGTGACATTTCATGAAGGACTTTCTTTCCTCTAACATTGTTGTCCTGCATGTAATTAAAATATTTATTTATTTATTTTTAATAAGCTCCACCCCAAGCCTTCAATAATAAAAAAAATTTAATCCACACAATGTTTGTTTGTTACAAGCACCCTATCACGTGCATTGCCAAAAGCAAGACTTAGGGGTTGAAAGCCAAATTGTGTCTCACCTTCAATTGGCAGCAGTAATCGATCAACTCTTACAGCAACAATTTCTCCTTTCTGGAAGTATGATTATATAATAAAGGGAATTGCCCAACCAATTCAAAAGAGCTGCACACTTGCAAGCCCGTTGCAATGAAACGGTACAGTGGTTGAATGGAGTTGCCTGCATCTGGTGTCACAACATGTCAGCATTGTTGCCTTCGAACCACTCTCTTGTCAGGTGGGGAACGGTGATGAGCCCTTTGCTTCCCTTTATTTCCTCCCTCCAATTGACTGCACCAACGGATTGGTGAATCTCTTAACTTTTCATATTGCCCCGTGACCCTGAAAGTCAACATGACGACTGGGTTTAAAGAAAATACTTAAACATGGAACTGCATCTGTGTAAACCTGGTCAATCCTTTCGGAATTGTTCAGCTGATATTGATAGTGCACATACATGACTTTTGTGGAATGTCTTTGTGATTGATTTTTTTTTAATTTTTACTTTGGTGCCAGATCCAACAATGACACCTCTCAAAATCGGAAGGTCACCGATTACTTCCCAATAAGAAGAAGTGGCCGGAAGTGCAAGTCAGACATCCAGGTAAATTGTACATTTTAAAATGACCATGACTTGTGTTTGATTGAAATCAGATCAAGTTTAAAAAAGGACATGTGGGGTTAAAATTTCAAATTGAAGCCAACGTGTCGACAGTGATGTTGCCTATATTTTTAAAATAGCGAAATAAGCATGAAAAGAAGTGGCATTAATTTACATACATCACTTGACAATATTTAAACCAATCTGCTTTCCTTTTATAGACTGTATGCACTTGCAAGCAGCACATTCTCCGTCGCATGTGTTTGTGCATTACCATTAAACAGGTTTTCGAAGGAAGAGAAAGTGAGTTAGTCTGCATGCATCCACTAAAAGATGTACATCATGTATCATTGGGGGCACAGAAGCAATCTAAATGCTGGTGTGTTTCCTCTGCTTGGCCTTTCGATTGGAATTGCGCCAGTGAATGTATGAGTGCAAAGTGCTACATCATATACCCTTTACTTCTTTCTGGGATTCACAATAACTAAATGAAAGGTTCCTTTAGTGACTGCAGGGTTCACTTGGCTCTCTCTTCTTGATCTGTATCAGTTTCCATGTTGGGAAATAATAAAATCAAATTCCTCCCAATATAATACAGCGAGTCCTCGCTGTATGTAGTCCCGCTTTACGTTATTTCAAAAAATCTCCACACTTTATGGCAAAACGTTACATTTTTACCAGGAATGACCCAATATCAATGTTTGAATGAAAAATTTTTTTTTTTTCGTTTTGAAACCTGTGATGCCAAGTCCCCACCCCATCAGCTGGGGGTCAAATCAAAAATAAATTGTCACATATTTTATGTGTTCCCCATTGTTGATTGCATATACAGTAAACCCTGCAATTTTTTTTTTTTGGGGGGGGGGGTTTAGGTACCTGGAAAATTCCACAATAGTTAAAACGGTGATTGTGGAAACAAAGCATCAATGGGAAAGTGGGGGGTTCGGTTCTTGGGCTTTGAGAAAATATAGAGGAAAGTGGACAGCAGCCAGAAATGCACATGACGATTGAAATAAACACGCACACACACACACACACACACACACACGCACACACAATTGTGCACTAATATTGAAATTAACATGTAAATGCAATAAATACAGTGTGAATTAAACAAAAACACAACTTTTTCCTTTTCATTTTATTACAAAACAGCTAGGTGGGTGAGAGGGTAAGAACGTTACATGCTCGCACTGTACTCTGCCGTAAATAGAAAACACAAGACTTAACTCAGGAGGATGATGATAATGATGATAGATGGGGGAGGGTGGAGCGGGGAAGGTGATTCAGCAAACGGAAAAGCAGCGTTGGCTTTACGACAAAGGCATTGCCACAATGGAGAAGTGTAACACGATCCTTAACCACCTTACCTTGAAGCACGATCTTCTCTGCATGGAGAGCAAGGTACGAGATGGCATTGTCTTCCAGAATAATCCTGTCTCGCTGTTGTTAAAAACCTGCTCCATAATATATCCTTTCACCTCAATTTGTTTCATGAGATGCTGTTGAGAATGTGTGTTTGTGCTTGAGAATAGGGGTCGAGTCTGGGTGTTGGAAATTAAGTGTTTTGGAATGGCGGTTTGAGTACGGGTGTCGGAAAATAATGGTTTGGGAATAAGGTTCAAATACGGAGTTGGAAAATGAAGGTTTGGGAATGAGGAATGGTACAATGGGGAAGGTTCAACCTCCAATCATTCACCCCATAATGGCGGCCCACAGATGCCGAATTTTCACCTCGAGCCAACTGATGTAACAACTCTATCTTTTCGTTCAACGTCATAACCTTTCTCTGCCTTTTGGCACAACTAACTTTGTCCATCGCCTTACGTTTGGGCTCATAAAATGCAGTGCACGAGAAACAACTCGAGGCTCGGAATGGGAGGTAATCGTTCATGCATATGGTGCAAACAATGACTCATCTCAGCTGAAAAATCATGACTCGTCGAAGTGACAACGAAATTGGGAACACAGGTTGCCCGTGATTGGTCGAAACCCAGGATATTTGAAGATTTACTGTACAAAGTTTCATTCTAAAAATGTGCACGTTTTTGCATTTTTGGGGTATTGGACCTTTTGACCCCGCCACAGGGAGCGTGGCCAAAAATGATACTTCTCTTGCACCTTCGTGCCATGTGGTGATCATAACTACCAAGTTTGGTTCATTTCTGTGCAACCGCTTAGCAGGAGATAGCGTGACGGATGGACAAAAAGACGGAGCAGATTACAATATCCCCCGTTTTTTTTTTCTTTCTTCTTCAAAGAGCATGGGGATAATCAGTCCAAACAAGTGGCACAAATAACTAATTTAAGGTGTTAAATATGGTGGTGTAAAAGGCGCATCAATGACTGTCAACTTTTGATTCAAAGTTTTTGGTTTGTTTGTTTGTTTTTTTACAGTCCTTAAAACTTTTATTTGCATTGAATTATCTATTTGAACACTTTACAGGGTGGCCTGAAAGTTTCTTTACCTCTCCTCAGTAAAGCATTCTTTCCTTAATTACTTTAAAATACAGATTTTATTGTGCAGGAATTACAATAACTAGAGTTCATAAAACACCCGACCCCGTGCAGTCTTGAGGAAAAAAAAAAACAAGGGACATGGTCGGGGTCTACGAGCATCAAATCTGATTGGTCGAGATTATGTAAAATGCCAGAATATTTTGTCCAAGTACTGTGAAATGAAAGTTGTTTGAAAGTGCCAATACTGCAATTAGTTCTTCAGTGTTGAAATGTATAATTGCATTGAAATAAAAATTATATTTATTTTTTAAAGGTTGTAGAAAAACATTTTTTGGGAAGTTTACTGCCGTTGATGCAGCGCCTTTTACACCACCTTATTTAACATGTTACATGAGTTCTTCGTGCCTGTTTGCGTTCTTTGTGACGTCCCTAAGAACAGTAAGTTTCCTGTTTGGAACGATTTTCAATTTCATTTGACTGCCAGGCAGTCAGAATTAAAAAAAAAAATTATGTCACTCATCTCTGCACACGTGCGATCGGGACAAATTCAGAGCCAAAGTACCGCTAAACTCCAGGTTTGTTTTCCGATTCGTGTTCAAAATATCACATCTAATTGAAATTGAGTTGTTCCTTGATCATAAACTTATATTTGCAGACAGACAAACAGATAGACAGACAAAGCGAACCAATCGCTTTACCCCGCTTTCACTTCATGCGTGTGGGGTAATTGATCAGTCAATACTGTTACGGCTGTTGGAAATTCGCAATACACCATAAAGGGTCCTTAGATCAGTTATGACGCTAAGTTTATGTGCAGATAGGTCCCCACCGTTGTTTAAAGGGAATTCTTTGTGTTCAGCCGGGCTGCGACCCTTTGAGATAGCCGTTTTTCTTTATCTATCGTTATTTTGAGCCACCATTGCACAAACCTCCACGCAAACAACACCGCCACCAACTCGCCACAATGCCAACCACGCTCACACCACCCCACAACAATCACCACAATCTTCGCCACTACGCCCGCTTACGAACGCCATCCTCTCTACGGACCATGGTAGGACGGTTTCCGCGGCGGAAACCGTCCGAGAAGGATTGGCAGAACAAAAGCTCTTGTGAGGCCTGTGGGGTTTTTTCCTGCCGATTTTCCCCATGCTTGGTGTGAAGGAAAGGGGAGGGCAGCTCGCCGCCGATTGGTGGATGCACAGCGTGAGGCGGTCGGGGTGAGGGAACGCCCCTTTTCGGGAACTTCTCGAAGGGAGGCGGAGCCGAAAACGGGGAGGAGAGAAGGGCGGAGCCCGTGCTATATAAGGCGGACCGCAAGCGGGGCTCGCTCTCTCTGTCGGGGTCGTGTTGGATTCTACTCGCTCTCTTGGTGGACGTCATCCTCTCGCTTCATCTTCGAGCTCTCTCTTGTGGTCGAGGTCGGGCTCTCTCGTCTTGGCGTTGGGCGACCTGTCGGTGAAGGCGCGGGCCGGTGGCGAGTCCGGGCGACGCCTCGGAGACGCAGACGGGAGGCGCAGCCCTGCCGGCTGTGTGGTGCGAATCTGCGCGTCTGGCGAGGGACGCCGGAGAGAACTCACCGACCACATCATCGCAAAGGCCCGAGAGCAGGCGCGGCTACGCTAGCTGCCGTGGGAACAAGGCGTCGCGACCTGCCCACCGTCACACTCGAGGGGGCAGGTAACCAGCACGGTCTCGCGGGCCTTTTCGGTCATCCACGGCCCACGCATAAGGTTTACGAACCCCGTCTACCTCCCTGCCTATGGGAGGGTTTTCCTGTTGTTTTTGTATGCATGCTGTGGCACCGTGTCCTATTAAGTAACAACTGTTAAGTGCATGTACATTCTCATTGTAGTCGGTTGTATTGCTTTTTATTTGCTTGCTTGTAGATACGTGCATGATTCCTTGCTTGTGTTGTGTGTGCAATATGTGCTTTATAATAAATGTCCTTGTGTGCAATGTATCCGTTCGTCGCGTCCTCCTTTCACCACATTGAAAGTGCCATCTTGCATCGTGGAATGAGTAGTGGGTTTTGAACACCCGAGTAAAGAAGAATCGGAACCGTCGAGGTCGGCGATAACACCGCTCGGTTATCCCTGTAGCACGGAACGAACCGCTTAAGCGGTTCGTGTCCTAAGCGACCTGCGGCGTGGTGCAACCCTCGGTAGGTTACCCGTGCGGGTATTTAGGTATATCGACATTCGGCGATTCACCCTATTTTGCGCGGGTAGAATGCGGACTGGGTTGTGGTGAGGTTAAACCCCACCCGTGACTGGCTCCTGGCGGTAGTTCCAGGAGGGTCACGACTGAATTGTCCGTCCGGTGGGCGACGCGGCTGCCATTAGAGGTACGCGGCCGATCGCACGCCATGCGGGCCAGAATTCGTAACAATACTTTCGCCAGAGGCGAGGATATTGCATTTTGGTTCCGTTTGTTTTTGTCTACACAGAGCGTGCGTTTTTCTCTGCAACCGCTTCTCGGATTGACACAAAATTTTCACCATCGGAGCGACTACTCATGCAGAATGTTTGAATGATAATTATGATGTCATATGTCACGTGGTGTCACAGCCATGTTGGAAAAAAGGAAAAACTTTGGACCTCTATCTCCGAAACCGCACCAAGGGAAAAATTGAAACTTGGCACATGGCAAGTACTCCTGGGGAATGTGAATTTTTTTAATTTATTTATTCATTTTATTTTTAATCATGTCAGGTGCCTTCGTTATCTCATAATTGCATACATAGAACACTACATCTGATCAGTATGAAAATTTTTGAGTGCCATTTCAGGATAAATTTGTCCACAGAAAAAAAAAAAAGATGACGTCATCAGTCATGTGGTTTGACAGCCATATTGTTTGTTTTTTTTAAACCTTCAAAAATCTTCTCTGAAACGGCTGAACAAATGATGGACGCCACGGTTTCAACTTAAGATCTTTTTTTCATGTGAGTTTACGTATGGTCCACGTAATATGGAAAGTTCGCTGGCTCTTTGTTGTTGACTTTCTCGGTGACCGGTCAACTGACACCAACACAGCAGCGCACGTGTTTCTTCTTGTTACCGGTCTACCACTGTATTTCTTATCCTTCACAATTACTGTTTCAAAAGCCCATTTTCCCCCACTTTAACAACATCTGCTCTGGTGGAGATGGTTTTCCAAAGCGTTCCACGAAAGCTGTCCGCACTTGAGCAATTATTTGGCTTTCGTGCGCCCTCTCATCTATCCAAACACAAGCAACCAACTGCTCTTCGACACACAACTTATCTGCCATGCCGTCTAACTTCCTACTCACTCCGCATCAGTGAGTCAGTGTTGCCGCATACCATGGTGGGGGAGAGCGGAGCTGAGGGGAAGGGGGGGGGGGGGGCAGGAGGAGCAAGAAATTGAGCGGGCGTAAAACGACTTTCAAGGCACCCTGTAGAACACAAATCTCCTTGTTTGCACTTCCAAAAACCCTCAGTTTAGCGGTACTTGGGCAAAATCTTGCGCTGTTTCAACCAATCAAATTTGCCGCGTGCTCTGAGGGTGGAGTTCCAACGAGATTCAGACAAAATGGCAGTGCTCGCGATGCAAGCACAGAGCTAACTTCATCCAAAATATGTTTATTTAGCGCATCTTTTTCTCAAAGATGGTTCCAAAATCGTCAGTTTCTCTGAGTATAGTTGGCAGAAGGTTCAGCTTTAGATTGTTCTGTTTGACCCATCGGCTTCGTATGGTTGCCATCGCAACTGTTATTCAAAGTTCACAAACAAAGCTAATATAAATCATGTTCGGAAACGCAAAGCAAGAGTCAAAAGACCCTTCCCATGTCCTCTCGACTGCACGGAGTAAGGTGTTCTATGAACTCTCTAGTCTTTTATCATTTCATCTTCGGAACACTTGCAGTTATCCTATATCACATCTTTGCTCCAGGGGCTGTTATTTTTTTTTTCCATCTAATTTTTTTGGGGGGATTTCCCAGAGCTGAATAGGAAAATTGTTCAGCCATTACAAATGGTTGATTTTCCAGCAAGTGTCATTTTATTTTATAAAAGTCCAAATCATGCTGATTGACCAATTCATTGTCTTCTACTGTGTGTTTGCCTTTGTAGTAAAACTGTTTAAATTCTCAGTTTTTAGCAGTGGGATCTTTACACAGTAGACAATGGGAACAGACCACTTCAACTTGGAATATCTGTTATTGAGGACCCACTTTCTTTTTCTTCAGAAAAGTAGTACATACCATGGCCTTGCTCATGGATAATTTTGTTAAAATCAAAGCTGACTTATTTTTTGGTTATTTCTCCAAAATAAACTCATAGAGCGGGTCCCAGTATCCGGCTGACCATCCGTATGCAAGTACGTATGTTCGTTAACATTTGAAAACATCTCACAATCTGCCGGACCAAATTTGGTACGATGCATCACGACAGCAAGGTCTAATGGGGTTGTGTTCCCCATCTGGATGCACTCCTATAAAGTGTGTTGAAAGGGAGGTTTTGCCCCAAATATTGGTATGTCATTCAAAAATCTTCTCAGAAACCGACAAGCGGATCCATACCAAACTGGCCATGTGGCATCGTGACCATGCCCTAACCTTAAGTTTTGCTCCCCATGGCCATATCTCCCTTTGAAAGGGGGCTATGGCCTCCCTTCCCTAATCCCTGTCACTAAAACATATTTTCCTCACAAACCGATATGGACAAAATTTGGTACGATACATCAGAACAGTAAGGTCTCATGGGGTTGTGCTCTCCATCTGGAGCTGCCCCTTACAAGAGGCTGAAAAAGGGGGGGGTTCTCCTCAAATTCAGGAAATTTATTTAAAAGTCTTCTCAGAAACTGACGACCTGAGACAGACAAAAGATTCATGAAAAATAAGGTCCATGCTGTTAACATAAGTTGTGCTCCCCATGACGGTACCACTTCAGGAAAGAGGGGGGGGGGCATGGCCCTTCCTCCTAACCCCTCATTTTCAACCCACCTGCTGGGGAAATAATCGTCAGGCCTCCACGGGGCTATATTTGTGACGTAAGATTATGTCAGGTAAGATGACCTTCAAGACAGAATATTGTCCAAATGCATATCAATGGCGATTGATTCATCATCATGTCCCATGTGCCCTATGCCGAGGCCAAAGTTGGATCCAAGCGTGTTATGCGGTGAATACAAATGGCATTCGTTCAATCTTTTGCACGCAATATCTCGAAAGCGATTTAATCTCCATGAAATTTTGCAACTGTAAGTTTTGCCAGGCCAATCAGGGCCAAATTTCATCAAAATGGAGGTCAAGAATGTCGTCTGTTGAGTCGACATGGAGTGACCTCTTTAATCCTGTTCTTTTCTTGCAATGGTTCAAATCGGCTCTCTCGATCCAGATTTTTTGTTTTTTTATCATTATTTTTCCTCCCCCTCCAAGTGGTGTGTCGTCTCCCTTTTCTTTTATCCTCTATTTTTGATGTGTTAGCATTGGCCACCTTTGTTCACACACTAAGGTGATCAGCTGAACGACGAGTATTTTTGCCTTCAATGTGACCAATCAAGCTATGCAATGTCTTTTGGTACAACAGCTTGCTTGGTGGTCATTCCCATCATGGTCACCACCTGAGTCACTTTTGTGAAAGCATTTATATATTTATGATTTCAGATAGAGGTTGTCACTTTATACATCACAACACAAGTTGTATGTTTAAATGATCTTCACATGCAGGTACTTGAGCGTTGTTGTGCACATCTTGATGTAGCTCCTCCATCTTCATTCTTGTAGACCGAGAAAAAGAAAAAGATCGATGAAGCCATCACAAGTGGCATTGAAGATGGCATGGAGGTAAGGTGTGAGCGGTACGAGTATTGTAGACAAGGCGTAATTGTTACGAGGAGGCGAGCAATGTGATGGGACGTGAGCTTGTGCTGTGTCTGTAACAGGTGCAGGACATGGAGTGTAAAGGCAGAGGTGTGATTGCCACCCATCCGTATTCCCGCGGAGATTATGTCGTTGAATATTCAGGAGAGCTTATCGAGTTGACAGATGCCAAGTTGAGAGAAGCAAAGTATGCTGAAGATCCCGGTACAGGCTGCTACATGTACTACTTCTGCTTCCAAAACAAAAAATATTGGTAAGGTACTGTATAAGGAATCACAGGAGGGATATACCTTGGGTTGTCCAATGATTTAAAAAAATAAATCCAGTCTGATTTACTTGTAGAGTGGGTAAATGTTATTTAAATTAACCGTAAGGTCCTCAAATTACAATCTGCTGGGTACCTAACGATTTGTTAAATATAATCATTGTGATGTGCACTTTTCAATTAGTGTAGAACACTTGTTATCTTCTTGTACTGTTTGAAACTTGTACTTTACAAAGTGCAAGAAACTGTTCATTAATCGGTAATGGTTGGTGGCAGTGTGGACGCCACAAAGGAGACTGGTCGTTTGGGCCGCTTGGTGAACCACAGCAAGGTTGGGAACTGCCAGGTGAGGCTGCACGCTGTCGGTGATGCGCCTCATCTCATCCTCGTCGCCTCAAAGGACATTAATACGGGAGAGGAACTCCTGTATGATTACGGAGATCGTAGCAGCGCGTCGCTCGCTGCATATCCCTGGCTCCGATACTGAGGCTGGTCCAAACCGATGTGCCCTGCTGCCTAGCTCTCAATTTATTTCTCATCTAAGGCAGTGCAAAAGTTGCCTTAGTTCTACAGGTACTCGGCCCATAATCTTTAAGGTCAGCCCTTGATCCTGCCCCTGCCTTTACGGGTCATTTGGCTCATCTAGAAGCCTGGATCTGGGTGAGGTGACCACTTGCTGCTCTGGGCTGATTTTGGGTGCATGGCCTGACTATCACATTGCTTGATGCTGTACTGGCAGAGGGAATGCTTCCACCCCCCTCCCCCCCAGTATGCTCAAGTGCTGTTGACCTTTCCTTATTTTCTACAACACTCCAAGCTAACTTGAGCAAATATTTTTGTTGCAATTTAAATGATATAGGAACCATCTTTGAAAGCACCCTTAAGATGCCCAGGAATGCTTTGAGATGAACATATCAAAACAGGTGCTCCACAAGCAACTTTACCTCCTTGAAAGGTTGAGGTTTGAGATGTTTTCTTTGCTGCCCCTTTTATGTCTGTGTATTTTAATTGTCAAGCTCCATGGCCACATTTACTATATTTATTGAGTTTCATGTTTTAGGGCTTGCTTTGAACATTTCCCTCCACCCCCCACACCCTCTCACCTTCCACATCTCCTTCCCCCTTCATTTTTAGCAGCTGTCTCATCACACTTGCTGGAAAAGTGTCAAATGCACTTCCCATCTCGTACAAGCCAGAATTTTACAAACTTCATTTTAGACTTTTATGTAGCACTTACAGTTGTGCAAAATGAATGATGTAATAAAGCATTTACGTCTTGTTTGAAGAGAGCCCGAGTCTATTTCCAATGCAGCTTGTCGTGGGTTCATTTAGATTTTTTTATTTTTTTTTGGTGTATGAAATATAATTGTCTTAAGGTGGATGGATGTACTTACACTGTCTGACTTTTGCTATATTTTGTTCTATGAAAGGTGTTTTGTGTAATGTGGGACAGATTTGGCCAATGCTGCCATCCCATAACATAGCAGTGGAAGCCAGTTGTACCAGTTCCAGGGGTCTTTGTAAGATCTGCCCATGTATGCAAACAACTTCTACATAACCACAAGAAATGTGTTTCTACATTGGCCAACAGATTTTTTTATATTGCCCCCAACACCCCCATTGTTCTTTCACTAAAAGCATCCATGTCTGTCCCTCCCTCTGTCACACTTTGTTCGAAAGGGTTCCTGTTGTACAATAATAAAAATAGGACCACCTTTCCTGAAGCTCACCTGGATCAGCAGCAGCAATCACTCAAACCCTCTCGCAAATCCCCTTCTACCCTGAATTTTTTTTATGCCATGAACAAACTTTGGTACATCACGAGTGATGAAGGTTGTGGTCAAGTTTTATTGAAATCATGTCGTTTCCGAGAAGAGAACAAATACCTATTTTTTTTTGGGGGGGGGGGGGGGGGTCAACCCCTCCCTTCCTCCCCCTGCCCCGTAGACCTCCTCAGATGTGATGACCAAAATTGAACATGATATTCTTGTTGAGGCCTTACTAAATTCTGATGTGGTGTTAACACTTCCTCTTTGGATTTATAATTTATTCCTGTACAAATACAACCTAAAAACTATATTAGCTTTATCTACAACTGCCTGACACTGTCCTGTCTGTGACCCCCCCCTCCCCCCCACATCTATTACCATCTCCAGTGAAACACACTCCACAATTGCCATTACATTATGTGGTATCCCTATTTTCATTATTCTTACCCAACTTCAGCACCTTGCATTTCTTTGTGTTAAATTGCATCTACCAATCTTTTGCCCAAGTTATGAAAGTGTAAATACTTTCCTGAATCTGATCACCACCCCTTCTGTTATCTACCTTTCCTTCATAGTATTGGTACGGACAGGATGGTTGCCGGACCGCCCGGCCACTGATAACTCAGTAGCCTAACGGGTTGTCAAGCAACCGCGGACGCCATTTGGGAGAATTTTTCCTAACGGTCCTCATGGCTTCGATGCTATGTCACCCACTGGTGACCTAAAGACCTCAACTCAACGCGTACATGCACCCGAGTACTTATTACAACCGAACGGAACCGTGAGTGCTGTGTTGGTTAATCAGCGAAGCCAATTGGTGGGGAAAAAACTTCCCGTCTATCTATTACATACACACTGGCACGTATTTACAAGCCGATTTAAAAGCTGTCCAGCAATCTTTATTTGATAAACAGGCAATCATAAAAGTAGGTATTTACAAGAAAGTAAGCGAAGGCAAAAGACACGGAAGAGCAGACTATCTGTTAGCACCTATGCTTTCCCCTTATACACTCTTACTTAGACAACAGACATGGCACCATCAGCTATTCTGGGAAGAAACAGACGAGAAGATGTGAAGAGAAGGAAGCAGAACGGAGTATGGGTGTGACCCCTCCCTTACCTCACACAATTAGGTGGGGCTGTGTCAGTCCAAATAAGTGGGGGAGGTAAAGAATGGGGGGTATCTTGTCGATGAGAGTGCAGCATAGCAGTAGCGTATAGACTTATAGGAAAGGTGTGAGGTGCAAACAATGTCTTGTGCCTGGAGTGTAAATGGTGATAGCTCTCTTAGGAAGGCTGATTGCCTTTTGTGTGTCCAGAGTAAGATGATTGAGCGGTTAGTAGGGAAAGCACGAAAAAGATAGCGTGAGTGTATGCGCAGCTGCACAGCGCAAGGGGGAACTCTCCGTCACCGCGCCCTTGCATCGCGCTCCCCTCGCCTCTGGCAGTCTTCTGGAAGACGTAGTCTTCTCTGGCAGGTGATTCTCTGAGCAGACAGGCAGTCTTCGTGTCATCCCCAGCGTGCACATACCAGCCGTGTCCTGACCTTTATACGGGCCACGCCGGACATGGCTTCAAGGGAGCAAAGTTCACACAAACATCCTTTGACCCTGTGCGGCTTTTTCCCATTGGTGCATGGCTGACGAAGGGACGGAGAGGTGGAGAATCCCCACTTTGTTATGTATGACGACCACGTGCGCCCCCGCTCATCCCCTTATGCACCCAAACACTGGAATGATTCCTCCCCATGCATGCAAATGTTCCTTTTTACTGTGTGTGTTTGAGAAGCGTTGTCCCGTGTGACAAATGTGGAAGTGCAGGGAAGGAAGAATGAGGGAAGGTAATTCATCCGGTCCAGAGGATTAATTGTTTATAATGGTGAGGGATTCGTTCGCGTGTACTGAGTTTGATAGAGGTGAGTGGTGACTTGGAGCTTGAGGAGTACAGGATGGATGGATTCACTTAGTAGCTGGTTTGAATGTGAATAATAAAAGAATGAGTGGATCGAGTGGTGAGGGAGATGGACACAGACAGACCGAAGGACGAGAATCAACTGACTGCGGGGTGAAAGGAAAGACTGATGGGATGAAGGAGGGTTTGTTTAATTCAGGTTTGGTGAAGCGGATTATTGCTGGATTGAAGAGATTAAAAGTAGTAGATGGTGAGACGTCACACTGAGAACACACAGACTAACCTCACAACGCATTCCACCACCCCCTCCCCCCCCCACTCCTGCAAACCCCTGGACACAGGGCAAGGATCTACCGACACACAAATTAAGAAATAACTGTCTGGGAATTCCTACGTGTATTCGAGTGTCCTCCCCTCGGGTACCTTTCCAAAACTATAACTATCTGCAAATTTAGGAAGCGGATTCTTCATCCCACTATCCAAATCGTTGATGTAGATGATGAATAATAATGCTGCTCAAAAATGGAAGAACACCACTGTATATCCATTTTTGTCAAATTTCAGCTTTTACGTGAAATCACATCCACTGTATCTCCTTTATCTCTCCATACGAGTCATAGCTCTCAGAGAAATATAGTTCCCTTGATAGGTTCCAGAAATGATGAACACCTGACAAGTTCAGACCACAGGATGTCATTTATCTGAAGCTCAACGATTTCACTCTCCAGTTTTGCACGGTCAGAACAGAGGTCTATGACGACGGGTGACAGAGATGACACTGGCACGTTGAACGGGTTCTCAATGAAGTTGAAAAAGTCTCCCTTGCAGCTGAAGTTTCAGCGCATTCACGTGACAAGCGATGTCGGTCAAAAATGCTAGCTTTATTACCCACTCTGGGTAATTGTAGACAACAATTCTCTGTTTTCAACAAATTCTCAAATCTGAGGAAGGAGACTCAAAAATCGTTCCAGTATTTTGCTAAGCAACAACTATCTAACCTTGCTGTGCATCACCAGGTCGCCGTACTCAGTCTCATACTCATCGAGTCGTGCTCGATACTGTCTGTGACTCAGTGCTCTTGACACAATGAAATTGACCACCTTGACAACCAGCTGCATCACATTTCGCATCTCAGAGTTTTTGAGTTGAGCTACGAGTGCTTCCTCATGTACGATGCAATGAAAAGTGGTAAACTTGGGTATTTCTTCTCTTTTTCTCATCAGACCGATGAGGCCGTTCTCCTTTCCTCGCATGTTTGAAGCACCGTCAATGCATGCAGATGCCAGGTTGGACTAGTTAGTTCAAGTCATTCTTGGAGAAAAGTCCAGAAAGCCATTAAGAATATTTTTACCCTCTGGTCTGACCTTTCAATGGTATCAAGCACAACAATTCCTCCTTTGGGATACGAACCCATAGGCATAACTGTGCCATGTCATACACATCCATGCTTTCGTCCAACGCTATGCAAAAACACATCGCAGCCGAGATATCCTCCGTTAGCTGCTGCCGAATGTCTGTCGCCATTCCCAAAAACCCTTCTCATTATGGTTGTACCAGACAGCTGTAGTCCTTTTATTTGCTTCAGAATTGCATCCTTGTTACTGAAGTCACCATACATTATAAAATCCACACGATTTCAAATGAAGCTTCTGTCAAACTCTCTCCAACACACCTACATCTCTGAAGCAATGTTTGCTGACCATCAAGCAAAGTGGTGAGTTGCTCGATTTTATTTTTCCGAAGGTTACTTCCAGGTGGGTATTTGCCATTAAAGTTGGCATGTGTTTTTGTGTAATGGCGCTCAAGATTGCTGCGCTCAAAAGCAGAACGTGACCGATCGCTCCCGACTTTATTTTATTTGCTGTTAATAAATATGCTGTGATGTCTTTGCTGTTAAGAAATATAATTTTGGAATTTCACAATACTCCATACAGATACAGTATAATGGCTAATGCTGTCTGTCCGATCCCAGAAGGAGAAGTCAACTCATTGATAGCATTTTCGGCGGATTACGGAGGGATGTTTTCACGTTTGTGTATTACAGGCCACACGTCAGGGGCCCCACTTTAGACCACCAGGGGCCGCCAGTGGCCCGCGGGCCGTGCAATGGAGAACAGAGGACTGGAGGGTTTCCCATCGAATCAGAGATCATTTAAGGAGACTGTTCCAATGATAGTGTTATGGTTCTCAGAACCGTATGCATACAACATACAGTTGTCCTGAGTCGGTTATTCCATTAATATACCTGCAGATAGATCCCTACCTTTTGTCTAGCGGGACAGCACGGGGGTGCGTTGCGATGGGCTTTAGTTAGGTTATAAATCATTTTTTCCCTTTTATTTTATCCCCTCCATTCCACTTCCCACTCTTCTACTGAGGTAAATCTGCCTCACTTGCTCCCCTCGTTTCGCTGGCCACAGCGTACCAGCGACTACCCACTGTATCCCGAACACTCGTTTTCTGAGGCAAAATCCTGACGCTCGCTATGGGTTCCGCGTCGGCATCCACCTTCCCAAACCCAGATACGCGTGGCGTGGGCGGGCCTTACCAGTGTCTGGCCGAAACCCCGCCCAGAAAGGCGCACCACGTGAAGGCCCGGTCCAATCGGGATGCTCGGATTGGACAATGACGGCTTCGCCATGGCTCTCCCCGAGCTTCAGGCTGTATAAAGCACGGATCTCCGAGTTGGAAGTTGTCGTTGGAATTGTGAAGAAGTTGGGGAGGTTGAAGAGAATGTCGAGTTGGTTTTGCGGGTAGTTGGAGAGGTTGAGGAGAATTGCAGGGAATTGTTGGAGAGGTTAAAGAGAATTGTTGGAGAGGTTGAAGAGAATTGGTGGAGAGGTTGAAGAGAATTGCAGGGAATTGTGGAGAGGTTGAAGAGAATTGTTGGAGAGGTTGAAGAGAATTGCAGGGAATTGTTGGAGAGGTTGAAGAGAATTGCAGGGAATTGTTTGAGAGGTTGAAGAGAATGCAGGATGTTGAGAGGTTGAAGAGAATTGTTGGAGAGGTTGAGGAGAATTGCAGGGAATTGTTGGAGAGGTTGAAGAGAATTGCAGGGAATTGATGGAGAGGTTGAAGAGAATTGCGAGTTGTTGTGAAGGTGTCCGGCTGCTTGACTCTGCTTACGTCTCGCCTCAACGGCCCGCGTACTGGTCCCTGCACACACGACCTCGACCAAACCTCTTGTCTGGTCCTGCCTACTGCTCATCTCTCGCCTCTTTGGCCTCCGCCAGACACGATTACCACGCGTGTGGCTGTGGACCGAACTGCACAGCTTTTGTCGGGTGCCGCACCACGGAGCATCCCTTCTCCCAAAACGCTCACCAAAAACTGTGACCTCAACTCCCTCCCTCCCTGGCTGCAAAGTTGCTTTGCCTTTCATTGGGTTTATTTTGGCTGAAGTGTGTGGCGCCTGTCCGTTAGATAAGCCTGTATAAGAACTTCATTGTGATTGTTATTGCTTTTATTAATGTCGCGTCAAGTCTGCACTGTGTCCGTTTTTGGAAGTTGCTTGTAAATTTGAGTGAACGTGGGTCAGCGGTCCCGAGTGTGAATGGAGTGAATGTGGAATGCATGGTGCGAATGAATGATTTGGGGGAGGAGTGAATCTCACCCAAGGGAACCCGGGGTTAGTGTAATAAAAGTTAGTGGGTTAGTTAAATTAACCTAAAGGATGTCAGTTTTTAGCCGCGTCTCGCTTGCGAGACGTGGCTCTAAGAGAGCTCCGCGTTGTTCTTCTTCTTCTTCTTGTTCTTCTATCTTGTTGTAAAGAGAGAGGGATTGTTAGCGGTCATCTCGAGTCATGATTTGATGTCTGCCTCTTATCATCATTTCACAAGGTCGCCTCAAAGAACATTATCGGGAGAGAGGAACTCCTGTATGATTACGGAGATCGTAGCAGCGCGTCGCTCGCTGCATATCCCTGGCTCCGATACTGAGGCTGGTCCAAACCGATGTGCCCTGCTGCCTAGCTCTCAATTTATTTCTTCATCTAAGGCAGTGCAAAAGTTGCCTTAGTTCTACAGGTACTCGGCCCATAATCTTTAAGGTCAGCCCTTGATCCTGCCCTGCCTTTACGGGTCATTTGGCTCATCTAGAAGCCTGGATCTGGGTGAGGTGACCACTTGCTGCTCTGGGCTGATTTTGGGTGCATGGCCTGACTATCACATTGCTTGATGCTGTACTGGCAGAGGGAATGCTTCCCCCCCTCCCCCCAGTATGCTCAAGTGCTGTTGACCTTCCTTATTTTCTACAACACTCCAAGCTAACTTGAGCAAATATTTTTGTTGCAATTTAAATGATATAGGAACCATCTTTGAAAGCACCCTTAAGATGCCCAGGAATGCTTTGAGATGAACATTCAAAACAGGTGCTCCACAAGCAACTTTACCTCCTTGAAAGGTTGAGGTTTGAGATGTTTTCTTTGCTGCCCTTTTATGTCTGTGTATTTTAATTGTCAAGCTCCATGGCACATTTACTATATTTATTGAGTTTCATGTTTTAGGGCTTGCTTTGAACATTTCCCTCCACCCCCACACCCTCTCACCTTCCACATCTCCTTCCCCTTCATTTTTAGCAGCTGTCTCATCACACTTGCTGGAAAAGTGTCAATGCACTTCCATCTCGTACAAGCCAGAATTTTACAAACTTCATTTTAGACTTTTATGTAGCACTTACAGTTGTGCAAAATGAATGATGTAATAAAGCATTTACGTCTTGTTTGAAGAGAGCCCGAGTCTATTTCCAATGCAGCTTGTCGTGGGTTCATTTAGATTTTTTTATTTTTTTTTGGTGTATGAAATATAATTGTCTTAAGGTGGATGGATGTACTTACACTGTCTGACTTTTGCTATATTTTGTTCTATGAAAGGTGTTTTGTGTAATGTGGGACAGATTTGGCCAATGCTGCCATCCCATAACATAGCAGTGGAAGCCAGTTGTACCAGTTCCAGGGGTCTTTGTAAGATCTGCCCATGTATGCAAACAACTTCTACATAACCACAAGAAATGTGTTTCTACATTGGCCAACAGATTTTTTTATATTGCCCCAACACCCCCATTGTTCTTTCACTAAAAGCATCCATGTCTGTCCCTCCCTCTGTCACACTTTGTTCGAAAGGGTTCCTGTTGTACAATAATAAAAAATAGGACCACCTTTCCTGAAGCTCACCTGGATCAGCACAGCAAATCACTCAAACCCTCTCGCAAATCCCCTTCTACCCTGATTTTTTTTTATGCCATGAACAAACTTTGGTACATCACGAGTGATGAAGGTTTGTGGTCAAGTTTTATTGAAATCATGTCGTTTCCGAGAAGAGAACAATACCTATTTTTTTTGGGGGGGGGGGGGGGGGTCAACCCCTCCCTTCCTCCCCCTGCCCCCGTAGACCTCCTCAGATGTGATGACCAAAATTGAACATGATATTCTTGTTGAGGCCTTACTAAATTCTGATGTGGTGTTAACACTTCCTCTTTGGATTTATAATTTATTCCTGTACAAATACAACCTAAAAACTATATTAGCTTTATCTACAACTGCCTGACACTGTCCTGTCTGTGACCCCCCCCCTCCCCCCCACATCTATTACCATCTCCAGTGAAACACACTCCACAATTGCCCATTACATTATGTCATCCCTATTTTCATTATTCTTACCCAACTTCAGCACCTTGCATTTCTTTGTGTTAAATTGCATCTACCAATCTTTTGCCCAAGTTATGAAAGTGTAAATACTTTCCTGAATCTGATCACCACCCCTTCTGTTATCTACCTTTCCTTCATAGTATTGGTACGGACAGGATGGTTGCCGGACCGCCCGGCCACTGATAACTCAGTAGCCTAACGGGTTGTCAAGCAACCGCGGACGCCATTTGGGAGAATTTTTCCTAACGGTCCTCATGGCTTCGATGCTATGTCACCCACTGGTGACCTAAAGACCTCAACTCAACGCGTACATGCACCCGAGTACTTATTACAACCGAACGGAACCGTGAGTGCTGTGTTGGTTAATCAGCGAAGCCAATTGGTGGGGAAAAAACTTCCCGTCTATCTATTACATACACACTGGCACGTATTTACAAGCCGATTTAAAAGCTGTCCAGCAATCTTTATTTGATAAACAGGCAATCATAAAAGTAGGTATTTACAAGAAAGTAAGCGAAGGCAAAAGACCCGGAAGAGCAGACTATCTGTTAGCACCTATGCTTTCCCCTTATACACTCTTACTTAGACAACAGACATGGCACCATCAGCTATTCTGGGAAGAAACAGACGAGAAGATGTGAAGAGAAGGAAGCAGAACGGAGTATGGGTGTGACCCCTCCCTTACCTCACACAATTAGGTGGGGCTGTGTCAGTCCAAATAAGTGGGGGAGGTAAAGAATGGGGGTATCTTGTCGATGAGAGTGCAGCATAGCAGTAGCGTATAGACTTATAGGAAAGGTGTGAGGTGCAAACAATGTCTTGTGCCTGGAGTGTAAATGGTGATAGCTCTCTAGGAAGGCTGATTGCCTTTTGTGTGTCCAGAGTAAGATGATTGAGCGGTTAGTAGGGAAAGCACGAAAAAGATAGCGTGAGTGTATGCGCAGCTGCACAGCGCAAGGGGGAACTCTCCGTCACCGCGCCCTTGCATCGCGCTCCCCTCGCCTCTGGCAGTCTTCTGGAAGACGTAGTCTTCTCTGGCAGGTGATTCTCTGAGCAGACAGGCAGTCTTCGTGTCATCCCCAGCGTGCACATACCAGCCGTGTCCTGACCTTTATACGGGCCACGCCGGACATGGCTTCAAGGGAGCAAAGTTCACACAAACATCCTTTGACCCTGTGCGGCTTTTTCCATTGGTGCATGGCTGACGAAGGGACGGAGAGGTGGAGAATCCCCACTTTGTTATGTATGACGACCACGTGCGCCCCCGCTCATCCCTTATGCACCCAAACACTGGAATGATTCCTCCCCATGCATGCAAATGTTCCTTTTTACTGTGTGTGTTTGAGAAGCGTTGTCCCGTGTGACAAATTGTGGAAGTGCAGGGAAGGAAGAATGAGGGAAGGTAATTCATCCGGTCCAGAGGATTAATTGTTTATAATGGTGAGGGATTCGTTCGCGTGTACTGAGTTTGATAGAGGTGAGTGGTGACTTGGAGCTTGAGGAGTACAGGATGGATGGATTCACTTAGTAGCTGGTTTGAATGTGAATAAAATAAAGAATGAGTGGATCGAGTGGTGAGGGAGATGGACACAGACAGACCAAGGACGAGAATCAACTGACTGCGGGTGAAAGGAAAGACTGATGGGATGAAGGAGGGTTTGTTTATATTCAGGTTTGGTGAAGCGGATTATTGCTGGATGTGAAGAGATTAAAAGTAGTAGATGGTGAGACGTCACACTGAGAACACACAGACTAACCTCACAACGCATTCCACCACCCCCTCCCCCCCACTCCTGCAAACCCCTGGACACAGGGCAAGGATCTACCGACACACAATTAAGAAATAACTGTCTGGGAATTCCTACGTGTATTCGAGTGTCCTCCCCTCGGGTACCTTTCCAAAATATAACTATCTGCAAATTTAGGAAGCGGATTCTTCATCCCACTATCCAATCGTTGATGTAGATGATGAATAATAATGCTGCTCAAAAATGGAAGAACACCACTGTATACCATTTTTGTCAAATTTCAGCTTTTACGTGAAATCACATCCACTGTATCTCCTTTATCTCTCCATACGAGTCATAGCTCTCAGAGAAATATAGTTCCCTTGATAGGTTCCAGAAATGATGAACACCTGACAAGTTCAGACCACGGATGTCATTTATCTGAAGCTCAACGATTTCACTCTCCAGTTTTGCACGGTCAGAACAGAGGTCTATGACGACGGGTGACAGAGATGACACTGGCACGTTGAACGGGTTTCAATGAAGTTGAAAAAGTCTCCCTTGCAGCTGAAGTTTCAGCGCATTCACGTGACAAGCGATGTCGGTCAAAAATGCTAGCTTTATTACCCACTCTGGTAATTGTAGACAACAATTCTCTGTTTTCAACAAATTCTCAAATCTGAGGAAGGAGACTCAAAAATCGTTCCAGTATTTTGCTAAGCAACAACTATCTAACCTTGCTGTGCATCACCAGGTCGCCGTACTCAGTCTCATACTCATCGAGTCGTGCTCGATACTGTCTGTGACTCAGTGCTCTTGACACAATGAAATTGACCACCTTGACAACCAGCTGCATCACATTTCGCATCTCAGAGTTTTTGAGTTGAGCTACGAGTGCTTCCTCATGTACGATGCAATGAAAAGTGGTAAACTTGGGTATTTCTTCTCTTTTTCTCATCAGACCGATGAGGCCGTTCTCCTTTCCTCGCATGTTTGAAGCACCGTCAATGCATGCAGATGCCAGGTTGGACTAGTTAGTTCAAGTCATTCTTGGAGAAAAGTCCAGAAAGCCATTAAGAATATTTTTACCCTCTGGTCTGACCTTTCAATGGTATCAAGCACAACAATTCCTCCTTTGGGATACGAACCCATAGGCATAACTGTGCCATGTCATACACATCCATGCTTTCGTCCAACGCTATGCAAAAACACATCGCAGCCGAGATATCCTCCGTTAGCTGCTGCCGAATGTCTGTCGCCATTCCCAAAAACCCTTCTCATTATGGTTGTACCAGACAGCTGTAGTCCTTTTATTGCTTCAGAATTGCATCCTTGTTACTGAAGTCACCATACATTATAAAATCCACACGATTTCAAATGAAGCTTCTGTCAAACTCTCTCCAACACACCTACATCTCTGAAGCAATGTTTGCTGACCATCAAGCAAAGTGGTGAGTTGCTCGATTTTATTTTTCCGAAGGTTACTTCCAGGTGGTATTTGCCATTAAAGTTGGCATGTGTTTTTGTGTAATGGCGCTCAAGATTGCTGCGCTCAAAAGCAGAACGTGACCGATCGCTCCGACTTTATTTTATTTGCTGTTAATAAATATGCTGTGATGTCTTTGCTGTTAAGAAATATAATTTTGGAATTTCACAATACTCCATACAGATACAGTATAATGGCTAATGCTGTCTGTCCGATCCCAGAAGGAGAAGTCAACTCATTGATAGCATTTTCGGCGGATTACGGAGGGATGTTTTCACGTTTGTGTATTACAGGCCACACGTCAGGGGCCCCACTTTAGACCACCAGGGGCCGCCAGTGGCCCGCGGGCCGTGCAATGGAGAACAGAGGACTGAGGGTTTCCATCGAATCAGAGATCATTTAAGGAGATGAGAAAGGACTGGCCCAAGACTGACTGGGACATCAGCCAGCTGGAAGAGGAGAGGAGACTGTTCCAATGATAGTGTTACGGTTCTCAGAACCGTATGCATACAACATACAGTTGTCCTGAGTCGGTTATTCCATTAATATACCTGCAGATAGATCCCTACCTTTTGTCTAGCGGGACAGCACGGGGGTGCGTTGCGATGGGCTTTAGTTAGGTTATAAATCATTTTTTCCTTTTTATTTTATCCCCTCCATTCCACTTCCCACTCTTCTACTGAGGTAAATCTGCCTCACTTGCTCCCTCGTTTCGCTGGCCACAGCGTACCAGCGACTACCCACTGTATCCCGAACACTCGTTTTCTGAGGCAAAATCCTGACGCTCGCTATGGGTTCCGCGTCGGCATCCACCTTCCCAAACCCAGATACGCGTGGCGTGGGCGGGCCTTACCAGTGTCTGGCCGAAACCCCGCCCAGAAAGGCGCACCACGTGAAGGCCCGGTCCAATCGGGATGCTCGGATTGGACAATGACGGCTTCGCCATGGCTCTCCCCGAGCTTCAGGCTGTATAAAGCACGGATCTCCGAGTTGGAAGTTGTCGTTGGAATTGTGAAGAAGTTGGGGAGGTTGAAGAGATGTCGAGTTGGTTTTGCGGGTAGTTGGAGAGGTTGAGGAGAATTGCAGGGAATTGTTGGAGAGGTTAAAGAGAATTGTTGGAGAGGTTGAAGAGAATTGGTGGAGAGGTTGAAGAGAATTGTTGGAGAGGTTGAAGAGAATTGTTTGGAGAGGTTGAAGAGAATTGCAGGGAATTGTTGGAGAGGTTGAAGAGAATTGTTGGAGAGGTTGAAGAGAATTGCAGGGAATTGTTGGAGAGGTTGAAGAGAATTGCAGGGAATTGTTTGAGAGGTTGAAGAGAATTGCAGGATGTTGAGAGGTTGAAGAGAATTGTTGGAGAGGTTGAGGAGAATTGCAGGGAATTGTTGGAGAGGTTGAAGAGAATTGCAGGGAATTGATGGAGAGGTTGAAGAGAATTGCGAGTTGTTGTGAAGGTGTCCGGCTGCTTGACTCTGCTTACGTCTCGCCTCAACGGCCCGCGTACTGGTCCCTGCACACACGACCTCGACCAAACCTCTTGTCTGGTCCTGCCTACTGCTCATCTCTCGCCTCTTTGGCCTCCGCCAGACACGATTACCACGCGTGTGGCTGTGGACCGAACTGCACAGCTTTTGTCGGGTGCCGCACCACGGAGCATCCCTTCTCCCAAAACGCTCAGGTACCAAAAACTGTGACCTCAACTCCCTCCCTCCCTGGCTGCAAAGTTGCTTTGCCTTTCATTGGGTTTATTTTGGCTGAGTGTGTGGCGCCTGTCCGTTAGATAAGCCTGTATAAGAACTTCATTGTGATTGTTATTGCTTTTATTAATGTCGCGTCAAGTCTGCACTGTGTCCGTTTTTGGAAGTTGCTTGTAAATTTGAGTGAACGTGGGTCAGCGGTCCGAGTGTGAATGGAGTGAATGTGGAATGCATGGTGCGAATGAATGATTTGGGGGAGGAGTGAATCTCACCCAAGGGAACCCGGGGTTAGTGTAATAAAAGTTAGTGGGTTAGTTAAATTAACCTAAAGGATGTCAGTTTTTAGCCGCGTCTCGCTTGCGAGACGTGGCTCTAAGAGAGCTCCGCGTTGTTCTTCTCTTCTTCTTGTTCTTCTATCTTGTTGTTATTCTTCTTCTTGTGAAGACAAAACCTTTAGGACTCGGCTCTTTTATATACAGGATCCGGATCTCCTTAAAACTAAATACCTGTACACATCCTCGCATTGAGGGTTCCTTTTGAGAGCGTCTATCATGAACTTTTAAATATATTCGGACATTTGCTTTAAAGTTTCGAAAAGTTCACGTTACTATTTAAAGATTATTCCATTTAATGTGTAGTTATTTCGTAAATACACGATTTTCTCGTCATGAACGACGATCGTCCAGGACGGCTCTCGCTATTGGCTCCGTCAAGGCACGTGACGAAATATCGGAAGTTGTTGTTTTTTTTTCTTTTCTTCTTTCTTCTTCTTCTTCTATTGTGAAGACAACCTTTC
>CM068967.1:72147837-72170685 GCA_035128595.1 Eptatretus atami
CAGTGGACCAAAAACTCAGACACACACACAAGACAACAACCACACCCATGACGACACACACACACACAGGATTTTAAAGTATCATCTAAGCCGTTCACCACTGCGTATGATGCACAAGGTGTAGGTTACAAGACTGTAATGAACACAAGACGGTGTAAAGTACAGAATTTTATTTTTACAACTCCAAATGAAAGAATCATCGGACAAAGTTCATTCACTTGGGAAAATTCACCGTAGCTTTATTACAACTACGAGTAAACACGTTGCATTGCTTAAAAACCAAAAACGAAACATTCATCTCGAAACAAATCAAGGACGAAGAAGGAAGGATGTAAAGGGTTTTAAAAAAAACATATGAGAAGTTGAACTTTGCTTGGAGTATACACACAGTGGAAGTTTGGCATTCTGTGGACGGTACGTGGAAACTCATTCACCAAGAGCATCACAACCACAGAAAGCCAACCAAATCCCAGCTAATCTGGTACGAAGACGATCGTATCATGGTGACGACCATGAAGACCCTTCAGACTATCATCCAGGGCTCCTTAAAGATCACAGTGTGTTAAGAGTCGAGGAATGAAAGACAGTGTTGCGCCCGTCACAGTGAGCGCGGTGCACGCCGTCTGGGCCGAGTTGAGCCGCAAAGTCGAGATCAGGCGTAGAGGTCTTCACGGTCCGCGGAGAAGGTCTCCCCGTCCTGAATGGCCGCGAAGTTCAGGAAATGCGAGGGCCGGTGCACTTCGTGGTAAAACTCACGAGGGTTTGCGAGTTGCAGGTCGTACTTCATGTTGGGATCGTGACGTACACCTGCAATGATCGCGCGACATGTGACAACGCAGCAGGAAACAGGCTCGACACAAAGTGGCTGCAGTGTCCTTTTCAAAGGTATTCAAAAATTTGTTTGAACATCTCAAACCTATCAGATATGCAAACGTGGTAGAATTTGTAATTATTTCCACACTACCTCTTCCAAACTCATCTCCCCTGCACTCTCAAACAATGTAAAGTATATGGAAATGATACAACACTGAAGATCATGGAAACTCATGGAAGAGCGAATTTGGGAAAACCAAGATAGCAAGCAACCCCATGTTCAGAACACACTATCAGGAACAAGGTGGCAACAAGATGAGGGTGATAAATGGATAGGAGATAACAGGAGGGATTGTTTGAGGTGAGCAAGGGATATTCACAATGTGATTAATTAATTATGCACACACATGACCTGGCTGTTGGTTGGTTCGTTTTGAGGACAGCGAGAGAATGCCAGGGATAACTTCTCCCCTTCCAGATTTGTGAAAAGCCACCCTACGATCTCAAAATCCCATCCATAGATTACTTGCCGATTAAAACGTCAACGACATTTTACACCGAGAAGTGGAGTGGCGGAGATACCTGGTCGCCCAGGTGAACCTGAGTTTGGGGGGTGAGGGTGGAAATTGGTGGGATTGTGGGAGGCTTGGGGTGTTGGAGTGGGGGGGAAGTCAAAGTGCAAAACCATCATGGAGGAATGGACAGTGGACACACTTGATGCCAATTTGGAGCCCCGTGGGTCAGACGGTGTGGCCGGTGAATCAGAAACACACGCACATGCACACGCGCACGCACACGCACACGTTAAATAGAGCAGCAACTGGAAATTGTTTTTGTTCCGCAATGAAAATGAGGGACTGCAATGTTGACAGAGGATTAAGTGCAACTGACTTTGTGCCATTGAAGAACTTCCTGGTAAACAACATTATGAGTTTTATCTTCATTACAATGTAGAAAAAGTCCCTTGGGGCTTCCCACTCTGCTAGCTGCCACATACACCTGGCCATGTGTGAATGCTGAATGGGGGCTCTTGGAGATTTACGCCAACAATCTTGAGGCTTTGTCCTTGGGATTTGTTTGAAGAATTACAGTCATGGCACAACAGAGATTGATCAGAAACGCCCGTCATTACAACGGGCTTTTGCACTAGTCCATCTTATTATAATGCAGCAAACTACCTCATGAAGCTGGTTGAGAGAATGCCAAGACTGTGCAAAGCTGTCATCAAAGCAAAGGGTGGCTACTTTGAAGAATCTAAAATATAAAATATATTTTGATTTATTTAACACTTTTTTTGGTTACTACATAATTCCATACTTGTTATTTAATACTTTTGATGTCTTCACTATTATTCCACAATGTAGAAAATAGTAAAAAATAAATTAAAACCCTTGAATGAGTTGGTGTGTTCAAACTTTTGACTGGTATCGCACATGTGTGTGTGTGTATACATATACATATATATAGTTGTGGTTCTGGGAACCGCATCCCTCCAAAGCAATGGCATCAATCATACAGTGGTCCCCAGACAGTTATTTCATTAATATACGTACAGTTAGACCCTTCCTTCTTGTCTAATCGGACAAACGGGACAAGTGCGTTGTGTGAATCTCATAGTTAGGTCTGATTATTTCTCTAACTTCATTCCCACTCTTTTTCTCTATTCCTGAGATAAATCCAAGCAACGGCCACCTGTAAAAGCCGTGACCATGCCCTTCACTGTAAGAATGCATCTTCGCAAAAGTCAGCACAAGCATCGACAGCCGTGCCATGCCCGGGGGATAGAAAAACCGACCACCACTACCACGAGACAGCACGGAACGCATGCAGCACAGCGACAACCCCCACCCACTGTTCAGGATACCAGAAGCATCACCAACACGACGGCGCCGCTGCAGGAATGCCGTGCCCGGGGGAACATAGGAACAAAACACCAAATGCCAACGCTGTACAGTACGCACGCAGCACGCTCTTTTTCAACCCAAATCTCCATCTAATAATTATATCCAATCTTTTCCTTCAATTCCTGACACAGATCAGGGCAGGCACCACGCAGGCCACCGCCTTTGATGAATAACCGTATGCTCAATGGCGGGCGGACCCAGGCGCAGCTCGTGATAATTTATTATCGTACACAGAGCGGGGCACGAATAGCACTCTCATGTTGTTCGGGTCTGCGCATGGGTTTACAATAGCATCTTACCGTCAGTCTTCGCTGACCACCGCGGCCGCGGGTGTCTCCCGCGGAGGGCAAACATCTTCTCGCCTTCCACCTGGCGAGGCTGCCGCCAAGCAGAGGCGTGCTGTACGGCCCAAATCGCTCGGGCCACATGGCGTACGGACAAGCAGCACATTTTCCAGCACTAACCGCCGGTCACCGGGGCATAGCCCGGGAGTTCGGTGCAGGGCGATTCGGATCACGGGGTTTGGAGCAAGACGATTCCGCAGCTCAGCTATGGCAAGCAGGATGTACAGTGAGGCCGCTTCAGGCCATGGCGGCCGGGCCGTGCGGTGGCTGGGGCCCAATCAGAGCACCCGATTCGGGTGACGACATCACTTCGGGGTGACGCCCTGCCCTGCACCGCAGGGTCTGTAAAGGACAGGTCACGAGACCATCTGCAGTTCCTGTCTGCTCGCTCCTGCTGGTTCCTGCTCGTCCCGCCCACTCACCTGCTGACTCCACCTTTCTCCACCCACTCGCTGCTGGCTCCACCCAAAGCCCCTCCTTCACGCCTGATGGTCGCACCCCATTATCTGGATTGACGCTTAGCTGCACAAAGTGCCACGAAGCAGGAGACAACGCACCAGCTGTCAGGGAGGTATCGCCTAGCAGAGTATCCCCCCCCCCACAACGTACTGGGTGGTGCGGTCAGTCAATCGTGCAAGGTATTGAGAGACCGTTAGCCTCATCTCCTCTCCTCCTCATTCTCATTAACTCTTCTTCATGGGATGTGTGTGTGTGTGTGTGTGTGTGTGTGTGTGTGTGTGTGTGTGTGTGTGTGTGTGTGTGTGTGTGTGTGTGTGTGTGTGTGTGTGTGCGCCATGGCGCCTGTCGTTGCTTAAGTTAAGATTGCAGAAGGTATATCGGGATAACTCTACTTTGTGTCTGCTTTCGTAAGTTGCTCGTTTTATTGTCACACTTCACATCTCTACTTACACACCACAATAAAAGCTATATTCACTGTGCCACATATCTTTCCTCATCTGCCTGTAATAAATCCCTTTGTAGAAATGTTCCCAGCTCATTTTATCTTGCCAAAACGAAGTTTTTGCAAGATATGTAGTCAGTCTGTATGTTTTTTATTTATTTTTTTTTTTGTTTGTTTGTTTGTTTGTCTGTAATCACGAAAAAAAAATTCTGCAGACCACAGTTTTCATTGGAAATTTTTGTAACTTCACATATCAGAGGCCTATGGAGGTCCCTTTCAGCGCATAAAATTTTGAAGGAAGGTCAAAGGTCAAGGTCACTTTTTCGCAAATCAGGGTAATCGACAAAACCTTTTTTTTGAGTAATTTTGATCGGATCGTCTTCAAACTTCATGGGAATATAGTTCATGGTCTGGCGCTCAGCTGATTAATTTTTGGTGGCGATTGGCCTTGACCTTCATGTGTTTTTTTTTGTTGTTTTTTTTTTTTTGTCTGTAATCACGTATAAATCACTCTGCAGAGCACAGTTTTCATTGGAAATTTTTGTAACTTCGCATATCAGAGGCCTATAGAGGTCCCTTTCAGAGCATAAAATTTTGAAGGTCAAGGTGAAAGGTCAAGGTCACTTTGTCGCAAATCAGGGGAGTCGACGAAACCCTTATTTTTTGAGTAATTTTGATCGGATCGTCTTCAAACTTCATGGAATATAGTTCATGGTCTGGCACTCAGCTGATTAATTTTTGGTGGCGATTGGCCTTGACCTTCATGGTTAGCGCCTAAGGTCAAACATATTTGACCCCAAGGTCAAATTTTCAAGTTTTAGGAACCATATCGCGTAGTACCTCAAATTGAACACCTCGATGAGTGCTTTCTAGATATATCAAGCTTGAGACATTATGACGTCATTTGGTGACGTTATGAGGCAAACGCATATTTTTCATGGTTACTCTGTAGAACGATTCTCATCGGAATCTCTCGTAGGCAGATATCCTCAAGGAGTCGCTCCTGGTGGATAGCAGCTCTGTTCACCTCAGTGTGACTTTTAAGAAGTCACACGTGGTCACCTTTTGGCAAGATACAGGTCACCCTAAGGGTGACATATGTTTAATGTATTTTCTTTCATTCATCCAACATGGTCCGTATCCTAACTTAGCCGGGACTTTATTCCCAACGATCCGTTCCTTTTAGCGGGTACGTCCTTGGCAGTGTCTCTCGGCTGCATCTGATCCGGTTCGGACAAGGCGTACCGAGGGCGTGTCCCCCAGTAATTGGATCACATGATTATTTTTTAAGTAACCGGATAAACTATACTGAGAACCCTAAGTCACGTGGTTGAGTTATTGCATTTCACGTCGGTTAGCGACCCGCCGCGTCACGGAATTATCCGTGTGCAACGGCCTGCGATTCTGGGAGTCTGGTGGGAACCCGAGATAGCTTCTCCCCCACCCCCCCGGTGGTCTTCTCACCGGACCCTCGGCCCGAACAATGAAAAAAAAAAAATATATATATATTGTATATATGTACATGAGCGAAACCACAACACACACACACACACACACACACACACACACACCCTTCAGAAAGTATTCACACTTCTCGGCTGTCACATTTCGTTGTGTTACAGCATCAATTCAAATTGGATTACATAAAAAAATTTGTCACCTATTGAGAGAAACCGTTTCAGAGGGGGCAGTGTTATGGTTTGGGGAGCAATCGTCAGACAAACCCTCCACAAAATGTTGCAGAGCTTACTGCAGCCTTACAGTTCCATTGCACGGCAATACCACAAGCTCTGATCTGCTGCCATGCTCCGTAGACTTCAAGCGTACATCACCACCCAAGGTGGTCACATTCTGTACTGATTGTACAAACCCCTGCATTGTTTGACGATTTTGTGATGTTACGTGCACATCCCGATTTTCCCGTCTTTGTGCAGGTTTTGTAGGACTGTCCCTGACAAATATCATGCGATTGCATACATTTATCCTTTTTCACATGCTATTAATTAAATGTCAATTTCCATTCTAAAGGGTTCCTGCTGTCATACAATCGTCGAAATGGAACTGTTGGAAAGCTAATAATCGATTTACTTGGAAGAAAGATTTGTGTCTGTTTAAGTTTCATCATCAAGATACCCATTTTAAAAACCAGTCTTTCCGGAAAGAAATTCTAACAATATGACAGCTTTCGGAAGCGTGAGGGACACGGAGGGAGCACACAAACAACAACAACAATAACCACATCCACGACAACAACAGCAACATCAACTGGGTGGTATAAAAGATCCATTTTCTCGTGATTCCACTTCATTTTTCCATCCTCTGATGTTCATGGATAGACATACAATGTGTTTGTTGAAGTACAACACACTGTCTTTTGATCAAACCCGTCAGCGAAGTGACAGATGAGGGGGTGGGGGGCGGAGGGTGTGGAAGAGATGTGGGGTGTCAATCATATCTCTTCCAAATTTGGAGAACACCAAGTTACCATTTGTAAAAGATAAGCAGCCGCTGTTCTTGTCAAAGATGCTTTTTTTCAAAAACAAAAATAACTTTTTGCAAAGAAAAACGTAATAGAAGGAGAAGTATTTTTGTCAAAGCTGTGGTTGTGACACCGACCCATAAAGTTGTAGTTCCAGGAGCCTTGTGCGGGCACCATGAAAAACCCGAGGAAGCGATCCGACAGGAGCATCTGTACGCGCTCATAGTGAGACGGCAGGTAGCCTTTTGGGTTGTTCCCCTTGTCCGTGTTTTGCCGACCCCACTCATAACCGCTCGGGGTCAGTTTGTAGGCCGTCAGGCTACAGGAGCCTGGAGTAAAGCTGGAACACACGACACAGGCCATGCAGCTCTTACTACCACAAACCGATCGGTAACGTGCGGTGCAATACCAGAATCGTCATCGATTGTCCATTTTGGTGGAGGAATATACAATGAGAGTTAACTCAGTGGATCATCGGAGATAAAACTACTGGAAACACACCAATACCAATAAAAAAAAGTGGTTAACAGTGAGAAATCACACGGTTCACACCTGCACGTGATGATGATAGTCTTCTCACCATCCCAAGATGGATTGTCAGCCATTATTTTTGCATGGGATGTGATGTCTTGTGGAGAGAGCTGAGGAGATTCGTTGGGCTGTGTGTGCACCCAGCCAAGTGGCTCCATTTCCTGAAAATGGAGAGAGGAGGGAAAAATAATATCCCAGTCAAATTGGTAGAATTTGGAACAGTGATAGCATTCCGATGTTGTACTTGTACACCAAGTACAAATGACGACAACAAAATGAGATCTGCAGACACAATGACACCTTACCTTCAAGTACTCATGCTGGGGCAGCTGGTTCGGTAGGTGCACAGTTTGGTGCGTCCCCCACTGTGGCACCATGACGATGCAGCGAATCTCCTTTACCTGGGGGTTATCCTGAGGACTCGTGCCATAAAGGTAACCAGCAATCTGAAGAGAAAGGAGGTGGGAATGAAAACCTCAACGGGGGCTGAGGAATGCAAGGCTTCTGGGTAGCATCTTCCACGAATGATGTGCTCAGTTATTGCACAGGTATCGTCTTATTTGGTTTGTGTGATTACAGGAAATAGTTCCTCCCAGCACTACACGAGTAAGGGGAAACAGTGAAGCAAAATAGAGTCTCTCCTTCGGTCTCAGCATTGTAGGGACAGTAACAGATCAATATCCCAGGGACGGTTCCATTGACCAGGATCCTCAACATCTGCATGTTGTAAGCATGATGTGCTGAGTTAAGCAGATTGGAAATAAGGAAACAGAGACAAAAACCAGGCCAAGCTATTAGGTCGACAAGTGGTGACGAAATGGAATCGACTTCAAATTCCCGGCAATCCGGGTTGAGGGCTATCTTAGTGCCTGGCCACACGGACGTACAACTCTCAAGGTAACAACCATGGGCACGAGTTGTACCGGAAAAAGAGCAAACGGCATTACTAGAATGATCCCCAAGATGGGTGGGGTCTTGCCAAACAAGGTTGGTGCGAGGGAGCAGACACTACCAAATCAGCATCGAGTTACTATAGGCAGCGATGGCGTTTGTGGAAAGGCACCATCTTGTTATTTGGCCACTGTTCAAGCATCTTAGGTGAGGGGTAAGAGGAGGTTGAGATTACGTTTTTGGAATGTTACTACTTTGACAGTAAGGGGTAGGAAGACTGTATGTGCTCTGATCAGAAAAGCATGGCAGCTTTTTTGAAAGAGACCAGCTGGATGGAGAGCTAAGTGATGGATTTAAAGGACCCTATCATGAGGAGATTTTTAAACATACCATTTTAAAAGTCTATGGTATAACTAGGCCGGGGTTTGAACCACCGACCTCCCAGACTCAACGGATGCTCTAACCATTAAGCCACCACTAATAGCTCTCCTTCACTACTTGTTCAACCGGAACACCACATTAAAGTTGATTTCAACCCTCTCTCTATACGAGAGGTACACATATGATACCCATTTCTATCATGAGAAAAACAAACAATCTCTCACTTGTGCCCTTAGGTCAGAAATGCAGATGAATTTCTTCAAAACGTTCTTCGGCAGGATGTAAGTGAACCCCGTCTCTTTGATGTCATCCGAAGACACGTAAATGTGGTTCGTGCGCAGATGCAAGTTTGTTGCAGATATAGCCCTGCATGAGAAACGATGAGGTCGTACCACGGAAACCAAAAACAGAGAACCTGTAGTCCAGTTATCCTCAAAAATCAGGACAAAGATGGTGGGAAATAATGCAAAACTTGCAATTAACCTCTCGTACCGGAATTACATCGATAGAAGCGTCACATATACCTGACACGCCATTCTGTCTTTGAGGCAAATGTTTGCGTCTCGTAGTTGCTTGTGGTGGAGGTGATGATCTCGTCGCCATGTTTGTTGACGGTGCGCGTTTGTGTGGCCGTTAGCTGCGACTGCTCCTTGGTCTGCTTCTCAATCTCTGCAATCTGCTGTCTCTGCTGTGATGGTGCCGAGATCTCCATCCCCAGGATGATGTCACGAATCTCAGACTGGGTCAGTGATGCAACGTTAACACTGAAATAGGAAAATGTGAAGAGAGAAAAAAAAAATCAACACGAATGTATGGCCACCATGGTATTGTTTTTATGCCTCTGCCGATGAAATCACTGGAGGCATGATGAAAGGGGGAGAAGAGAGGGCGGGGGGGGGGGGAGAGGGTGACGAGCGAGACAGAGAGACAGAGAGACAGATAGGGAGAGAGGGAGAGAGAGAGAGAGAGAGACAGAGAAACATCAGATGCTTCCAAACTGGTTATTTTTATATCAATCCGACTACAGCTCAAGGTGAAACTTGTACATAAATCACATGGAGAACGAAGACATGAGTCGTCATCAGTGTATTTTTGCACGAATTACACAAACATGAGTAGACAATGACAAATGTTGGGATTTGAACCTGGGCTCCCAACAATCATGGGTTCAGAAAGAAAAGTGAACAGGCCAACTAAAACAGCCTCAGGTTCAATTATAGTCTGGTTGTACAATGCATGTCAGAAAGTTGTGTTGAATTTTCACCAATAAGGATTATCTAAAAAATAAAAAAAGTAGATATTAAAAAGTTTGGGTCCATCTTAAAATTATATTTACATTTGCACAGGTTGAGGTGCCAGAGTGAGTATGGTATATTCAAAACAAGAAATCAAGAGAGGAGGACAAAAGGACAGAGAGGAGAGGAGAGGATAGTGGAGGAGTGTACAAACACCAATTCCAAACTCACTTGTTCTTCTTGCCGTAATCAGCGAGGATGAGGTCTTTCAGTGCAACCTCAACCTTGATCCACTCCTCATCACTGAGTGTTGGCCAAATGTGGTGTGGCTCTGTCACTGTGGTTTTGTCTGGTTTCAGGATGACTTTAGTGCGGTCGTTGTTCACGTGCAGTGCACGGAGGATTAAAATGAGACGGGAAAATGCCTGCATGTGGAACGGCAGCATGAACATCGATAATCGCACATGCACGCACACTTTTCACCCAGTAGGGTCCAATGCCAGTGCATCTCATACATCAAGGGATATTAGGAGACATTTGCACATGAATTGCATAATCAAGAGATGAATTAACACCATACAAGGCAAATCAACCTGGGTTCCCAACATCATGAGCTATACAGGCAGACAAGCCAAACCCAAGAAAGCTCAAACAGTAAAGGGAAATCTGTCAAAACATTAATGTATTCTCCAACTTATTCCACGTAAAACTCATCGATGTCAAAATTATGATAGATGTGACATTAAGCAATTAAAACAGTGCAATCAGATAATTATTTGGCAAGATCGACAAATATACATCAGGCCATCCTGCCGGCCAGCTACAACTACAATTACTACTTTAATGACCGAAGTTAATCCTACTGGAGGAAGTAGATTGGTTTTAATCCAGTGGTCCCCAACCTTTTGATCCCACGGGCCGCATTCACTACTCCCAAGGATGTTGGGAGCCAGAAAAAAATTGATTCATTTTATTGATGCAAATAGATTTGATTCCTCCCGGCGGTAAGCGGCAGTGGCCGGCAGCGGCATTGTGTAAGGCTTTTCAGGTCACGGCGCCGGCCGGCAGTGGCCGGTAGTGGCATTGTGAAAATCCTTTAAAATTGCTACATGGAAATGTGTTTTGATTGGAAAGTCCTCGCGGGCCGCAGTATAGGGCTCCATGGGCCGCATGCGGCCCGCAGGTTGGGGACCAATGCTTTAATCTATCAGGAACCAATTGGACAGGCCTGATATTGGACTGAAGGCGATTTGGGCAGAAATTTGTAATTCTTCCGGGTGCGGGCGATAACTCACCAACTCCTCACAAAAGACACCACGGGATCTTTAACGTCCGCCAAAAAATGTTAGCCAACGGGTCACCCAGCTTATCATGCATTTGTGCCAAATTGAACTGCCTCAGGACTGATCATTCCTTCATGTTTGGTAGAAAAATACATTTAAACTCCACTGCATAAACAATATAGTTTGAAAAAAAAATCAGACATAATTGCAAGATAGAGAAAATAAATCTCACAGTGTAAGAGGAAATGGTCTTCAACCAGTCGTCATAGAGGTTGAAGAGTACCATCTGGGGCTCAGTGGCCTTGAGGATGAGATCTCCAAACTTTTCCACCTTGAGACATGCTTGGAAAGGGAGCTGGAGTTCTGAACCCTTGATCACAATGTTTGGAAAGTCCAGGAGATGGACCTCCAAAGGGTCAAGCATGCCCTTTCGTGTAACGATGATCTGCTTTGGTTGTTCCTCCACAGGCAAAGACCGAATGAGGGCCGCTACCTCCTCTGCCGTCTTCCATTTTGCAAGCTTTTAGGGTTAGAGGAAGAAAAAAATTATGAAAGGGAAGAACATAAAATACAACAGCTCTTCCGGCTCAAAGTATCTCTGGCAAATTGCAGACGGTGAAGGAAAAATTTACAAAACAAACAAAAAAAACCCGGCAATCGGATATTGCAGACCCTCGCCAGGACTTGTTTTGTGCAATGTTTTGTGTAGTTTTGGGTAGTGTATATTGTGTGGTGTTTGTGTGATGGTATATTACGTAATTAATAATAGACAGAACTAGAACTGCCACTTTACAACTGCTGGCAGTGATGACTGGGAACCAAGACGTCCCGCTTTGATCAGACACTTCACCCTGACCCATGACGTTTATTATTATTCAATTGAATTCAGAATGGGAATAAAATAAATTCAATTCAAATCAAATGGAAGACCAAATAGGTACAGTCCTGCATTGGAGTCATCAGAAGGAACTCAAACAAACAAAGAGCAAGGATGAAGTAATCAGGAGGAACCTGGATAGAATTTGGGTTTCAGCTGCAACTCCTCTACCCTCAAACCCATCCAGGCGCAGCCAAGTGAGCCTTATTCAAAACTAGAACGGCACTCTTCGACATCGACAGATATGCTTCCACCCACGTTATGACATCATTACACATACTTGCACCAAGTTTGATTGAAATCCCTGAACCAAGATTCAAAAAATTAAATTATTCTGGCTGCCAGACCACATGTCCGACCAGGTTGTAATTTAAAACATATATTCCCCATCACTACTAGACCATCATTGTGAAGTTTCACGTTGATCGGTGAAGCGGTTCGAGAGAAAGAATTGTTTTGGGATTTTTGTTCAATCCAATATGGCGGCCAGACCAAGTGACCTATCAATTATTCGTAAACACCCTGGTAATCCTCAGGGCTTGGGAAACATGTGCGTGAAGTTTTCCCTCAATATGTCCAACCATTCTGGAGAAGATTTTTAAAGGTTTTAGGGTAGATCCAATATGGCTGCCAAACCACGTGACTTACGACATTATAGGTAGAAATGTTTTGTCCCTTGTGGATGGGCAGTTGTAGCTGCAAAGTTTCACCTCGATCTGTTCAGCCGTTTCGAAGAAGATTTTGGCTTAAAAAATAAATATATATGGCTGCCGTATCATGTGACCGATGGTGTCATCAATTTTTTAGTCTGTCGACCAATTTATCCCAAGATGACACTCAAAAATTGTCATACTGATTGGATGTAGCGTTCTTCGTATGCAATTATGACGTCATGACGAAGGCACCTATGATGGCATTAAAAAAAACAAATCACACTTATTCCCCATGTGGAGTACTTGCCATGTGCCAAGTTTCAATTTTTTCCCCTTGGTGTGGTTTTGGAGACAGAGCGGTCCAAAGTTTTTCCTTTTTTCCAAACACGGTTGTCAGCCACGTGACTTATGACGTCATAATTATCATTAAAACATTCTTCATGAGTCGCTCCTATGGTGAAAATTTTGTGTCAATCGGATAAGCGGTTGGAAAGAAAAACCATACTCACGTTCTGTGCAGACAAACAAACAAACAAAGACATGATTATTTTATTTTTTTAAACCTGTTCACAAACAGCAGCAAGTGGTATTTCGTTGCCACACTCTCAACAAAACCTTCTGATCGTACAGATCTGTGGTCCTCATCGGGAAGGTATTTCTTTCCGCAATCATCAATGTTAACTGTTAAGTGCATGTTCTAATTTTTCTCTTTCATGGAGGCCCGTCGGATTTGTGGCTCATATAAAGTGTTAGCAATTTAGTCAACACAATCTGGATTGTTTTTGTTCCTACTATGATGTCATCGTCAACATTTATTTTGATAAATTATTAATCTATAGTGCAAAGGCACCATCTTTTCTGCCATCAACACACAAAAAAAGCCACGGCATAGTCACAACCGTTACATTCGGCAGGAGAAATCGGGTGACAACGCTATGAATAAAAAGGGGCACCAAAGTCAAGTGGTTGAGGAATGGAGGAAACCCACCTGGCCTAAACGCTTTTGGCCTGCCCACACTGACGTGTGGATGATTTTGAGAAACAGCTGCCCTGTACGTGGGTTGAAGATGAAAATTGCTCCGTTTATAGGCTTGGTTGTGAGGTTTCCTTCAAAAGTCTGTGAAGAGCCACATGATCACAAAGGTCATATTTCAATATTATCTCCACCACTCCCTCCCACCACATCTCATAGCAACTCAAAAGAAAAAGTTCAAATGTCTCCGAAATATAACCTTAAGGAATAATAATGTCATAAATCTGTGGACGGCAACTTACAACACCTCAATAGTGCTTATTCTTCTTCTTCTTCTTCAACGGCCACCATTATGCCACCTTTCTTGTGGGGTCGGCCAGGGGAAGCTTGGCCCGAGTCTTGAACCGGCTGGTCAGGCCTGATGTTCGACTAGTTAGGGCAGGAATTTGGAATTTGGCCATGGTGCTGGCGATAGCTCGCCGACTCGTCACAAAGGACACCATGGGATCTTTAGCGTCCACCAACGAATGCTGGCAGACGGGACACCCATTTAACATCCATCCGAATCATCCGACAGTGATGAATCGCTCTGCCTGTGAAATACCGGACTGACAGTTTATAACTGGGTCAAGAATCAAACCCATGCTACACAGCTTAGAGGTGAGTGTGTATACCCTAAGCCATCCTGTCAGTTTTAACGCCTCACAAATGCTGTTCAGGGCATGCCCCATGGCATCTGCGCAAAAGTTATGGACAATTTTGTTCAACATCTCCAGACATACATTGAAAGAGAAGGTGGACAGGCTGAGTACTAAAAAAAACTTCAAACATTACTCGAACTGTTCCATTCGACAAATAAATATGGGTACCTATTTAAATGACACCCTGCATCAACACCGTGTCCACAAATTAATGATCCAAATTCAAACGGTAATGAATAAATAACAAAATGGAATACAATGATGTGGTTTGCTGCAGGTGGAAGAACATTTCTCAATGTTTTATTGACTTCTTTTATTTTGTTTCCAGGTGTCTCCTGTGACACGTCATGTCACATTTACCTCAAATGGCATCCCCACAAAAAAAAGGGCAGTGTGTTGCCTGGTAAACAGAGATCAAATCAGCTACACATGTTCAATGAAACTTCACGACGATCTATGGACAGCAACCACCATCAAGAAAAAGGATTTGTGAGTGGAACAAAAAGTTTATGGCGACTGGTAGCATCCTGCAGAGGAAGAGGTAAGGCTAGCCAAGCACAAGTGGTGAGGATGTTGAACACGTTCGTGAGTCATTCGAGCGCAGTCTCCAAAAGTCCATTCAGACTTCCGCCAGGGAGCTGCAGCTACCCCACTCAACGGTACATAAATTGCTGCACACATGACCACAACTCTATGCGTACAAGGTTCAGCTGGTGCAGACATACAAGCCGGACGATTGCACACGATACATGGCATTTGCAATGGACATTTTGGAATGCTTAGAAATCTTAGACGAGGACGATAGATTCTTATGACATGTGCACTTTTCAGACTAATCGACTTTCCATGTTTAACAGACATAACAAATTGAATCCGACGAATCGAAGAACAACATACATAATGTCAGGATTTGGGGCTGAGGCTCTCTAAGAGGTCCCAGAACGTGAGCACGACAGGCCAAAGGTGAATGTGTGGTATCGTCGAATGCATGTCTGAGTCATTGGGCCATTCTTCTTTGTTGAAGGCACTATAAAGTCCAACAATTACCTGGACAGGTTGGAGATCTTTGTACTCCTGGAATTGGTGGACCTGAAACCATAGATCATTTACCTCCCCCACACTGGAGTCTGATAGTGTGCGATTTCCTCAATGAACACTTAAACCATCAATATATTGGGCACGATGGTTCGATTCTGTGACGTACATGGTGTCCCGAATGGGGGACACCGATACAGCAGATATGAGGAAGAGGATTAGGGCAGCAATCGAGACTGCAAATCAAGGAATGCTGAACCGAACCTGGAAGAAGATCGAGTATCGCATTGACGCGTTGTGTGTGACAAGGGGGTGCTCACATCAAAGTGCACTGATGAATAGCACTTTGCAGCAGATGAGTCCTTCAGACCTCTTTTCATCTTGCAGATCCTTTCCCATTGGTTAGACTTGTCTTGTCTGGTGTGCCGAGCACCTCTCTGGGTCTCTCGTGTGTGTGCGCTCACTGTTGCGCGTCTCTACGCGTGAGTTTCACCGTTTTTTTATAGTCAGGCTCCTCTGTGCACCACGGAGACGTCTCTCCCTCTAACCTCCGAGTGTTGCACATGCGCTCTCGCAGCACTGAAGGAGCACATATGGAATTGCTATTCCTTCAGAATCCATAGGGTGTGCAAGGGGTCGTAGTAGCTCACGTAGATGCACCATGTTGAAGTGGAGGTGTATGGTGTGTGAAAGGACAATGGGGTGTGATTTGAGAGAAGATAAGAAGAAGAGAGAGAGAGGGGGGGGGTGGAAAAACAAGGTGTGGATTGATAGGGGCTGACTATATATCTGATTCATTAAGAGAGCTGATTAATAATTAACCCCCCCCGCCCCAAGTCATTTTCGTAACTAACAGACAGAACTTTATTATAACATCATTTAACGACTTAGTAAACAAAACAAAACAAACAAAAAATCACCATTTTCATAACAAAAATTAATGAAAGCTTTATTGCAAGCCTCAAGTAAAAGATTATTATTATTACAGTTATTATATAATCACATTACGATATGCCAAGAATACAGCACTTATAACTGTAAAATAGGGTGTGAAAGGAAAAAGCAAGTAAGTAATGCAAGTAGTACCTTGTGGATGGTGACACGGTAGACATTGGTGTCATCAACAAACCAGATGATCTGATTCGAGAAAAGCTCTCCGTAATTCTGGGAGGAGAGGTAAGGCTCAGTTGGTTCAGAGGAATAGAGTTGCAGACCTTTACGAATGCGCTCACGCAAGACGTAGAGCGCTGGGTTGGCCTTCATGATCTTGGCCATGGCCTGTTGGATGAGCGGCTTGCATCCTGGGAACCAGTTCCCATATGCACTGAAAGGGTGGGAACATGTATGGTACTTCAAATCAATGCAAACTACAACTTTATCAAACAATAGCATTCAAAATTGCGTGCGCACACGCACACGCAAAAAAAAGGAGAGTCTGCTGTTTGGCTTGATTTATGTCAACAAGTGGTAAGGTTAAGATATTGGAAAAATCAACTTGGAACATCAAACTTTTGTTTCCAACCCTTCAATAAATTAGGATGACTGAAATACATGTTTCAGACTTTAAAGAAGAAAATGGCAAAAAGAGAACAACCAGGTCGTATATGCGGAACAACTCATAAACGAACAACATGGTGGTATCGGATTTATTCGGCGTGGGGTACCACAAATGTGTTCGAACTTTTGCTCGACAGATAAACTAATTTTGAATGGGCCTGACATTTCACAAGCGTTTGGTGATGTGGCTTTACAAAAGAGCACAACTGCCTCAATGAATACTCCTTCCACGCAGGTTATCATCCTTTTCCGGCAGGGTTTTGGGGTTAGATGCAGTTAGTCATTAACCCTCGAGGAAGCTTTGCACCAATACAGGTTGTCATCCCCAGCCAGGTACCTTCAGAACAGACAGCTGTTCACCACCATCTCAGATCAGATTATCCTCCATCCAAAACAATCTTTTCTACCCATGTTAAAACCCAGCCCCCCCCCCCCCCCCCCCCCCCCCCCCCCCCGACACCCCAACCGCCTACTCCCAAGCCCACCGCATTCCAAATTTCTAGTTTTCCCTTCCTAAGAATTTGCTTCAGGTGTCGAGCTTGTTTACCTCATGCATTTTCCCCTACTCCCCTTTCCTCCCCACTTCTCTTATTTGTCAAAGTCACCCTCTTTTGTCAAATGGCAGGGATTGCAATCTGCCCTCTCACAGAAGGATTGAACCACCATTTCCACAGCATCTGATATTGACTTTGCATGGGAATATTTTCACAAAAGCCTCCATTCTCTAATGCACCGACTGGTTTATCCGACGACCCACCTGCAGCTGTCCTATCCATCCTCTAGGTCTAGGCAATGGCACACTGAATAGAGTGGGGAGGCATGGCTGGAGTCAAGCAGCTTGCTTTCTTAGCATGGAAACTAACCTGAGAGTAACTTTCATCAATTCCAGAAGGCTCGCAACAAGTGCATATCTCCTTCCAGAGGCAAGCCAGATAACACCATTTTGCAAATGCTCAAGCTGAACTCTCCATCCAGTCTCCTTCCTCCAACTCATGGTGGCACCTTGTCATTTGTCTCTGGTGTATCTCTCCATCCCTCACTTCAAATTGAATCATTGCAGACTCCCCCCCACCACCCCCCAAATAAGGCACAATGCCCAAGCTGTTGTACCCAACACATCCTGCTCTGTCCCCACATTACCCCCTCATACTCACTGTGGATTGGATGTTGTTTACTACTCAACCGAGAAGGTACAATAAGTTCTGTCTTGCCTTGCCCCTGCTTCAATGACAGACTCAGAAGGCCTCAATGCCCACACTCTTCAATCCTGCTCTGTCGATATTGCTTCCTCTGTCTGTCCTCCTTTGACTGCCTCCCATCAAGCTTGGAAGTCAACAAACATCACTCCCATCGATAAGAAGGGTGCAAAAACAGACCCCATCAATGACAGACCAGTGATCTTCCTTGCAATTAAGAGCAAAGTGATGCAATTCGTCATTGCTGCTGATGTCATCTTTCCTGTTTTCAAACAGTCTAATCCCTGACCATTAGTTTGGATGGCATCCCAGTGACTCAACTCAGGACATGCTGCTGTTCTCTCACGGCAATGGTGGGAGGCCCCAAATGTCAATCAAGAGGTCAGGATTGTCTCCTTGGACACATCTGAAGCATTCGACACGGTCTGGCGTCCCACTTGCTTGCTAAGCTCTCTGTCTGTGGCATCGTTAGCTACCTTCATTCTTGTATCTCTGACTTCCTCCACTCACATATCACCATGTTGCTAATAATTGAACACTCTCCTACCTTCTCCCGGTGAAGGGTTGAGTTCCCCATGGCAGTATTTTGGGCCCAGTGTTGGTCCATAAAAAAATTACAATTCAAAGCTCTGAATAAAGCATAAAAAAAGAAAATTCATTTGTTGAGAGCTCTTGCTCATCTTGGTCTGAATTGTACCTGTGAAGGTTGTATGCAAGATCGATTGCAATAAGCAGACCAGTGGGTGACGGATAGATGCTCATGTTGTCAGTCGTGTAATCCAAGAACTTTGCTCGAGCGTAGCGCTCAATATCATGAGAGTCGTAGTCACCCCAGCGAAGCTGAATGTCGAGCCAGTACTTTTGCGTCGTAGTGCTGTCCATAACATCCCTAGGAAACAAATTTGCTTTTTTGCATTTCAATTCTACTACAAAACACTTCATTTCACTTTCAGCAAACTGAAGAACAACACAAAGAATAATCAAAACGCAATCCATCCAAAGGGATTCGTAAAGTACTTTGAGTCAGCAAGCAGGGATGGCCTGGACACATTCCACTTGTAGGCAGAGAAAAGCAGGATATCTGCACACGACGAGTTCATTTTGTACGATTTCCGTGGATGAATCGTTTCCTTTTGCACAGTCTCGATCTCCAGGGCATCAAGTTCCTGGTCAAACACCTGCATAAAGGAAATTTGTATCATGGGTTGGTGCGGATCGGGGCTAATCGATCACCTTTAGCCAATTGACTTGATGCAATCAGCCAAAAATGAATCCCTGTGGTGAACATTCACCTGACAGAGATCCATGACCACACTTTCGTGGATCTTCTGCCACAAGTGGGCACGAAAGATCTGGATTAGTGAGATCTTCAGGGTGGGTATCTTGCCATGCATGAAGATGCCCGTCAGGTCAAGCTGCACTTGGAAACCCACATACACCTGGAAGAAGGGCGTGGAGCGGGGGTAGAATTAGACAGGTACATGTTTAAAAGAGAGCTGCTAATAACGGTTTACAAGACTGCTCCATCTTTGTTTAATGCAACTAAAATAAAGGGAGAACCAAGAGAATAACTACATTCCAAGATTTGAGGTCGGAATTAGCAGTGACGTGCTGAACAGCAGTAAATAGAACTGCGTTTGGGAAAGCGTCATTATGCATTATACACAGACTCTCTCACATCTCCCTCCCCGCCACTCTCCATTTTTACTCCAGCCATTCATCGAATAACGATAAAGAAGCAGAAGTTGAATCCATCAAATAAAAATACAACCAGGATCACCAAACTGATGAAAATATTTTCAGAGTTGAATAACCGTCAACAACAAAAAAAAACAATAATTTTTTTAATAAAATGGCGAACTTCTAACTTGTTATATTCATGCATTCTTGTTGGTTAGACACTGACTCAATCATGACATCATGCATGGGATCCACCATGTTTGGTCTGCAGTTGATGAGGAAAGGAGCAGGAAGTTGGTTTCCAAGTTGAACACAAAAGTTGAACTGCAGATCGATTTTTCACCAGCTCACCACAACCATAGAGAAAAATAGGACACCACCATGGAAAAAATAAAATAGGACCTGAAACTCACCTGGATCAGGAGCAACAATCACTCAAACCCCCCACAGACTCCCTGAGACCCTCATTTGTTTTTTTTATGCCGTGATCAAACTTTGGGATATCACGGGTGATGAAGGTTGTGGTCAAGTTTCATCAAAATCGTGTGTGTAGTTACGGAGAAGAGAGCAAATATCTATTTTTTTTTTGAGGGGCTGGGGGGTCAAACCACCACCCCCCATGCCCATAGACCCCCTTATTGAGCACAGATTTTGATGTTGTCACGACAACTTCGTTCAGCATCAGATATGAAGCTTGTGGCCAAGTTTCATCAAAATTGTGTGTTTGATTCAAGCGATAATGACTGAAGTGTTTACAGACTTACTGACTCACTCACCTACAGACGCTGCTCGATTGCATAAGCTCACCGGACGAAAGTCCAGGTGAGCTAAAAATGGAGAGCAATCTGGTTATTTATTTATTTACCGTTATTTCTGGGAGGGTTCGAGTGTCAGGATCAGCAAAGCACAACACAGGGTTTGGCTATAGGTGTTGCAATTTAGCTAAACAAATTCCTGTGATTATAATCAAACTGGATAAGGGGGGGGGGGAGAAATCTGAGCACTGCTTCCCTAAATTTAGCTAAAATAAATTCATAAAAATCAAAAAAATTATTTTCTCCTCTCCCATATACAACCTTCCCTCTTTTCTCTTCCATATACTTGCCCTGAATTTGTTTTCCTCAAACAGTTTTTAATCTCCAGTCACTTCCCTTCCACATATACCATATGAAGACCCTCAAATGCAATGTTGATTTTGACAAAACATACGAGTTGGCCTGTTTGGCGTTCCCACAAGAAGGAATAGCTGATGATACTGGGTTGCCAGGATTCCATTGTTGATCTTTACATTTTACATTGTCCAATAATAGACTTGAAATTTATGTGAAAGTGCATTGACATCTCTTGATGTCCTTGGATTCTAAAATATGCGTGTGCAAGCAAGCGTCTTGATCAGCCTTGGTCATTGTGGGCAAAAAAACATTTCAGTTCAGGTTAAAATGCAAGAATGGAAGACATGATAAATAACGCAAGAACGATGTTATGCATTCCGAATTTACATTGAAGAGGGGTCAAACTTTGAGGAAGATCAATAAACTCGGAAAACTGGACTGACATACATTGGCACGGTTGATAGTGGGAGACCACCAGAGGGTGAAGCGTCGGTTTGGAATCTGATTGAGACCCGAGCGCTGTGCATTTGTGAGCTTCTTATACTTCATCGATTCCTCAAAGCCACTCGCCTTCTCCCTGTACAGACATGGTGATGAAAAGCATGAAAGCTTTGAATGTAGCCAAGCAGCAAACATCAAACAAATCAAAAGTAGTGATTAAATGAGACATCTGATGAGCATGAAATATCCACTTTTATCAATCTGAGATGATGATGGCAATGCCATGCCTGCTCACCAGAAAAGGCCTTCCCAAGTGGGAAAGTAAGTGCCCTTGAAAAGTGTATGCTCAAGAATGCCCTCAACACCACCTAGTGCCTGAATCATGTCTGTGCGGTAGTTGTTTAAGTTCCATAGCTTTCCATCATGTCGCTGATGGGTCCACCAGAAAGGATTTTGCTTGAGCACCTGCATCATTCATGTGGGAATAAAACAAAGCAATCTTGACAACAATCATTTTTTTTAATGCAGGATCAAAAATAATACAAGATGGTGATGCACTTTGTAAGAACAAAATGAACACGATGCATTTCTCTTACAAATCAAACAATTAGGGGATGGTAGGATAGACAGAAACCAGAGAGAGAAAAGAGAGGCGAGAGAGTGAGTGAGAGAGAGAGACAGAGAGAGAGAGAGACGAGAGAGAGGCGAGAGAGAGCGAGAGAGAGGCGAAGAGAGCGAGAGAGAGGCGAGAGAGAGGCGAGAGAGAGGCGAGAGAGAGGCGAGAGAGAGGCGAGAGAGAGAGAGAGAGAGAGAGGGAGAGGGGCGAGAGAGAGAGAGAGAGAGAGAGGCGAGAGAGAAGAGAGAGAGAGGCGAGAGAGAGAGAGGCGAGAGAGAGAGGAGAGAGAGAGAGAGAGAGAGAGAGAGAGAGCGGAGAGAGAGAGAGAGAGAGAGAGAGGCGAGAGAGAGAGAGAGAGAGAGCAGAGAGGCGAGAGAGAGAGAGAGGGAGAGAAGAGAGAGAGCGAGAGAGAGAGAGAGGCAGAGAGAGAGAGAGGGGAGAGAGAGAGAGAGAGAGGCGAGAGAGAGAGAGAGAAGAGGGGGGGGAGAAGGGGGCGAGAGAGAGAGGAGAGAGAGAGAGAGAAGAGAGAGAGGAGAGAGAGAGAGAGAGAGAGAGGAGAGAGAAGAAGACACATAGATGGATCAATATGTACTGTTTTAAAGGTACTACCTGGTACTGTTTAAAGTCCGTGCGTACACGCCAGCCCTTGTCATACGCTAAAGTGTGCCGGTCCTTCTGGAAAAGGGTGTTGATTCGTGGAATGCCACGATCCCAAGAATCCTCCAGATCCTCCAGGGTTAAGCGCCTGTGGATTGAGGAAATATAACAACCTAAATACCGAAAACATCAAAGTATATTTTGTGGCCACGTCTTATAAAGGGAAGAAGTGCGACTAACAAACCTGTTCTGGGCAAGTGCTTCCTGCCGTTTAAGTGCGTACTCCGCCCAGACTCGTTGCGAGTCAATGAACTCACTCTCCCAAGGCTGGATGTAGCGATACAAGTTTGGAATGAGCTGATCCTCTTCATGGCTCATGCCGGAGCGGAAATGGGTGATGCCTACGTCGGTCTGCTTTGACCACCTATAATCACATTGGGCAGGCACAAAGCACATGTCAAAATAAGTTCTGGAACCTTTCAAGCTCATTCAACATAGAACAGCAGAAACATCCACCAAGATGGTCAACAGTGTTGCATAGTAGTATTGCATTGAAGGTAAGAGGAAAATTGTAGTTTTCAACTACATATACTGAAACGCAAAAGAAACTTACCACTTGTTTGAAATGTAATAAAATTGTAACAGTTC
>CM068967.1:72170710-72189876 GCA_035128595.1 Eptatretus atami
GTCGTGTAATCCAAGAACTTTGCTCGAGCGTAGCGCTCAATATCATGAGAGTCGTAGTCACCCCAGCGAAGCTGAATGTCGAGCCAGTACTTTTGCGTCGTAGTGCTGTCCATAACATCCCTAGAAACAAATTTGCTTTTTGCATTTCAATTCTCTACAAAACACTTCATTTCACTTCAGCCAACTGAAGAACAACACAAAAGATAATCAAAACGCAATCCATCAAAGGGATTCGTAAAGTACTTTGAGTCAGCAAGCAGGGATGGCCTGGACACATTCCACTTGTAGGCAGAGAAAAGCAGGATATCTGCACACGACGAGTTCATTTTGTACGATTTCCGTGGATGAATCGTTTCCTTTTGCACAGTCTCGATCTCCAGAGGCATCAAGTTCCTGGTCAACACCTGCATAAAGGAAATTTGTATCATGGTTGGTGCGGATCGGGGCTAATCGATCACCTTTAGCCAATTGACTTGATGCAATCAGCCAAAAATTATCCTGTGGTGAACAATCACCTGACAGAGATCCATGACCACACTTTCGTGGATCTTCTGCCCAAGTGGGCACGAAAGATCTGGATTAGTGAGATCTTCAGGGTGGGTATCTTGCCATGCATGAGATGCCCGTCAGGTCAAGCTGCACTTGGAAACCCACATACACCTGGAAGAAGGCGTGGAGCGGGGGTAGAATTAGACAGGTACATGTTTAAAAGAGAGCTGCTAATAACGGTTTACAAGACTGCTCCATCTTTGTTTAATGCAACTAAAATAAAGGAGAACCAAGAGAATAACTACATTCCAGATTTGAGGTCGGAATTAGCAGTGACGTGCTGAACAGCAGTAAATAGAACTGCGTTTGGAAAGCGTCATTATGCATTATACACAGACTCTCTCACATCTCCCTCCCCCGCCACTCTCCATTTTTACTCCAGCCATTCATCGAATAACGATAAAGAAGACGAAGTTGAATCCATCAAATAAAAATACAACCAGGATCACCAAACTGATGAAAATATTTTCAGAGTTGAATAACCGTCAACAACAAAAAAAACAATAATTTTTTAATAAAATGGCGAACTCTAACTTGTTATATTCATGCATTCTTGTTGGAGACACTGACTCAATCATGACATCATGCATGGGATCACCATTTTGGTCTGCAGTTGATGAGGAAAGGAGCAGAAGTTGGTTTCCAAGTAACACAAAAGTTGAACTGCAGATCGATTTTTCACCAGCTCACCACAACCATAGAGAAAATAGGACACCACCATGGAAAAAATAAAATAGGACCTGAAACTCACCTGGATCAGGAGCAACAATCACTCAAACCCCACAGACTCCCCGAGACCCTCATTTGTTTTTTTATATGCCGTGATCAAACTTTGGGATATCACGGTGATGAAGGTTGTGGTCAAGTTTCATCAAAAATCGTGTGTGTAGTTACGGAGAAGAGAGCAAATACTATTTTTTTTTTTGAGGGGCTGGGGGGTCAAACCACCACCCCCATGCCCATAGACCCCCTTATTGAGCAAGATTTTGATGTTGTCACGACAACTTCGTTCAGCATCAGATATGAAGCTTGTGGCCAAGTTTCATCAAAATTGTGTGTTTGATTCAAGCGATAATGACTGAAGTGTTTACAGACTTACTGACTCACTCACCTACAGACGCTGCTCGATTGCATAAGCTCACCGGACGAAAGTCCAGGTGAGCTAAAAATGGAGAGCAATCTGGTTATTTATTTATTTACCGTTATTTCTGGGAGGGTTCGAGTGTCAGGATCAGCAAAGCACAAACACAGGGTTTGGCTATAGGTGTTGCAATTTAGCTAAACAAATTCCTGTGATTATAATCAAACTGGATAAGGGGGGGGGGGAGAAATCTGAGCACTGCTTCCCTAAATTTAGCAAAATAAATTCATAAAAAATCAAAAAATTATTTTCTCCTCTCCCATATACAACCTTCCCTCTTTTCTCTTCCATATACTTCCCTGAATTTGTTTCCTCAAAAAGTTTTTAATCTCCAGTCACTTCCCTTCCACATATACCATATGAAGACCCTCAAATGCAATGTTGATTTTGACAAAACATACGAGTTGGCCTGTTTGGCGTTCCCACAAGAAGGAATAGCTGATGATACTGGGTTGCCAGGATTCCATTGTTGATCTTTACATTTTACATTGTCCAATAATAGACTTGAAATTTATGTGAAAGTGCATTGACATCTCTTGATGTCCTTGGATTCTAAAATATGCTGTGGCAACAAGCGTCTTGATCAGCCTTGGTCATTGTGGGCAAAAAACATTTCAGTTCAGGTTAAAATGCAAGAATGGAAGACATGATAAATAACGCAAGAACGATGTTATGCATTCCGAATTTACATTGAGAGGGGTCAAACTTTGAGGAGATCAATAAACTCGGAAAACTGGACTGACATACATTGGCACGGTTGATAGTGGGAGACCACCAGAGGGTGAAGCGTCGTGTTGGAATCTGATTGAGACCCGAGCGCTGTGCATTTGTGAGCTTCTTATACTTCATCGATTCCTCAAAGCCACTCGCCTTCTCCCTGTACAGACATGGTGATGAAAAGCATAAAGCTTTGAATGTAGCCAAGCAGCAAACATCAAACAAATCAAAAGTAGTGATTAAATGAGAGACATCTGATGAGCATGAAATATCCACTTTTATCAATCTGAGATGATGATGGCAATGCCATGCCTGCTCACCAGAAAAGGCCTTCCCAAGTGGGAAAGTAAGTGCCCTTGAAAAGTGTATGCTCAAGAATGCCCTCAACACCACCTAGTGCCTGAATCATGTCTGTGCGGTAGTTGTTTAAGTTCCATAGCTTCCATCATGTCGCTGATGGGTCCACCAGAAAGGATTTTGCTTGAGCACCTGCATCATTCATGTGGGAATAAAACAAAGCAATCTTGACAACAATCATTTTTTTTAATGCAGGATCAAAAATAATACAAGATGGTGATGCATTTTTAAGAACAAAATGAACACGATGCATTTCTCTTACAAATCAAACAATTAGGAAGGTAGGATAGACAGACAACCAGAAAGAAAGGAGAGAGAGGAGAGAGAGAGACGAGAGAGGAGACGAGAGAGAGGCGAGAGAGAGCGAGAGAGAGGCGAGAGAGAGGCGAGAGAGAGGCGAGAGAGAGGCGAGGAGAGAGAGGAGAGAGAGGCGAGAGAGGCGAGAGAGAGAGAGAGAGAGAGGGAGAGGGGCGAGAGAGAGAGAGAGAGAGAGAGAGAGAGAGAGAGAGAGAGAGGCGAGAGAGAGAGGCGAGAGAGGGAGAGAGAGACGAGAGAGAGAGAGAGAGAGCGAGAGAGAGAGAGAGAGAGAGAGAGAGAGAGAGGCGAGAGAGAGAGAGAGAGAGAGAGGAGAGAGGCGAGAGAGAGAGAGAGGCAGAGAGAGAGAGAGAGAGGCGAGAGAGAGAGAGAGGCGAGAGAGAGAAGGGAGAGAGACGAGAGAGGCGAGAGAGAGAGAGAGAGAGAGGGGGAGAGAGAGGGAGAGCAGAGAGAGAAGGAGAGAGAGAGAGGAAGAGAGAGAGAGAGAGAGAGGAGAGAGAGAGAGAGAGAGATAGACAGCCATAGATGGATCAATATGTACTGTTTTAAAGTACTACCTGGTACTGTTTAAAGTCCGTGCGTACACGCCAGCCCTTGTCATACGCTAAAGTGTGCCGGTCCTCTGAAAAGGGTGTTGATTCGTGGAATGCCACGATCCAAGAATCCTCCAGATCCTCCAGGGTTAAGCGCCTGTGGATTGAGGAAATATAACAACCTAAATACCGAAAACATCAAAGTATATTTTGTGGCCACGTCTTATAAAGGGAGAAGTGCGACTAACAAACCTGTTCTGGGCAAGTGCTTCCTGCCGTTTAAGTGCGTACTCCGCCCAGACTCGTTGCGAGTCAATGAACTCACTCTCCCAAGGCTGGATGTAGCGATACAAGTTTGGAATGGCTGATCCTCTTCATGGCTCATGCCGGAGCGGAAATGGGTGATGCCTACGTCGGTCTGCTTTGACCACCTATAATCACATTGGGCAGGCACAAAGCACATGTCAAAATAAGTTCTGGAACCTTTCAAGCTCATTCAACATAGAACAGCAGAAACATCCACCAAGATGGTCAACAGTGTTGCATAGTAGTATGCATTGAAGGTAAGAGGAAAATTGTAGTTTTCAACTACATATACTGAAACGCAAAAGAAACTTACCACTTGTTTTTGAAATGTAATAAAATTGTAACAGTTCTAATAAAACAAACCAACAATTCTAATTGAAACATTGGCATTTTATTGATGACATGTCAAGTTTCTGACCAAAATACACCATCTCTTAAGTTTGTTCTACAGTACAGAACAGCACAGGTGCAATGTCAGTCCCTTTCAATAGCGTGTGTGGCCACCATTGTTTTGGATACAGGCAGTGCATCGTCGGCGCATACTGCCTACCAGTCTTTGATGGATTGCTGCTGGATTCTGTCCCACTCAGTCCTCAATGTCTGAAGCCATCTGACTTAGGACCATCTGCCTGTCCTGCCTTGCAGTGGTGACTCTTGGCCTCCCTGATCGAGGTCTCTCATCTGCAGAGTTGGTGGAGGGGTCTCTGTCCACCAGGGCCGATATCGTCTGTGTGAACAGCCAAGGTGACGTGCCACCTCACGGTAGCTCAATCCGCCTTGCAGTATGCCAAGGCACACTGCCGTTGATCCCTTGACAATCGTGGCATGTTGATTGAAATGCCCATTTTGCACTGGCCTTTATTAAAGCCAATATCAAGACATCACGTGCAGTCATTAAAATCATCCCGTACCCCTTGGCTAATCACTGACAGTCAAAACGGCTGTTCAACAGCTGTGCTATGAAGTGACCATTGAAGGTTCAAGTGACCATCTGTGACCGTTTTGTCTGACAGTGAGGACACTATTGTCCACAAATAAGTTCACACATTTACTACACGCAGTGTTATTGTTGATATTTGAAGGTTTAAAAGGTGGTAAGTTTCTTTTGCGTTTCAGTATATATATATATATATATATATATATATATTATATATATATTTATATATATATATATATATATATATATATATAGATATATATAATATATATATTATTGAGCCATGTTAAAGATGTATAAAAGGCATGTTGAGATGTCAAAAACAACATAAAAAACCAAAAAAAAACCAGTAAACCACACATTGTATCTTAAAACATAAAATAAATTGAGCAAGTAATAATCAATAACTCAAACCCACCACCACCCTCCCTTATAATAATTGTGATAGTGCAGCTTATAAATCAGTCAGGTGACAATGGTTTTCAAGCCCAAAATGTAATTTCATAATTTCTAAATCTCAATTACTACATCATATTGTTGCGGGGATGTGGTAAGTGTTAAAGGGGATAATGTAGTATAGTTACTTCATTTTTAAATGTTCAGTATAAGACGTACGGTATCCGTGTACAAGCATCACAATGTGTGGAAGTATGTCGAGAGAGATTTAATTGTGATCCTTCCATTCTGTAGTGTGTCTGGACCCAATGATCCCCTGTTAAGCCTTTAAACCTTTTCCTCTGTTATCTGTCTGATAAATGTTTCGTTTAAAGCACACATGAGCCTTGGAATGCCAGGCATTCAGAGGAACGAACAGGTGTGTTGATGTTGTCAGAACAGGAGAGTTAACATCACCGCAGGGGGGACACAACAAAAACTCATTATGCATGTGGCTTACTGCGAAAGCCATTGTTGGTCGCATGCTGGGCCGTTAACGTCTGAAGGAGCCGCTGAGAGCGGTGATTAAAAAATACACCCGTGCGGGAGTGACGGTCATCTCTGCGAGAAACTAGCCTTCTAGCTCTGTGAAAATATAAATATAATAGTGTTGTCTTGCGTGTCCGAACGAGAGCCGAATAGCGCGTCTATTCCGCATCTTTACCCACAACAGCTGTAGCTGTCTACTGGACACCAATCACCAAATTTATATACTATACTCTTCTCTGCACAAATGCCAACGAGCCCGTCAAATAATGTCCAGTAGGTAGATGGCCAAGAGTCCGTAGAAGTAGGTGGTATAATCACTATCACTCTTCGGATTGGCATGATCGTTATGTGTTTAATATACGTCCAAGTGCTGGAAACAACAATAGAGGTTCTCCATTGTTTTCAGCATTTGATATACGCCATCCTGTTCTTGCACGAATATTGATCGGCAGACGCCACGACGGGACAGGGTGTCCGAGTTCATATGAAGTTTTACGGTGTCGTTGGTTTGATATTTCGGTGTTTTTAGCACTGTTCGTCAATAATCGCCATGTGCGATTGCGATATTATCCGGTTTCCTTCCGCGTTTATTTATAGTCGTACACATATAAACATTGTTCCTGCATATAGTGCACAGTCATCGGTTTTGTCTTAGTCATCAGTTGGCCAGTGGAGTCCACTGGAATTTCTGAACTGAACGAACAGAACTGTGGATAGTAAGAGTGAGTAGTGTGGTGTCGTCAGTGTTGTCTGTTGCACTTTTATAAGAGATTGGAAACAAAAGCCTAGGCCTACGTATCTACCCATCAAATCCACTGACTGACTGGTTTGTGTCGTAGTTGTCTGTCTGCCATTTGCTACTGTACTACCTACTCTACTACATAGAGTGATAGTGATTATTACCACCTACTTCTACGGACTCTTGGCCATCTACCTACTGGACATTATTTGACGGCCGTTTGGCATTTGTGCAAGAGAAGAGTATAGTATTAAATTTGTGATTGGTGTCCAGTAGCAGCTACAGCTGTTGTGGTAAGTCAGGAATAGACCCTATTCGGCTCTCGTTCGGAACACCGCAACACTTTTATTTTAACAGCTAGAAGGCTAGTTTCTCGCAGAGATGACCGTCACTCCCGCACGGGTGTATTTTTTAATCACGCTCTCAGCGGCTCCTTTCAGACGTTAACGGCCAGCATGCGACCAACAATGGCTTTCGCAGTAAGCCAATGCATAATGAGTTTTTGTTGTGTCCCCCCTGGGTGATGTTAACTCTCCTGTTCTGACAACATCGAACAACCTGTTCGTTCCTCTGAATGCTGGCATTCAAGGTCATGTGTGCTTTAAACGAAACATTATCAGACAGATAACAGAGGAAAAGGTTAAGGCTTAACAGGGGATCATTGGGTCCAGACACACTACAGAATGGAAGGATCACAATTAAATCTTCTCTCGACATACTTCCACACATTGTGATGCTTGTACACGGATACGTACGTCTTACTGACATTTAAAATGAAGTAACTTACTACATTATCCCTTTAACACTTACCACATCCCGCAACAATAGATGTAGTAATTGAGATTTAGAAATTATGAAATTACATTTTGGGCTGAAAACCATTGTCACCTGACTGTATATAATTCATTTATAAGCTGCACTATCCAATTATTATAAGGGAGGGTGGTGGTGGGTTTGAGTTATTGATTATTACTTGCTCAATTTATTTTATGTTTTAGATACAATGTGTGGTTTACTGGTTTTTTTGGTTTTTTATGTTGTTTTTGACATCTCAACATGCCTTTTATACATCTTTAAACATGGTCAATATATATATATACTGAAACGCAAAAGAAAACTTACCACCTTTTTAAACCTTCAAATATCAACAATAACACGCGTGTAGTAAATGTGTGACTTATTTGTGGACAATAGTGTCCTCATGTCAGACAAAAATGGTCACAGATGGTCACTTGAACCTTCATGGTCACTCATAGCACAGCTGTTGAACAGCCGTTTTGACTGTCAGTGATTAGCCAAGGGGTACGGGATGATTTTAATGAGCTGCACGTGATGTCTTGATATTGCTTTAAAAGGCCAGTGCAAATGGGCATTTTCAATCAACATGCCACGATTGTCAAGGGATCAACGGCAGTGTGCCTGGCATACTGCAAGGCGGATTGAGCTACCGTGAGGTGGCACGTCACCTTGGCTGTTCACACAGACGATATCGGCCCTGGTGGACAGAGACACCTCCACAACTCTGCAGATGAGAGACCTCGATCAGGAGGCCAAGAGTCACCACTGCAAGGCAGGACAGCAGATGGTCCTAAGTCAGATGGCTTCAGACATTGAGGACTGAGTGGGACAGAATCCAGCAGCAATCCATCAAAGACTGGTAGGCAGTATGCGCCGACGATGCACTGCCTGTATCCAAACAATGGTGGCCACACACGCTATTGAAAGGGACTGACATTGCACCCTGTGCTGTTCTGTACTGTAGAACAAACTTAGAGATGGGTATCTTTGGTCAGAAACTTGACATGTCATCAATAAATGCCAATGTTTCAATTAGCAATTGTTGGTTTGTTTTATTTAGAACTGTTTACAATTTTATTACATTTCAAACAAGTGGTAAGTTTCTTTTTGCGTTTCAGTATATGTAGTGAAACTACAATTTTCCTCTTACCTTCAATGCAATACTACTTGCAACACTGTTGACCATCTGGTGGATGTTTCTGCTGTTCTATGTTGAATGAGCTTGAAAGGTTCCAGAACTTATTTTGACATGTGCTTTGTGCCTGCCCAATGTGATTATAGGTGGTCAAAGCAGACCGACGTAGGCATCACCCATTTCCGCTCCGGCATGAGCCATGAGAGGATCAGCTCATTCCAAACTTGTATCGCTACATCCAGCCTGGGAGAGTGAGTTCATTGACTCGCAACGAGTCTGGGCGGAGTACGCACTTAAACGGCAGGAAGCACTTGCCCGAACAGGTTGTTAGTCGCACTTCTTCCCTTTATAAGACGTGGCCACAAAATATACTTTGATGTTTTCGGTATTTAGGTTGTTATATTTCCTCAATCCCAGGCGCTTAACCCTGGAGGATCTGGAGGATTCTTGGGATCGTGGCATTCCACGAATCAACACCCTTTTCCAGAAGGACCGGCACACTTTAGCGTATGACAAGGGCTGGCAGTGACGCACGGACTTTAAACAGTACCAGGTAGTACTTTAAAAACAGTACATATTGATCCATCTATGGCTGTCTATCTCTCTCTCTGCTCTCACTCTCTTCTCTCTCTCTCTCTCTTCTCTCGCCTCTCTCTCTCTCTCTCGCCTCTCTTCTCTCTCTCTCTCTCTCGCCTCTCGCTCTCTTCTCGCCTCTCTCTCTCGCCTCTCTGCCTCTCTCGCCTCTCTCGCCTCTCGCCTCTCATCGCCTCTCGCCTCTCTGCCTCTCTCGCCTCTCTCCCTCTCTCGCTCTTCTCGCCTCTCTCGCCTCTCTCGCCTCTCTCTCGTCTCTCTCTCTCGCCTCTCTCGCTCTCTCTCCGCCTCTCTCGTCTCTCTCTCTCTCTCTTCTCTCTCTTCTCTTTCTCTCTTCTCTCTTTCTCTCTCGCCTCTTCTCTCTCGCCTCTTCTCTCTCGCCTCTTTCTCTCTCGCCTCTTCTCTCTCGCCTCTTTCTCTCTCGCCTCTTTCTCTTCGCCTCTCTCTCTCTCTCTCGCCTCTCTTTCTCTCTGTCTCGTCTCGTTCTCGTCTCGTCTCTCTCTCTCTCTCTCTTCTGGTTGTCTGTCTATCCTACCTTTCCTAATTGTTTGATTTGTAAGAGAAATGCATCGTGTTCATTTTGTTCTTACAAAGTGCATCACCATCTTGTATTATTTTTGATCCTGCATTAAAAAAATGATTGTTGTCAAGATTGCTTTGTTTTTATTCCCACATGAATGATGCAGGTGTCAAGCAAAATCCTTTCTGGTGGAAATCAGCGACATGATGGAAAGCTATGGAACTTAAACAACTACCGCACAGACATGATTCAGGCACTAGGGTGGTGTTGAGGGCATTCTTGAGCATACACTTTTCAAGGGCACTTACTTTCCCACTTGGGAAGGCCTTTTCTGTGTGAGCAGGCATGGCATTTGCCATCATCATCTCAGATTGATAAAAGTGGATATTTCATGCTCATCAGATGTCTCATTAATCACTACTTTTGATTTGTTTGATGTGCTTGCTTGGCTACATTCAAGCTTCATGCTTTCATCACCATGTCTGTACAGGGAGAAGGCGAGTGCTTTGAGGAATCGATGAAGTATAAGAAGCTCACAAATGCACAGCGCTCGGGTCTAATCAGATTCCAAACCGACGCTTCACCCTCTGGTGGTCTCCACTATCAAACCGTGCCAATGTATGTCAGTCCAGTTTTCCGAGTTTATTGATCTTCCTCAAAGTTTGACCCCCCTTCAATGTAAATTCGGAATGCATAACATCGTTCTTGCGTTATTTATCATGTCTTCCATTCTTGCATTTTAACCTGAACTGAAATGTTTTTTTGCCCACAATGACCAAGGCTGATCAAGACGCTGCTGCACACCATATTTTTAGAATCCAAGGACATCAAGAGATGTCAATGCACTTTCACATAAATTTCAAGTCTATTATTGGACAATGTAAAATGTAAAGATCAACAATGGATCCTGGCACCCAGTATCATCAGCTATTCCTTCTTGTGGGAACGCCAAACAGGCCAACTCGTATGTTTTGTCAAATCAACATTGCATTTTAGGGTCTTCATATGGTATATGTGGAAGGGAAGTGACTGAGATTAAAAACTGTTTTGAGGAAAACAAATTCAGGGCAAGTATATGGAAGAGAAAAGAGGAAGGTTGTATATGGGAGAGGAGAAAATAATTTTTTGATTTTATGAATTTATTTTGGCTAAATTTAGGGAAGCAGTGCTCAGATTTCTTTCCCCCCCCCCCTTATCAGTTTGATTATAATCACAGGAATTTGTTTAGCTAAATTGCAAACACCTATAGCCAAACCCTTGTTGTGCTTTGCTGATCCTGACACTCGAACCCTCCCAGAAATAACGGTAAATAAATAAATAACCAGATTGCTCTCCATTTTTAGCTCACCTGGACTTTCGTCCGGTAGCTTATGCAATCGAGCAGCGTCTGTAGGTGAGTGAGTCAGTAAGTCTGTAACACTTCAGTCATTATCGCTTGAATCAAACACAAATTTTGATGAAACTTGGCCACAGCTTCATATCTGATGCTGAACGAAGTTGTCGTGACAACATCAAAATCTGTGCTCAATAAGGGGGTCTATGGGCATGGGGGGTGGTGGTTTGACCCCCGCCCCCTCAAAAAAAAATAGTAATTTGCTCTCCTCTCCGTAACTACACACACGATTTTTGATGAAACTTGACCACAAACCTTCATCACCCGTGATATCCCAAAGTTTGATCACGGCATAAAAAAAAAAACAATGAGGGTCTCAGGAGATCTGTGGGGGTTTGAGTGATTGTTGCTCCTGATCCAGGTGAGTTTCAGGTCCTATTTTATTTTTTCCATGGTGGTGTCCTATTTTCTCTATGGTGTGTGGTGAGCTGGTGAAAAATCGATCTGCAGTTCAACTTTTGTGTTCAACTTGGAAACCAACTTCTGCTCCTTTCCTCATCAACTGCAGACAAAATGGTGGATCCCATGCATGATGTCATGATTGAGTCAGTGTCTAACCAACAAGAATGCATGAATATAACAAGTTAGAAGTTCGCCATTTATTAAAAAATTTTTTTTTTTTGTTGTTGACGGTTATTCAACTCTGAAAATATTTTCATCAGTTTGGTGATCCTGGTTGTATTTTTATTTGATGGATTCAACTTCTGCTTCTTTATCGTTATTCGATGAATGGCTGGAGTAAAAATGGGAGTGGCGGGGAGGGAGATGTGAGAAGTCTGTGTATAATGCATAATGACGCTTTCCCAAACGCAGTTCTATTTTCTGCTGTTCAGCACGTCACTGCTAATTCCGACCTCAAATCTTGGAATGTAGTTATTCTCTTGGTTCTCCCTTTATTTTAGTTGCATTTTAACAAAAGATGAGCAGTCTTGTAAACCGTTATTAGCAGCTCTCTTTTAAACATGTACCTGTCTAATTCTACCCCGCTCCACGCCCTTCTTCCAGGTGTATGTGGGTTCCAAGTGCAGCTTGACCTGCGGCATCTTCATGCATGGCAAGATACCCACCCTGAAGATCTCACTAATCCAGATCTTCGGCCCACTTGTGGCAATCACGAAAGTGTGGTCATGGATCTCTGTCAGGTGAATGTTCACCACAGGATTCATTTTTGGCTGATTGCATCAAGTCAATGGCTAAAGGTGATCGATTAGCCCGATCCGCACCAACCATGATACAAATTTCCTTTATGCAGGTGTTTGACCAGGAAACTGATGCCCTGGAGATCGAGACTGTGCAAAGGAAACGATTCATCCACGGAAATCGTACAAAATGAACTCGTCGTGTGTCAGATATCCTGCTTTTCTCTGCCTACAAGTGGAATGTGTCCAGGCCATCCTGCTTGCTGACTCAAGTACTTTCGAATCCCTTTGATGGATTGCGTTTGATTATTCTGTGTTGTTCTTCAGTTGCTGAAGTGAAATGAAGTGTTTGTAGTAGAATTGAAATGCAAAAAGCAAATTTGTTTCCTAGGGATGTTATGCGACAGCACTACGACGCAAAAGTACTGGCTCGACATTCAGCTTCGCTGGGGTGACTACGGACTCTCATGATATTGAGCGCTACGTCGAGCAAAGTTCTTGGATTACACGACTGACAACATGAGATCTATCCGTCACCCACTGGTTGCTTATTGCAATCGATCTTGCATACAACCTCACAGGTACAATTCAGACCAAGATGAGCAAGAGGCTCTCAACAAATGAATTTCTTTTTATGTCCTTATTCAGAGCTTTGAATTGTAAATTTTTTTATGGACCAACACTGGGCCCAAAATACTGCCATGGGGGAAATCAACCCTCACCGGAGAAGGTAGGGAGAGTGTTCAATTATTAGCAACATGGTGATATGTGAGTGGGGAAGTCAGAGATACAAGAATGAAGGTAGCTAACGATGCCACAGACAGAGAGCTTAGCAAGCAAGTGGGACCAGACGTGTCGAATCTTCAGATGTGTCAAGGAGACATCCTGACCTCTTGATTGACATTTGGGGCCTCCACCATTGCGTGAGAGACAGCAGCATGTCCTGAGTTGTCATGGGATGCCATCCAAACTAATGGTCAGGGATTAGACTGTTTGAAAAAGGAAAGATGACATCAGCAGCAATGACGAATTGCATCACTGTTGCTCTTAATTGCAAGCGAAGATCACTGGTCTGTCATTGATGGGGTCTGTTTTTGCACCCTCTTATCGATGGGAGTGATGTTTGTTGACTTCCAAGCTTGATGGAGGCAGTAAAGGAGGACAGACAGAGGAGCAATATCGACAGAGCAGGATGAAGAGTGTGGCATTGAGGCCTTCTGAGTCTGTCATTGAAGCAGGGGCAAGGCAAGACAGAACTTATTGTACCTTCTCGGTTGAGTAGTAAACAACATCCAATCCACAGTGAGTATATGAGGGGTAATGTTGGGGACAGAGCAGGATGTGTTGGTACAACAGCTTGGCATTGTGCCTTATTTGGGGGGTGGGGTGGGGGGGAGTCTGCAATGATTCAATTGAAGTGAGGATGGAGAGCATACACCAGAGACAAATTGACAGGTGCACCATGAGTTGGAGGAAGGAGACTGGATGGAGTTCAGCTTGAGCATTTGCAAAATGGTGTTATCTGGCTTGCCTCTGAAGGAGATATGCACTTGTTGCCGAGCCTTCTGAATTGATGAAATTACTCTCAGGTTAGTTTCCATGCTAAGAAAGCAAGCTGCTTGACTCCAGCGCATGCCTCCCACTCTTTCAGTGTGCATGCCTGGACTAGAGGATGGATAGGACAGCTGCAGGTGGGTCGTCGGATAACAGTCGGTGCATTTAGAGAATGGAGCTTTTGTGAAAATTATTCCATTGCAAGTCATATTCAGATGCTGTGGAAATGGTGGTTCAATCCTTCTGTGAGAGGGCAGATTGCAATCCCTGCCATTTGCAAAAGAGGGTGACTTTGACAAATAAGAGAAGTGGAGGAAAGGGAGTAGGGGAAAATGCATGAGTAGACAAGCTCGACACCTGAAGCAAATTCTTAGGAAGGGAAAACTAGAAATTTGGAATGCGTGGCTTGGGAGTAGGCGGTTGGGTGTGTGGGCGGGGGGGGTGGGGCTGGTTTTAACATGGGTAGAAAAGATTGTTTTGGATGGAGGATAATCTGATCTGAGATGTGGTGAACAGCTGTCTGTTCTGAAGGTACCTGGCTGGGGATGACAACCTGTATTGGTGCAAGCTTCCTCGAGGGTAATGACTAACTGCATCTAACCCAAAACCCTGCCGAAAAGGATGATAACCTGCGTGGAAGGAGTATTCATTGAGGCAGTTGTGCTCTTTTGTAAGCCACATCACCAACGCTTGTGAAATGTCAGGCCCATTCAAAAATTAGTTTATCTGTCGAGCAAAAGTTCGAACACATTTGTGGTACCCCACGCCGAATAAATCCGATACCACCATGTTGTTCGTTATGAGTTGTTCCGCATATACGACCTGGTTGTTCTCTTTTGCCATTTCTTCTTTAAATCTGAAACATGTATTTCAGTCACCTAATTTATTGAAGGTTGAAACAAAGTTTGATGTTCCAAGTTGATTTTCCAATATCTACCTTACCACTTGTGACATAATCAAGCCAAACAGCAGACTCCTCTTTTTTTGCGTGTGCGTGTGCGCACGCAATTTTGAATGCTATTGTTTGATAAAGTTGTAGTTTGCATTGATTGAAGTACCATACATGTTCCCACCTCTCAGTGCATATGGAACTGTTCCCAGGATGCAAGCCGCTATCCAACAGAGCCATGGCAAGATCATGAAGGCCAACCCAGCGCTCTACGTCTTGCGTGAGCGCATTTCGTAAAGGTCTGCAACTCTATTCCTCTGAACAACTGAGCCTTACCTCTCCTCCAGAATTACGAGAGCTTTTCTCGAATCAGATCATCTGGTTTGTTGATGACACCAATGTCTACCGTGTCACCATCCACAAGTGACTACTTGCATTACTTACTGGCTTTCTTTCACACCCTATTTACAGTTATAAGTGCTGTATTCTTGATATGCTAATGTGATTATATAATAACTGTATAATAATAATCTTTTACTGAGGCTTGCAATAAAGCTTTCATTAATTTTTGTTATGAAAATGGTTGATTTTTGTTTGTTTGTTTGTTTACTAAGTCGTTAATGATGTATATAAAGTTCATGTCTGTTAGTTACGAAAATGACTTGGCGGGGGGGGGTTAATTATTAATCAGCTCTCTTAATGAATCAGGATATATAGTCAGCCCCCTATCATCACCACCCTTGTTTTTCCACCCCCCCCTCTCTCTCTCTCTTCTTTTATCTTCTCTCAAATCACCCCCATGTCCTTTCACACACCATACACTCCACTTCACATGGTGCATTCTACGTGAGCTACTAGACCCTTGCACACCTATGGATTCTGAAGGAATAGCAATTCCATATGTGTCCTTCAGTGCTGCGAGAGCGCATGTGCACACTCGGAGGTTAGAGGGAGAGACGTCTCCGTGGTGCACAGAGGAGCCTGACTATAAAAAACGGTGTGAAACTCACGCGTAGAGACGCGCAACAGTGAGCGCACACACACGAGATGACCAGAGAGTGTTGCTCGGCACACCAGACAAGACAAGTCTAACCAATGGAGAAGGATCTGCAAGATGAAAAGAGGTCTGAAGGACTCATCTGCCTGCAAAGTGCTATTCATCAGTGCACTTTGATGTGAGCACCCTTGTCACACACAACGCGTCAATGCGATACTCGATTTCTTCCAGTTCGGTTCAGCATTCCTTGATTTGCAGTCTCGATTGCTGCCCTATATCCTTCCTCATATCTGCTGTATCGGTGTCCCCCATTCGGGACACATGTAGTTCAAGAATCGAACCATCGTGCCCATATATTGATGGTTTAAGTGTTCATTGAGGAAATCGCCACACTATCAGACTCCAGTGTGGGGAGGTAAATGATCTATGGTTTCAGGTCACCATTCCAGGAGTACAAAATCTCCAACTGTCCAGGTAATGTTGGACTTTATAGTGCCTTCAACAAAGAAGAATGGCCATATGACTCAGACATGCATTCGACGATACCACACATTCACGCCCTTTGGCCTGTCGTGCTCACGTTTGGGACCTCTTAGAGAGCCTCAGCCCCAAATCCTGACATTATGTATGTTGTTCTCGATTCGTTCGGATTCAATTTGTTATGTCTGTAAACATGGAAAGTCGATTAGTCTTGAAAAGTGCACATGTCATAAAGAATCTATCGTCCTCGTCTAAGATTTCTAGCATTCCAAAATGTCCATTGCAAATGCCATGTATCGTGTGCAATCGTCCGGCTTGTATGTCTGCACCAGCTGAACCTTGTACGCATAGAGTTGTGGTCATGTGTGCAGCAATTTATGTACCGTTGAGTGGGGTAGCTGCAGCTCCCTGGCGAATGTCTGAATGGACTTTTGAGACTGCGCTCGAATGACTCACGACGTGTTCAACATCCTCACCACTTGTGCTTGGCTAGCCTTACCTCTTCCTCTGCCAGGATGCCTACCAGTCGCATAAACTTTTGTTCCACTCACAAATCCTTTTTCTTGATGTGGTTGCTGTCCATAGATCGTCGTGAAGTTTCATTGAACATGTGTAGCTGATTAATCTCTGTTACCAGGCAACACATGCCCTTTTTTTTTTGTGGGATGCATTTTGAGGTAAATTGACATGACGTGTCACAGGAGACACCTGGAAACCAAATAAAAGAAGTCAATAAAACATTGAGAAATGTTCTTCCACCCGTGCAGCAAACCACATCATTGTATTCCATTTTGTTATTTATTCATTACGTTTGAATTGGATATTAATTTGTGGACACGGTGTGATGCAGGGTGTCATTAAATAGGTACCATATTTATTTGCGAAATGGAACAGTTCGAGTAATGTTTGAAGTTTTTTTTAGTACTCAGCCTGTCCACTTCTCTTTCAATGTATGTCTGGAGATGTTGAACAAAATTGTCCATAACTTTTGCGCAGATGCCATGGGCATGCCCTGAACAGCATTTGTGAGGCGTTAAAACTGACAGGATGGCTTAGGGTAATACACACTACCTCTAAGCTGTGTAGCATGGTTTGATTCTTGACCCAGTTATAAACTGTCAGTCCGTATTTCACAGGCAGAGCGATTCATCACTGTCGGATGATTCGGGATGGATGTTAAATGGGTGTCCCGTCTGCCAGCATTCGTTGGTGGACGCTAAGATCCCATGGTGTCCTTTTGTGACGAGTCGGCGAGCTATCGCCAGCACCATGCCAAATCCAAATTCCTGCCCTAACTAGTCGAACATCAGGCCTGACCAGCCGGTTCAAGACTCGGGCCAAGCTTCCCCTGGCCGACCCACAAGAAAGGTGGCATAATGGTGGCCGTTGAAGAGAAGAAGAAGAATATAGCACTATTGAGGTGTTGTAAGTTGCCGTCCACAGATTTATGACATTATATTCCTTAAGTTATATTTCGGAGACTTTGAACTTTTCTTTTTGAGTTGCTATGAGATGTGGTGGAGGAGGAGTGGTGGAGATAATATTGAAATATGACCTTGTGATCATGTGGCTCTTCACGACTTTTGAAGGAAAACCTCACAAACAAGCCTATAAACGGAGCAATTTCATCTTCAACCCACGACAGGGCAGCTGTTTCTCAAAATCGATCCACACGTCAGTGTGGGCAGGCCAAAAGCGTTTAGGCCAGGTGGGTTTCCTCCATTCCTCAACCACTTGACTTTGGTGCCTTTTTATCATAGCGTTGTCACCGATTTCTCCTGCCGAATGTAACGTGTTGTGACTATGCCGTGGCCTTTTTTGTGTGTTGTATGGCAGAAAAGATGGTGCCTTTGCACTATAGATTAATAATTATCAAAATAAATGTTGACGATGACATCATAGTAGGAACAAAAAAACAATCCAGATTGTGGACTAAATTGCTAACACTTTATATGAGCCACAAATCCGACGGGCCTCCATGAAAGAGAAAATTAGAACATGCACTTAACAGTTAACATTGATGATTGCGGAAAGAAATACCTTCGATGAGGACCACAGATCTGTACGATCAGAAGGTTTTGTTGAGAGTGGTGGCAACGAAATACATTGTGCTGCTGTTTGTGAACAGGTAAAAAAATAAAATAATCATGTTCTTTGTTTGTTTGTTTGTCTGCACAGAACGTGAGTATGGTCTTTCCAACCGCTTATCCGATTGACACAAAAATTTTCACCATAGGAGCGACTCATGAAGAAGTTTTAATGAAATTATGACGTCATAAGTCACGTGGCTGACAACCGTGTTTGGAAAAAAGGAAAACTTTGGACCGCTCTTGTCTCAAAACCCACCCAAGGGAAAAAATTGAAACTTGGCCATGGCAATACTCCACATGGGGATAAGTGTGATTTGTTTTTTTAATGCCATCATAGTGCCTTCGTCATGACGTATAATTGCATACGAAGAACGCTACATCAATCAGTATGACAATTTTTGAGTGTCATCTTGGGATAAAGTTGGTCGACAGACTAAAAATTGATGACACCATCGGTACATGATACAGCCGATATATATTTATTTTTAAGCCAAAATCTTCTTCGAAACGGCTGAACAGATGAGTAAACTTTGCACTACAACTGCCCATCCACAAGGGACAAAACATTTTCTACCTATAATGTCGTAAGTTACGTGGTTGGCAAGCCAATTGGATCTACCCTAAAACCTTTAAAAATCTTCTCCAGAATGGTTGGACATATTGAGGAAAACTTCACGCACATGTTTCCAAGCCCTGAGGATTACCAGGGTGTTAACGAATAATTGATAGGTCACTTGGTCTGGCCGCCAATTGGATTTTAACAAAAATCCCAAAACAATTTTCTCTCGAACCGCTTACCGATCAACGTGAAACTTCACAATGATGGTCTAGTAGTGATGCTGAATATATGTTTTAAATTACAACCTGGTCGGACATGTGGTCTGGCAGCCAGAATAATTTAATTTTTTGAATCTTGTTCAGGGATTTCAATCAAACTTGGTGCAAGTATGTGTAATGATGTCATAGTGGGTGGAAGCATATCTGTTCGATGCGAAGAGTGCGTTCTAGTTTGAATAAGGCTCATTGGCTGCGCCTGGATGGGTTTGAGGGTAATCTCTTCTT
>CM068967.1:72205497-72218728 GCA_035128595.1 Eptatretus atami
AACTTCAAAGTGCTTAGAAAACGAATGGAGATCTCTTCTATTGTTTCCAGCACTTTGACGTATATTAAACACATAAACGATATGCCCATCCCGATATTTTCGATTTGATAGCTTCTATGAACCTAGGCCTATGCGATTTGCCCGTTGTGGTAGACATTGCGGCTATGAGTGGCGGTACTAAAAGCTAGCAAGCAGGCAGATTATATAATAGGAGTCACAAACCGAGAGTTAAACAATACAACACGGAGAACGACCTTTACAACGCATGAGTTCCTGTTACTAGGGGTGTAGTGTTCTCGGGCAGGAGGCGATTTTTTGGCAATTTGAAGTCACGTGACGCGAAAACGAAGGAATATCGAAAATCCGGACCTGACCAAATCTAGATATTGTCCAAGATTCATACACCACAATCAAATCAAGAATAACTTAGGAAATGTAGAGGAGAATAGATTTTTGAAAATCGTCATTTTGCAACTACATGAAAGCAGTTTTTCGCAAATTCAAGTCACGTGAACGTGTACGTATTCGAAGATATCGTATTCTTTCGAATGGACATGAAGACAATCGGCAGCTGCTATGCAATGAACCCATTCACTAACCTTTTACCAATGCCCAGTAGAGAATAGTATAGCCTACCTAAGGTTAGGGCTAGTTTTGAAATTTTAAGTCCCCGTGACCTTCGGAAACGAAAAGGAAAATTCGAAATCCGTCCCGACCAAATTTAGATATTGTCCCATACATTCATATGCCACAATCAAATTCAAGATCGCTTGAGAAATGTAGGAGATTAGATAGATTTTGAAATCGTCATTTTCGCATTTTTTGCCAACTTTGAAGTCACGTGACACGGAAACGAAAGCGAATATCGAAAATCCGGCCCGACCAAATTTAATATTGTCCCATAGATTCATATGCTACAATCAAATTCAAGATCGCTGAGAAATGGCGGAGGAGATAGAATTGAAAATCGTCATTTTCGCAACTTCAAAGGCCTCTGACCTTGACCTTGACCTTCGGTGACCTTGAAAGTCATACCATCGATGTACATCTCATCGACCTCTATCAGGCAGTCACTAATGACCAGACTCCCACTTCAACTTCATTGTGAACGGACGGACGGACGGATCGAAGGACAATCGACACCCATATTATTAGGTCATGCTCGAAGAGATGACCTAAAAAGGCAGATGCGGATCGAATCGCTCTGTTATCCGAGTTTTTTTTCTCCTTGTTGCTACTGGCTGTGCCGAACCTGCGGAGAGGTTGCTGTGTCGCGCCTCACCAAACAAGCTGCAATCCCTTTTTCTTTCCTCGACCGTGGGCAAAGAAACAGAACAATCCATCAGCCCCCACCCCACTGGCACTGGTACCAAACTACCCACAGACTCTTTGCCAGTTTTACTCCAAGTTTGCCGATCAAATAACATTGTCTTGTGAATTCCACAAGCCTGTCCTACGAATTTTCATGTGGACAGTTAAGCTTATCGAGTTTACCGTGGGCATGTGCAATTTATGGTGCTGGACTGTACATTCATTGTGAAACACTGTCTGTAAATATGTGCTTTCTCCCCCATCTATTAAATCTGTCCAAATTCCCTTTATTTATGTTGGCTGTTCGTCATTGGGCTATTAACCCTGGCGTGGGCAAGCACGATAGTGGAAAATTGGCGTCATTAAACGAAGTGCGTTTTTCAAATCGTTATAGGGTTCTTCGGGCTTTATATGGCCCACCATATCCTGATAAAAGGGGAACCTATCACAGCGACAGATCCTCATTAGAGCTTTCTGTACACCGAGAACGGAAGTGAAGATCGAATCAGGTTTCCCAGCAAACGGCCTCTTTCAACAGTCCGTCGCTAAATTTGTGATCGTGCGGGTGGAGGATTTGACCTCGAGTCCACCCGGCGGTCAAACCACAAACACTGGTTCGTCAGGATTGGGATCGGACACATGGTCCGAATCCGGTGATGGTAACAATATCAATAGTCGTTCAAGCCCAAAAGTGTAAAACACCGTATACAAACCGTAGATCCGATTGAGGAATGAGCACATGTCCCATCGACAGCATGCCAAGTCCACCTAACTCCTTAGGTGGTAAAACACCACGGGAGGGAAGCGACTGGGCATCTTGGAGTTGAGGCCGATCTTGATTCGGGTCTGAATCTTGTTCTCACAACTTAACCAGCAGGTCCAGCAGTTTCCTGTGTGTTCACCACGGCTTCACGGAAGTAGGTCATCAGACCAATGAGTGCAGTGTTCCACTTATTGACAATCTGCACATAGAAGTAACCAGGATATTGAGAAATGATGATGCAAAAAACAAAGACCACTCACATTGACTCAAAACAAACAAACAAAAAAGACAAGAATAAATTAATGAACAGTAGCACATCCCTGTACCTTTGTAAAGGTTGTGGAGCCTGAAGCCATAAGGATTTGCCGCACACGTTAGGAAGCGTTGCATGGACTCGTCGTCAACAGCAGGAAACATTGCGCTGACGTTCCTTCGTGACCTGAACAGATTAAAATCGTAATCACGAAAACAGCAGGATTCATTTTCTACACAAGATCAAGGATCATAAAAGGAAAAGGTGATAGGGTAAATAGGTCCAAATGGCTTTAAAGAATGGCATTCTGTGTGTTCTCCAGATCAGACATCAAACAATTAACCAGTTTTCAATGAAGAAACATCTGCAGGGAAGCGCTTTGGGAACCTCTCAAGGAGGTGGTGGAATATCTAGAAGGCTAAAGGATAAGTATATATTTATAGGGAAACAAAAAGTGCAGGAATGACATGAAAAGTGCATCGACGAAGAGTGACGATATTGAAAGATAAGAGTGGTTCGTGTTGACTACAATAACATTTGCAACTCTCCTCATACTAAAAACCAATGATGAATGCACCTCATTCTGCAAGTTCCAGACACCGTCACGGTGAGTGAACTCTTCGTAGGAAGTGCGACATTTTGGTAAAATCGGCACTCAAATCCACACATGTTGAAGAGCAGATTGGGATTGTCCTTGCTGTAGACCGAACAAAACTGTTCTCCCACTGCAGCGGTCGTCACAGAGCGGGCAGCCGATTCTTGATGTCCCAGAACACTGCTCGTCCCTGAATGCAAAAAGGAAAACAACCAATTATACAATGGCAGTACGGTCCAACATTGAGCAAATACATTGATGAGCCTTTAGTAACAGATCAACAACAACAACAAAAATATCTTATCCCTGGCAAAGTCGAATGGAGCATTCTTATTAATACGCATTGCTATCTTCACGTACAAGTTCGGTGCTTTTCATTATATATGTATTTTTGATAATGTTTCATCACAACTTCACTAATGATAATCAATCATAAACAATATGGGACAAAATGAAAACAAGAGCAGTTAAAAAAATTTTTTTAAAGCCGACAGTTAAAAAAAGTTAAAAGTAGAAAGGAAGTAAATGTTCAACGATAAATGTGTGAACACAACTATATCCTCCTAATCTTCCTTCCTCCATCCTTCTCCTACCATCCTACATTCTCTTCTTTTCCTGAAAGTCCCTGTGGTGTCCATCTTGATTACCCCATGTACCCTGCGCCCCATCCCTCTCCCTTCCACAGATCTTCTCGTGTCTCTGTTCCCCACTGCTTTTTCCTTCCTCTCCGCCCCTCTTGTCTCCTGCTCCTTCTAGTTTTGCGGCTTCTGTGTGTTATCACTCTATACGAGCTTCGACAGTGAATACAAAAAATAATAATAATTATAAAAAAAAATTTACTCCTACATGTAGGTACACAATAAAGATATACCTCCAATCCATCCCTTCCCTTCTGTTCCCTTTTCTCATAGTTGGCATTTCCAATTTTATCCCTCCCCACCCTGTGTACATGTAATAAATATATGCCTTATAAAGGGCCATGTGGATCACAATATTACATAATGAGGAGGTACTGCACGACTTCCTTGAACAATAGTACGCATACAGTTCGAAAGGTGTAATTTAGAATGTCGTTTTCAATAACCAGAATGACCCACTGTGAACCTCAATGAAAGCATCAGCAGACCGTTCTGGGCCCTTTTACTTCGTAAATTACCCATGTCATACCATACAAACCCACGACAAGAGACTTTACGACAAGATAGTGAGTTTTTCACTCACGCGCATGAGTGAATGGTGTTCAACACGTTGTGGTGCATTGTTTCTGTATTATTTTTTTAATCTGATTTAAAAAAATTTTTTTGTTATGGTATGGATGAAATACCCAAGAGACAATGTCACTTCCTCCTGTTGGAATAATTATCGCTTCAGCCATTGTGCTCGTCTGGTGACATTTATCAACAATTCAGCAATTTTGCGATCTCTCGATTTGGTACTTTCTCACCTCTTTTTCATTCTGTTAGTTATGAAAACGTTTGAGAATAAAATGTATGGCTTTATATAAGGCTAATGACTTGCACTCTATAATCGTTTTTCAGTATATTATTTGAGAAAGGTTTTTTTTTTTTGTATTCCTTGTCCAAGCTCGTATGAGAGCTAACACACAACGCACAGCGAGGGGGCATGAGACAAAGAGGGGCGGAGTGGGACGGACAAAACAGTGGGAACAGAGACATAGATCTGTGGAAGGGAGAGGGATGGGTGGGGAACATGGGAATACAAGATGGACATTACAGGACTTTCAGGAAGGAATGCAGGGAATTTGAAGGAGGTGGGTTTGGGGTGGATTAACGGGGTAGAAAAGATTGAGGATTTGGATGGGGGACGATAGGTGGTGGTAAACAGCTGTTTGAAGGCCTGGAGGGAAGAATGGGATTGAACAGAGTGTGGAAGTTTATTCCAAAGGTGGGGAAAAAGAGGAATGAAAGAGTGAAGGTGAGCAGTGATTCGTGATTTTGGTAGTTGTACCAGAAGGAGGTTGTTGGCGGACCTTGAGCGCCCTGCAGAAATATGGTGGGGACAAATCGCGAGACAAACGGGGGGGGGCGGGGCGAAGCCGAGATGAGACGGTAGAAAGACAAATAGACCACCGACCTGCCGCAGTGAGAGAGTGAGAAGCCCAAAGACTCAGCCTCATCGCGGGAGATGCCAATGATCCGAAATGCCTTGGTTTCCACAGCGTGAAGCTGAGAAAGGTGGGAGGCAGGAGCACCAGCCCAGAGGGGAGAGCAGTACTCCATCAGGCTGCGGATGAAAGTTTTGTATGTGGTCAGGAGCTCAGGTAGGCCGAGGAAGGACTTTGCACAACGGAGGATCCCAGTCGGCGACTGGCTTTGGAGGCCAGGTTGGAAATGTGGCTTTCCCAGGAAAGATCATGGCAGATAGTGAGACCCAGAAGCTTGAAAGTAAGGACTTCTTCCAGAGGATTGTTGAGAAAGTGGATGTGGGTTTCTAAACGGTCCTTTCGGAAAGACAAAGTGAGAGTGTGAGATTTGTACGGATCGAAAGACATGTTCCACATTTTGGGCCAGTTTGTGATTTTACCCAGATCTGCAGAGAACAAAGAAGCTGCTGCTTACCAGTCTGAGGGATGACAGATGGTACGCGCAGAGGATGGAGTCATCAGCAAAGAGATAAAGAGGATTTTCCAGAGAGTTGGAGAGATCGTTGATGAAAACCAGAAAAAGAACAGGGCCCAGAACGCTACCTTGAACTCCAGCCTGGACAGGAAGAGGGGATGAAAGAACTCGATTTAGGGCCACACGTTGACTGCGACAGGAGAGGAAGTCGGCGAGCCATGAGTGGAGATAGCCTTGGATACCATAGGAAGAGAGTTGGTGAGCAGGGCAGAGTGCAAAACCGTGTCAAAAGCACGCGATATGTCTAGGGATATGGCTCTGATTCATGTCTGGCATTAAGTATCTCCATCCATTGTTGGGGAGAATAGAAGCAACATATCCAGGGTAGAGTGACCTGGACTGAAACCAAATTGATGATTGGAAATCAAGCTATGAGAAGAGGAAGGATTTAATGTCTGAAGCGATGATGGATCCATAACCTTGCTGATGATTGGGAGAAGGCTGATTGGTCTGTAGTTGCAGGGATCTGTTTTTGCACCTTTTTTATGCAGGGCAGTAATGTTTGCTGATTTGATGGCATGGCCATTTTTTTCCCATCCCATCCCTACATATGGAGTACTACCATACTGCATGATTAAATAATCCAATCAATCAATCAACTTAGCAAATATTTCCTGACATTCTTAAACTGATGGAAAAAAATATAATTTTTTTTTTTTAAACCTTTGTTTGCTGAACAAATCCCCGCTCATCATTTTAAAAAGTCAAACGGATGTAGTAGTTGAAGCTTACAGATTGACATCATGCTTCATGAGACGCATGCGTGTCACACGTGGCCAGCACTTCTTTTGTTATACCCAACTATGTTCTCATTGTTGGGGTCAGGGTGCTCCGTCAAGTAGCGCTGAATCAGATCCCGTGCCTCTTCGGCCGTGAATCTGGTGACAAAAGAATCAGTGAATGCATGAAAAGAGGAAAATAATACTACAGCAAAGCAAAGACCAGTGGTATACAAGCTATGAATCATAAAAAAAAAGGCAGAACAATAAAAATCTTTGGCTATAGATGGATTTGAAAACTAAAGATTTGCGCAGGTAACATCTGCTCAAACCTACTTTGAAACAACTTTATTCAAAATGGAATTAAATTCAAATGCCAATTGTATTAACATGTCAAAGTATGACATTGACCATCCCTTTTGAGAATATAGAGAGATGGAAATAGAGATAGATAGAGATAGAGATAGAAACAGAGAGATAGAGACCATCACATGCTTCAAACTCCAGTTATTGTCTCCACAAGGATTTTCTCTCAAAGGGCACAAGGGCACATAACCTTGACCCATTGCACCCACAATTTAATATGTTCATTTTCCATTTTGTATTACATTCGATAGTTGTGCCAAGTTTCTTGAACCCTTCAGTGGTTCACAAGTTATTGCATTACAAGTATTTCCAATTAAATGCCACATGACTTTCAACCTTTTGCAGCCAAGGTATGACAAAGTAAGGCCAAGCAGAGACCTGAAGAAATATGAATTTGTCGATGTATCGGCAGAACAGGCGGATGGATGAGTGATCTCGGTGGCAACATCTTGGAACGAGAGGAAATCATTTGGCATTTGTTGGTGGTCCAGCCATCTCGCTGGCACGATGTAGGCCCAGCACAAGAAGATCCAGAACAAGGCCATAGTATTGTACACAAAAGAGGCAAACTGCAGCCCCGGATGATGCCATACGAGTTTGTGTGGTTCATGTCCTGCACAAAAAAAAAATGAGCACAATCACAAAGTGTGAGCAGGAAGTTCAATTGGACCACATAATCATGACCTGTAAAAGTAAATCTAGGTGGTCCAGATTCGATGCCCTAATAGGATGAAGTACTGCTTGATGGAAAAGGGGGATCGTCGGCCTCAACGCCCATGAGCAGCTTCTCATGTACGTCAATCTTATCCTCACTTGAAAGAATGGTGTGTATGGTGGACTCGTTCACATGATACTCATGACCGACCGATGCAATTCTCATCCTGCCATGCAAGTTTCCAACATCACATTTTCTCTGCCAATATCATAACCTTACAGGATTTCTTCACTCCACAAGTTGGAGAGGCTTGATGTTTCGGTGCCATACTGTATTCAAGGGTAAAGTACGTGGCTAAATAACGCTGAGTAAAAGAACCTCCTGGGCACAAACTCACTCGACTGTGCCGCTATGCAGACTGAAAACGGAGCAGGTGGAAGAAAATGGAGGAAGACATAACCTCTGCGCAGGATGTGGTCACAGCCCTACATTTAAACATGTATATTATCAAGTTTTATGCACATTCAGGAAACAAGCGTCACATTTATTCACACGTGTGGAGGCGAATCCGCATTGGACGAGTGGTTTATTGTACTCGTATCACAGATTATTAATATAAAGTTTATTTATAAACAAGGATGTCATAAATATACAGGGTACTGATATTTATGACGAAAAAAAAAAACAAAGGAAAAAAAACGGAGGCAAAAAAAAGCCAAAAGCAACAATGAATGGGAATGTTCATCAACACAAAAGGTTGTGAATGAAATGCAGACAAAGACAGGTCAGAGGAAGCGGAAAGGTACGGTAATGTTAAGAGGGCCTGCCTTGTAATTGATGACAACGTTGTTCTTGGCCGTCATGTAATCAGCGATGTTGTGATCCACATAAGACGGAGCAGTCGATTGAGCAGCGTCAAATCAATCTTCTCGTACATCTTTTCAAAGTGAGATTCCAGCATGACGTTGCACTCACCCTCGATGGTGTCCCAAACATCCTGCAAATTGTTTATGCCTGCAAAAAGAAAAATGGAAAACACCACCTGAAGCACTCACATGCAATATTCTCGAAAAGAATGATAAACGTAGATTTCCAGAAACAAGCACAAAATGTTTATAGCTCTATGCCCCTGACAAAATGACAGAAAACAAACCTTGCACCACTTATAGACCAAAACAGGGTGGTGTTCAGAGTCTGAAGGCTTGATCCATGGTGGGAAGAGGCGGCGTTTGTCAGCTTCAAACCACAAATACTGATCGAGATAAGCGTCGATAATCTTCTCGAGTGGCTCCACATCATACACAGGAACAAGATGCGAGTAAAGATCCATGAACTCGATACCAACCTGGAGAAAAGTGCAAATGGTATCATGTGAGAAGGGACAAGATGTCCACAGCCAGTAGGAAGGCAAAGCAAAACTTCACCCCAAGCAAGTGCCACTCTCCTGATCAGGGGGCTGATCCAACCCAGATGGTGAGGAGGAGGAGATTGGGACCATACTCTGTGCAGAGTGTTGGTGCTGCCTAAGCAGTCTCCTTGGCTAATGGGCACAATCCTGGACGGGTCGCCACTCCGACACAGTATACCGCATGCTGGCACTCATCTTGCCGACCTCGGAAAGATGACAGGCCAAGTTAACCCCACCTGGTATGGATTCAACAGCTGAGCGGATTTGAACTCAGGACTCTAGGATCCAAAGTCCACCACCCTAACCATTAAGCCAACACCAGGCTCTCATGTATGTCAATCTTATCTTCACTTAAACGAATGGTGTGTATGGTGGACTCGCTCACATGATACTCATGACCGACTGATGCTATGCTCATCCCGCCATGCAAGTTGTCCAACATCACCACCAGATGGTGGTACAGTACAATTTGTCGATCTTGGTAGGATAAAGGGTAATAAACTACAAATATAAGAAGCAATTCAAGCAAAACGAAGCTGTATCTCCAAAAGGACTATCTGGGGAAGCCTCCCCCATATACTTTCTTCACCATACTCTTTAAGAAGTTTCCATTCAAACTTTTGGGCTTCACTATCAGCCATGATTTTTTGGGGGGGGGGGCAAACCACACTTCTCAGTTGGCCTCTAAAACCAGTCGCCAACTTAGCATCCTCCGTCGTGCAAATCCTTCTTGGCACACCTGAACTCTTATCTACCTACAAGGCAGTTGATGGATTACTGCTCCCCCCCACCCCCTCTTGGCTGGCTCCTCCTGCATTTGGCATTTGTGGTGGTCCAGCCATCTCGCTGGCCAGCGGCCCAGCACAAGAAGATCCAGAACAAGGCCATAGTATTGTACCAGGGTGCTCAGCTTGATGCCATGGAAGCCAAGGCCTCTAAGGTCACTGGAATTTCCTCGATAAGATATATCTGTGGGCCTATCACTTTCACATCACAGGCAGGTCAGTCTTTCTGTCTTCCACCACTTTTTTTATGGTCTTGCACCCTCTGTTCTTTCCATGCTCTGTCCTCATTCCCCCCCCACCCCCCCTCAGGTTTATGCAGGGCCTTCTCAAAGCCCATCTCCTTCTAAGCTTCCAGATTTTCCTTTCTCAGAGTTTCCATCTTGTCCACTCTGTGTCCTCCCCTATAGCCCTCATTACTTCCCCATGACCCTTGTTCCTCCAAGTCTCCCTCAATTTTATCGCTCATCCCTGTTGTTGGTGTATTTCACCCCCCCCTCCCCTTTCTACTGTTCCTTTCTTCTGTTACGTCCTAATCCGTTCTATATTCTCGCTCCTCCATGAGTCTCAATATTGTATTTAAAAAAACACAACCAAAAAAAAAAAAACAGACAATGTGATCTATTACTTATTCGTGAACACCCTGGTATCCCAAGGCTTGGGAACATGTGGGTAAGTTTCCACTCGAACTGTCAAGCTGTTCTGGAGAAGAAGATTTTAAAAAGTTTATTCTCAAAAAAATATATCAAAGCTGCAAAACCATGTGACCTATGATGTCAAAGTGGCAAAATTTTTGTTCCTCATGGATACGTGATGATACCTGTAAAGTTTTGCCTCAATCTGTTCAGCCGTTTTGGAGATTTTTGAAGGTTATGTTTTATAAAAAAGGAAATATATATATATATATATATATATATATATATATACATTATACATACATATATATACACAGGGTGTCCCAAAAGTCACCAGGGATTAGAAATTAAATAACATTTCTGTTTTTTAATGATTTGTTTTTCTTTTCTTTTCAGAATTTAGATTAACATTTGGAAATTACCCATGGAAAAAATCACAACTGAAGAACCAAAATCGTGGAATTTTATTTTAAATTTAATCGATCAATTATTCTACACATAAGAGCATGGACACCGAATAATTTCTTGGGCCCAAGACATTGGGCTTTGTCCCAAAGAGCATGGACACCGAATAATTTCACGAAATTCAGAAATTTCTTGCCCATCACGTTCTCCTGATTTGATGCCTCCATATTATTTTCTTTCGGGTTACCTAAAGGAGCATGTATACATCAATAAGCACCATACAATTCAGCAGCTCAAGGACAACATCTGTGCAGAAATTATGAGCTGCAGCCAGAGTTATTTTCCGCTGTTATGGAAAATGCTGTCGAAAGAGCCGTCTCTGCGAAGCCGAAAATGGAGGACATCTCAGCTGCATCATTTTCATAAATAAAGCAAATTTATCTCCATTTTGTAAATTTCTTTTGGTATAAAAATAATCATAAATTATTAAAAAAACAGAAATGTTATTTAATTTCTAAATCCCTTGGTGACTTTTGGGACACCCTGTATATTGTTACAGCTGTGGAAATTTGCAATACACCAGAAAGGTCCTCAGGTTAGATATATCGATAAGTTCATGTTTAGTTAGTCCACACCCGTTGTTTAGAGGGAATATGTGTGATTCCTCCGGGCTGCGACGCTTTGAGTTAGCCATTTTTCTTTATCTATCATTATTTTGGACAATCACCCCCAACAACCAAATCGCCACCACCACAACGCCCCCGAACAACTACACCAAACCGCCACTACCTTCACCTCCACAACCCCACCCCGCAAGCATCGCCTCACCCCCATTCTCAAACGACGCCCGCCAACAACCAAACCACCACAGCAAACCCCCACCACACCTTCGCCTTTCTCCTTCCACAACAATCAACCACACCACCTGTCAACACCGAACGTCGTGCTGTCCAGGGCCCGTTCGGTGACTGTTGCCGAACGCGTCGAGCCGCGAGTACAAATGGATGCCTTTACGGGAGAGGAATTCGGATCAGGGGAGGTTCACGCCCCCTTTTCCTCCGTCCAATGGGCGAGCGTCGGGCGGTGTGGCCCGCCCCCAAGCACGATGCATGTGGATTCCTTTTAGAAGGAAATTCGGATCAAGAGAGGCTCACGCCCCCTTTTGCCCGACCAATGGCTGAACATCGGGTGGCGTGGCCCCGGCTCCAAGCGCGATTTGATCCGCGAATTTACATACATGCTCCTCCCCGGTCTGTAAAGACGCGAGCACAAGGCGATCGCGGCTGGTCGAGTAAAGACGGAGGTCGTCGTCGATTGTTGCGTTTTGGGTCGTGGTCGAAGTCGTGGAGTCTGAGTCATGTGTTTGCGGGGATCGGACGGCGAAGGGACGGAGCTCGGAGTTGAGGTCGAGGGACGAGTCGCGGAGTGAAGCAGGGACGCGGAAGAGGGCTCAGGGGCGAGAGTTCGCCGGAGTCGGTGCGGTCCCAAGGCCCCGCTAGCGGGACGGAGCGTCCACCATTCCCTCTCTCCACCCCGAGCATCAACAATTCCCCCATCCGCGCTGAGATAGCGCCGGTAACCCCGTCCGTTCCCCACCCAACCGTGGTGTCGACCGACCAACATGTGCTGCGCAACGCACGCCTAAAGGAGCTCACCGACCATGCAGTCAGGCACGTTACGCTGACATTGCGGCTAGCCCGCCATCGCGCCACGAGGGCGCGGGTAAGACCCCTTCGGTCTCGTGAACCTGGCCGCTCACCCAGGTCCCACGTACATTGGTCCACGGACCTGTCTGCCCCCTTGCTATGAGGTGGTTTATTTGCCTTTTGTGTAAATGTGTGTGTGGCGCCAGTCTTTTAAGTAAACCTGAATAAGTGCTTGGACATTGCTTTATTCGTTGTAACTCTGCGTTGTGTTCTTGCTTTGACTGTATACGTGCATTGTTTTTGTATACAGTGATTGTAAAATACGTGCTCGTCTGTGTGTGGAATAAAAGTGCTTGTTAAATTGTGACCCGTTTTGTTGCGTCCTTTCCTTCGTTTGAAAGTTCCATCTTGCATCATGTAAGGGATTGGTAGTGGGTTCAGACACCCAAAAATAATCTGAACCGTCGAGGTCGGCGATAACTCCGCTCGGTTATCCCCCTTAGCACGGAACGAGCTGCTTAAGCGGTTCGTGTCCGGAGCCGACCTGCGGCGTGATACAACTCCTCGGTACGCTACCCGCGCGGGGTACTTAGTATATCGACATTCGGCGATTCACCCTATTTCGCGTGGGTCGAATGCGGACTGGGTTGTGGTGAGGTTAAACCCCCACACGTGACTAGCTCCTTGGCGGTAGTTCCAAGAGGGTCACGACTGAATTGTCCGTTCCGGTGGGCGACGCGGTTGCTATTAGTGGGAAGCGGCCGATCGCACGCCGGGCGGACCGAAATTCATAAACTATATATATATATATATATATATATATATATCTGCTGAACCACGTTACTGATGAGGTCATCAATTTTTCCCCCACACAATTTAACCCGAGGTGACCCTCAAAATTTTTCATACTGATCGGATAAAGCGTTCGACATATGCAATTATGATGTCATAACAAAGCCACCTGTGATATTTAAAATGATAATAATAATCATAGTAAATAAATCATGTTTCCCATGGGGAGGACTTGACATTTGCCAAGTTTCAATTTTTAGCC
>CM068967.1:72226443-72248774 GCA_035128595.1 Eptatretus atami
CGGTGGGGGGGGCAAGGATGGCAAAAAAGGAAAATAAACTTGCCTTGTGGGTAGTGTCGTTAGCAGGATTTCAAGTTTAAAGCTTGACTAATCAATGAATTGAGCTAATGAAGGCTTCTTGCGAGGTGGATACACCAGGTCAACATGTTGTAGCCCTTGGCGACACACTTGCAGCCAACTTGCACTCCATCACCAACTGTTGTTAGACTGCCGAAGAATTGGTTGCCTTGAAGCGAGCGAAAAGCGTCCTGCCCCAAGAAGTTAAAATGATGGTATACATTTTACAGGGCTAGCGCACACAGGCCAGAGCTTTTAAAATGTGCCTCTTCAAAACATGGATTTCGTAATGCATCAAAGATTGGAATAATTAGCGCCTAACGAATATAAGTGGATGAAGGAAAACAAATGAGATGTCTCGCCAAAGCTTTAAAAACGTCCAAGGTTAGTTCCTCCTTACTTTTTCAATTCGTTCATCACCTTGCCTCAACATCTACCTGATGCCACCCGTCAGTATTTGTTATATTGCGCTCGTGGCTCGCTAGAGTACCCTTATTGTCAGGTTCGCTGTGTGCTGCACTGTGTGTGTGTTGTGGGTGTGTGCTGCACAAAAAGCGAAGACGCCTCCACAGCACAAACAGCAAACCGATTTCGCATGAAACTGCCGGCGAACAAGGCTGCCACATATAGCTGGGAGTGTGCGCGTTGAGTTTCATTGCTAACAACCACCCGTTGCTAGTGCAGTGGCCGAAAAACGCCGTACACGGTCTATCTATAATAATACGAGCGACCAATTTTGTGCTCTCCTAGCGGTCGCTCATGTTGTTTCTCCGGTACTGCTGACCGGCCGACTGAAAGAAACTTCTATACCTGTAAGGTGCATCGCACATTAGTGGCAAAGTCAAACGTTTCACTCTGAAGCAGAATAAACCAGTTTTCGTTTTACATTGCGTTTACATCGCTGACGGTGTGACGTCACCGCACTAGAGAGGCCGGTCAGGACGTCATGACATCACGGTCATTCGCTGACGTCATTTACGTCTACCTCGACTGACAGACCGTCATGACGTTCGAGCGGTGTGTAATTCACTCCTCGCGAGAAATAGCGTCTGTCAAGTAAAGACCCTCTTGCACATGCTGACAACCTAGCAGATATTGATTTGACAACAAAAAATGTAACAATAAACATTGCTGTCTTTCTATATGATTAATACTGAAGAGACCAATGTTTGTCCCCTTCCCTAGCGGTCGAGTCACGTTTTCTCGGATCTGTGACCTGCGACGGAATGAAAGACACTTCCGTACCTGTAGAGTGCATCGCACATAGTGGCCAATAGCTCAACCGTTCAACTCTGAAAGCCCAGAGATAAACAGCTTTCGCTTAAGACGGGGGCCAGGGAGCTGAAGAGCGCACGTGGGCGAGAGGATGCAAGAGACGGGGCCAGGGTGCAAGAGGGACGGTGCGCGGGCGAGCGCGGGGGGGGGGGCGGCGGCCGCTTGGGTGGAGGCCAAGGTAAGCAAATTTTGCGCCGGGTAAGCAAATTGAAAGCCGGGCAGATGGGGCTGCTGGGCGGAAATGAGGGCGGCGGGTGCCGGGTGAATTAGGCCCCGGGATTTGAGTGTGCGGCCGCGGTGACAGGGCGCGGCGCGCGGGCAAGTGCGATGTAGCGGCCGGGGAGCGCAGTGAAGAGGCGGGCCGGGGGCGAATGGGCAGGGCGCAGGGACGAGAATAGCGCGGACAAGCACGCCCCCTGCTCCGAGCCTGTCCCCTCGAGCTGTGCGTGTAGCTAGGTGAGCGCCGTGTGAATGAACGAATCCGTCTGCCTGACGGGGTTCGCGTAGTTTTTCAATACATTGTCCTACAGTTTTGAAGTGCCTGGCAGAAACAAGACTTCGGAATTAAATCACTATCGAGATATTAGAAAATTTAACTTGAGCCGATTTTGATTTAGGTTATTATTTTCAAATGGCAGTCCAGTCCTTCAAATAGCGGTGTCTATTTACTGTCATTTTTGTTGTTTGTTTGATATGTAATGGAAGCTCTGCGAGGCCAGAGCGAGTCAACGATATTTGATGAAACTTGACTGGAGCTACCCCCCCCTTACCAGCCTATCTAGTTGTATGCCTTTTGCGCACCGTTGCCCTAATGGACGGCCACGTGGCCTAGCCAACGCGCAACTGAAATTTAGAAAGAATACCGAAGAAAAATTATTTTTATCGCCGAAAATCAAAAAGGCGCTTCCAGCCGCTTTTAATGCACACGAATACACAAGCCTCTTTGTCAAAAATTTTCCGCCCGATCCGTCAAAAACTGTCTGAATGACTAGTATGCAATCATGTCGTTGACCAACCCATGTCGCCTACCGCGCCTGTTTTATTTCTCTCACGTAAATCAACCATGAACTTCTATTTTATACAAAAAGAAAAAACCCATAATCGTGGCCATAATCATCTGTCATCATCAACATAATTAACAAACAATGTATTTAAAGGATGCTTGGCTTAGTACCAAAACAGTCTCTTGGGTAAGGTTGCCCTTTCCCAGCCCAGTTAACAGGTAAGAGTTTCTAATTTTGCCAGGGTTGTCGCTATAACTCGTCTATTGCCCTTCACAAAAGACACCAATGGAATCCTAAACACCACCATCGACCATTCTTCTGACCAGACAGCTCATCCATGTCGTACTAACGTAGGGTAGGACACAGGAGAGCTTAAAATGTGCTCTTTCAAACATGGAATTTCGTAATGATCAAAAGATTGGAAATAATTAGGTAACGATATAAGTGGATGAAGGAAAACAAATGAGATGTCTCGCCAAAGTAAAACGTCAAGGTTAGTTTCCTCCCTTACTCTTTTCATGTTCGTTCATCACCTTGCTCAACATCTACCTGATGCCACACTGTCAGTATTTTTATATTGGGTGGTCGCTAGAGTACCCTTATTGTCAGGTTGTGTGTGTGTGTGTGTGTGTGTGTGTGTGTGTGTGCACACAAAGCGAGGCTCCACAGCACAAACCAGCAAACCGATTTCGATGAACTTGGCGAACAGGTGCCATATGAGCTGGGAGTGTGCGCGTTTGAGTTTCATTGCTAAGCAACCACCCGTTGCTATGCAGTGGCCGAAAAACCGCGTACGGTATCTATATATTAATACTGAAGGACCAATTTTGTGCCTCCTAGCGGTCGCGCATGTTTTTCTCGGTACTGTGACCTGGACTGAAAGAAACTTTCATACCTGTAAGAGTGCATCGCACATTAGTGGCAATAGTCAACTTTCAACTCTGAAGCAGAAATAACACTTTTTCGTTTTACATTCGTTTACATGGTGACGTGTGACGTCACCGCTGAGAGGCGTCAGGACGTCATGACATCATCGGTCATTCGCTGACGTCATTACGTCTGTCGACGACAGACCGTCACCCTGAGCGGTGTAATTCCACTCCTCGAAAATAGCGTCTGCAATGTAAAACCCTCTTCTGCACATGCTGACAACCTCAGAATGTGAATTTGACACAAAAAATGTAACAATAAACATTGTGTCTTCTATATATTAATACTGAAGGACCAATTTGTGCTCCTCCTAGCGGTCGAGTCACGTTTTTCTCGGTCCTGTGACCTGGACTGAGAAGACACTTCGTACCTGTAAGAGTGCATCGCACATAGTGGCAATAGTCAACCTTCAACTCTGAAGCAGAATAAACACTTTTCGTTAAGACGGGGGCAGGGAGTGAAGAGGCGGGGCGGGAGATGAAGAGACGGGGGCAGGGAGTGAAGAGGTGGGGGGCAAGGTAAGCAAATTTTTTGGGCGGGGGTAAGCAAATTGAAAGCGGGGAGTGGGGGGGAAATGGGGCGGGGCTGGGGTGAATTAGGCGGTGGTTGAGTGTGCGGGGTGGACAGGGGCGGGGGGGCAAGTGGGGCGGGGAGTGAAGAGGCGGGGGGGGGAATGGGGCAGGGCAGGGGACGAGTAGGCGGGGACAAGCACGCCCTGTCCAGTCCATGTCCCTCGAGTGTGGGTGAGCTTGGTGAGGGGTGTTGAATGAACGGAATCCGTCTGTGACGGGGTTTCGGCTAGTTTCAAATACTTGTCCTACAGTTTTGAATGTGGAGAAACAAGACTTCGGAATTAAACACTTCGAGATATTTAGAAAATTTAACTTGAGCCGATTTTTGATTTAGGTTTTATTTTTCAAATGGCAGTCCTTCAAAAATAGGGTGTCTATTTACTGTCATTTTTTTGTTGTTTGTTTGTATGTAATGGACAGCTCTGGAGGCCAGAGGAGTCAACCGATTTGAACTTGACTGGTAGGTTCATACCAGGATCTAGTTGTATGCTTTTGAGCACCGTTGCTATGGACGCCACCGTTGCCTAGCAACGGGACTGAATTTAGAAAAATCCTAAAAAAATTATTTTTTCGAAAATCAAAAATGGGCTTCCAGGCTTTTATGCGCACTATACACAACCTCTTTGTCAAAAATTTTCCGCCCGATCCGTCAAAAACTGTATGACTAGTATGCAATCATGTCGTGACCACCCATGTCGCCTACCGGCTTGTTTTATCTTCTGTCACGTAAATCAACCATGAACTTCTATTTTATACAAAAAGAAAAGAACCATAATCGGTGCCATAATCATCATCATCAACATAATTAACAAACAATGTATTAAAGGATGTTGGGAGTACCAAAACAGTCTCTTGGTAAGGGTTGCTTTCCCAGCAGTTAACAGGGTAAGAGTTTGTAATTTTGCCAGGGTGTCGGCGATAACTCGTCTATGCTTCACAAAAGACACCAAGGAATCCTTAAACAGCCACCAGCGACCAGTGCTGGCAGACAGGTCATCCAGCGTAACGTTTTTCCATTGGACGGTGCACAGATCGATACCTTGCCCTGCATGTGAAACACCAGGCAGGCAGTTTACAGCTGGGTCGAGACGCAAACCCAAGATAGACAGCTCAAAGGTGAGTACGCATAGCTCTAAGATATCTTGCCAAACCTATCAGTGCCAACATGGACACTCTCAATTCAAACATTATTCGCAGGTTATTTTGCATGCGGGATGAGGTTTGTTCCCCCCCCCCCCCGAGTCCAAATGGAATGGGGGGGGGAGAAGATGGAATGTGCAAAGAAGATTGTGTGGAGCTCATGCCGTTCAGATCAATCCTTTCTTTAGAACTTGTCAAATGAACTTCTCGATGCCACCTGCCTCAAAATCAAAAGATAATCCTCCAAACAGGAACACAAATCACTACATTAATTTTCTCATCAGCCCTATGGGTTCGAAGCTTACAGGGATTGTATATGGTGCGTTGGTCCCGTGTTTACGAGGCAGCAACAAAGAAATGGCATAATGGGACATTAATTTATTGAACTATGTTCATTCAAAGCAATCAATTCAATAATTTCATTCATTCATTCAAAGACCTGTGAAACACGTGGTGAATAAAGGAAGTGAAAAGAAGGGGTGAGGCCTGGTTGCTTGCATGGGCAGAAAAGAGAGTTTTGAAAACAAAATGTCAATTTCTATAATCCTTTCAATACACTGATGGGCTGACAGGATGGCCTAGACTAGAGGTTATACACATTCGCCTTGAGGGTGTCAGGCCTCGGTTCGAACCTTGACCCAGCTACAAACTATCATCCTCATGTTTCACTGGCAAGGCGATTCATCAATGTGTGCCGTCCCTCGGATGGATGTTAAACGGGCGTCCAGTCTGGCGCCGTTAGTTTGTAGACGTTAAAGATCCCATAGTGTCCTTCGCTAAAAGTCGGCGAGTTATCGTCGGCACCGTGAACAAGTTATAAATTCCTGCCCTGACTCGGAGAGGCAACTAAATCATCAGCCAATGATGATGCTCCGCAGCCTTATGCTGCATACGAAAGAAGAAGAAGAAGAAGAAGAAAACGATGCTGTTCACATCGAATGTCATATCTGCCTTGGGTCTCTGCAAATTGCTGTGAGTGGTTCCAGGATGGACAGGTTGATCAATAACAAAGTTTTGACATTAAAAAGAAAGCACTGAACATCATCAATGCGACTTAACTTGCAGATTAGTGTGAAAATAAGTGAAACAATTTGAAAATTTTCACAACCCGCCGGTTGCTTCTATCAGTCCAAAAATATGTTCTGCCCACCTCTAATATAAGTAAGATTGTTTACGAATTTCAGTACCAGTGTGATGCTTGGTACGTGGGCCACACATCCTTGAGATTGAAGGAACGCATTGAACGACATGTCCCTTTGAGATCAGACGGGGTCAGTCATCCGAACAGAGACAACCAACTCGGGCTTGTAAGAATGTACACAGTACGACAACTATTCACTGTGACTGCAATTGGTTACCATTTACTGAATAATCCTCAGTGTGCAGAGCAATATCTTATTGGCTCATTTAAAATCCTGAGTAGAGGACGCAGCTTATATTAGCTCACCTTCGTGCAATGGAGGCCACATTCATCAGGTCAAACAATCCCATTCTTTCGAGACAGAAATAATTTGTCCGAACTTTATATTTGAATATGATGGCTTGACTGTGTGACAACTCTACCAGTCAGTCGAGTCATCATGGAACCCCCCCCGCAAACTAGCCCTCAGATAATTAGCATTATGTTTCAGCCGGTACTTTAGTGATTCATCTCTGCCCAATCATTATTCATGATGGTTCATTTCTGCCTACTCATTATTCATGATGCTCAATGGTTCCATCAACCAGGTAATCCCATCCTTTCTCTCAACCAATCAACGTTGAGGACATTACATTGCAACATTATAAACGAGAGTTTGGTGCTTCTTCTTCATCTGCTTGCAGATTTATCCTGAAGAGTGCAAGTCAAAAAGCTTTGATAATGTCTATTTTATTGAAATGGATATATAAATTTTGGTGTATGAATCGAATGTTTCAAAAATATATCAAGCCACAAAGAACACAAAATGTCAGTCGATGCTTTTCACAGCTCGAACCAACATAGAGGAACTCCGAACACGAAGTCGACGGATATTATTATTATGCTTTTTTAATATGTATCTACGTCGAAGTTACGGGCGGATAATGAAAGCAGATCACACAAAAAGGTTAAAGGTAAGAGATTATTGAAGTTATCGTATGTGCGGAAATGAAATAAAGCCATGGGCACTGGCATCTCCAGGCGTTTAAAAGTTATTTGAAGGTATGAAGATGAGGCATTAGATGATACGAGTGAGGAAAATGAAAAAACATTTTTGAGCACTTTACAGTTAAGAAACCGTTGTGGCCTGTTCCAAGTCAAGGCATTGTTGAGCAGGCCAAATAAAAGAAAAAAATGGTGAATCAAGACCCCCAGCGAGGGATATCGAGGTGACCAAGGATGCGTCTGATAAAGAATAATTCAATAAGGCCATTAATTATCTTCAAAAGGGGGTGTTTAAATGAACCCAAACACCAATTTTCATTCATGTACTCCCTACGGAGTTCCCCTAGTATATGCATGCAAAGTTTCAGGCCGCTAAGTTTTATGGTTTTGGAGTTATGGAGGAGACACACACACCGAATGCATGACACATTGACATTTATTTTGATGGACAGTGGGATGTGTGGAATCTCACCGCTTCTTTTGGGCCTTTGGTGGCTTGTGCTTAAGTGCATTGAGGACATAGTACTTGAGAAGTTTCTGGTATGAGACTCGAACTTTGACTGGCTGCCCAGCAGGACAGTGCTCCCGATACCTGCAACAAAAAATTCAAAGAACAGAAGCATTAAAATCAGAAAGTCAAATTTGACACGAATGAATCAATGGATACGCCTCTGCCCATGCTACATGTCAACCCACCGTTACGATCGATTAAAGGTTCCTTGAGAGAACACGACAGAGAAAATACAGATTAGTAGAAGAGAGACATCAGATGTTTCTAACTGGAGTTATGGGCTGCAAAATTATTTCCAAAGGGCACACGACCTTTGACCTGTTCAATCTAATATTCAAGCGGTCCGTCCATACGTTTGTCAAGTATTGTTGAAATCTCTTGAGTGGTTCATAAGTTATTGCAGTAACACAGATTGTCAATTAAAGGACACATGACCTTTTGAACCCAAAATTTCATCAGTTCATCTTGGTATTACAATCCACAGTTATGCCAAGTTTGGTCGAATTCCCTACAGCGGTTCACAAGTTATTGCAGTAAAGACAAGTCTGGAGACGGCAATGGTTCACGAGCGGTATTTGACGATGTAGATTGTTTCAGAAGTCAAGGATGAGACAATGTGATAATTTTTGACCAAGTTATAAAAATGATCAACATGATGTGGTACGAGTGACAGGTTATTAGCTGCAAAATGTCGAAAACCCAGTTTCGTTCAACAACTTTCAAAATTTGACCTTTGCATAACCTTTAAAGGTCACAAAACAATGTTGTGGACATTAAAATAAGGAAACAGGATACGTGTATAGCTTATTGGAGTTAGTTCGTCGAAGAAGGTCGAAAACCCGGTTCGATTCCCACAACTTTGAAAATTTGACCTTTGTGAACTTTAAAGGTCAAAGGTCAAGGATTATGACCTTTGGTGAAAAACTTCCTCTGGAACATTCCAGGAACAATATAACGTCATATAGGCTATATGGCATTTCACACTCCTCGGATTATCCATACTTTGATGAAATCAGCGTAAAAACAAACTTGAAGGGGGCGCCACGGGCAAGGTTTCGAGATAGAGAAAAATGGTTTCAAGACTTTAGGTGGGGAATGACCTCAAGATTATGCATAAAAAATATTGTCATCCTAGCTCTCAAAGTTTGGGCGGTCGTATGATTTTTATGTCAAAATTCGCAATTTTCCAAGTTCGTGACCTTGACCTTGGGACGAAAATGAAAAATCGAGCTCCGTGGGGCTAGCAGGTGCCATTGGGCTAACCAAATACTGAAACCCCTGCCAGATTCGACAAACCCCATCGGAGGAGATGCAAATTGAAATCGGCTACCCCCTAAAAACACATGTTTTTTGGGCTGGCTCCGCCCATAATGGGCGCACCATGCCCATTCTCAGGAAAACACAACTAGATCATGATATAAACTCCCACCAAAATTTTATCAGGATCGGATCAAAACCCACGGAGCTATGCTCGGGACAGACAGACAGACAGAGACACACACCAATAACGAATATAGTGGTCACTTACTTTTTCGTGAACCAAAATCTTCTACTTTCAACTAAAGGTCACATGACCTTTGACCCTTTGAATCCAAAATCTTATCAGTTCATCTTTACTCCATAATACACATTTGTACCAAGTTTGGTAAAAAAAAATCCCTTCAGCAGTTCATATGTTATTGTGGTAACAAAATCACCACACATGGACAACCTGAAAACGTAAAGCCTCCAGTGCCGTTGGCAGCAGAGGCATGAAAAATATTTAAGAGCCAGAATGTAAGAGGAAAGCACAGACGACCATACCAATTCTTGACAAGCGGCACGTCCACAGCACGGCGAGTACGCCCCGAGCGAAGGTCGAAGGGTCGCGGCGCCCATAGCAGGGCAATTCCATTGGCTGTATTGTCAGAGTACAATGGTGTCTCACGCAGGAATGGCTCCACACCTTCTGGTAGCTCAAACTCCTCATCGTCATCAGGCAGGGGTTCTTGACTTTGCTACAAAGACAGAAGAAACAGCTCAATCTAAAATGTTATGCTGTTGATCAAAAGCACTCACTCACTCATTAAAGAAGAGAAAAAGACTTCTGGAAACAGTTTCGACAACACGTTGGTCTCCATCCTCAGTTTGTTCCTTTCCCATTGGCAGACACTATTATAAAGCAATGGTGGATTCCGAGGGAATTTTCTAACACCCCCCCCCCACACCTTTCCTAGAACATCAACTTTGCTTACAAAGAATCCAAAACTATATAAAAAAAAATAGTGCCTGCGCAACTGTAACTTTATTTATCACACAAATTATCTCATCAGCACTACTGTACTCATTAATCACATTGAGCCCATTAAAACTTGCTGTGGTCTCATGATTGCTCATATATTGAACAGGCCCATCGGTTGCCTCATGGGCTAAGGGCTTAACAAGGCCGGTACCAGTAAGCAGAGCTTTAAAGAAGTTTTTGTCTTCTGGGAGCAAACACGATGGCAACCTGAAATTCTAGAAGGAAACAAAAAAAAAAAACCAGACTTTAATTTATGGGTCTTTACATCGATTTCTTTATCCTCAAATAATTATAAGCCTAAACACTGAATCGTTTCCTCCTCGATAGTCATCTTCATCATCTTCTTCTACAAGATTTGCTGCAAATTCATGAAGCGACCTGAGTTTGATGTTTCTCTCAACATTGGCTTTTACACATGCAAGTTACTCTGTCAACGTGCTGTTTCACAATGCTCTCCCCGGTTTTCTCAACACCATGGAGGGGATGTGCTGTAATGCGCAAAACAAAGTTGGTTGCACACAGGAACATGACTAGCCCAATCAAGCAGTTCCAAGCAACGGTGTCCAATGTGTAGGTGGTAGGCTTCTCGCAATCGCCTCGGGTGGTACCACTACCTATCCCTTAGCAGACTTTCGCAGAACATCAGATCTGTTGCAAGTTCTTGCGGCAAGCTGCCAGATGGCGGATGTTTGTGGGTTTTTTGAGTCGGTGTTTCCACAGGCTTGCCACCAGAAATCTAGAGGCCAGAACTCGAATGCAGCGGCCTGGGAGACTGCCTCATCATACAGCACATACTATTGGGCACCCTTTTCTGCGAGTTCATGACTTGAACCGCACCGAGCAAGGGATTTGGGGAGGCCCTTCTGAGGCCACGAGTTTGCACTGTTGGTACTTCATGCAACGCTCCTTGTTTGTCTGCAAAGATCCATGAAGCCCCTCAGCCCCTCTTTTATTTTCCTGGAGACCAATCATCTGTGGCACCTCCTTCCTAAATCCTTTCCATTTTTTATCCAACGCTGCTCTTGTTTTGGGGGCTCGACCCCTCACCTGTGGTGTTAATTAAATACAGTAGAATCTGGATAAACGTATGCACCTATTTTTAGAGTTAGTGGAGCACATATGCATAGAGGGATGGACCGAAGAATAAGATGAACAAGTGGAAGAAATGTATGGAGGCAAAAGGTTTGAAGGTGAATATCGGAATGACGAAGGTGATGGTAAGTGGTAAAACACGTGGTGAGGTGGAAAGAACTGGGAAGTGGCCATGTGCTGTGTGAAGGAAGGGTGTTGGAGTGAACTCCATTCAACGTACAATGTGCGCCGAGTGGGTTCATCGAAAATGTAGTGGTGTGAGGGTCATTAACCAGTGTGGTAGCGACATTCAAGTGCAAAGTGTGCATAGAGGGAGTTGCAGATGGAGGAAATTCTGAGTTGGATGTTGGAAGGTGTGAAAACACTTTGCTACCTAGGACACATGCTGAATGGAGAATGTGGATCAGACTCAGCTTGGTTGCTGGAGTGAGATGTGCATGGAAGAAGTTTCGGGAAGTGAGTGCCGTGCTGACGAGGAAGGGAGCATCGTTGAAGTTGAAGGGAAAGGTGTGTATGCTACAATGTGTGAGAAGTGCTATGATTTATAGGAGTGAAACATGTGTAATGAAGGTAGAGCAGCAACAAAGGCTGGAAAGGGTGGAAATGCAAATGGTTCGGTGGATGTGCAGAATATCTTTGAGAGAGAGGAAGACAAATGATGATTTGCGGAAGATGATGGGAATAGAGCCTGTGATTGACGTTGTGAAGAGAAACAGGTTGAGATGGTTGGGTCATGTGTTGAGGAAGGATGAAAGTGACTGTGTAAGAAGAGTGATGGAAATTGATGTAGAAGGAAGTAGAGGACGGGGAAAACCGAGAAAGACTTGGCTAAAGGTGGTGGAAGAAGAAATGTGGGTAAGGGGGTTAACAAGGGGAGATGTAGAAAATAGGACAAAGTGGAGAAGATCGTCATGGGGCCCACAAGGCGAAGCCTCACTCTCGCAGGGGAAATGGCCTTAAAATGCCTGTTGTATATGCGCTTATATTCAAAAAGCATTGACATGCGCTTGTAATGGTAAATGTTCTTCAGATTGGCTGCAGAGATGTCAGTTTTTACATCATTGCAATTTTAATTGTCCGTACCTCGGAAACAAATTCTAAACACACTTTCTTTCAGTCCTCGAGCGCGGATCTGTTTAAACTTTTCAACAAGTTCGTTTTCCATGTCTGGGTAAAAGGCCCGTCTTCCGCTCCCTGTCTTCTCCGAACCTTTTGCTCCCTGAACAATGATTTTCCTCATTCTTCACCATGCACATCAAAGTCCTCGTGTTTAATCCGAATTTCTCACACGTCTGTCACTGGTTCTTAAAAGAGTTGTAAAACGCGATAATGTCAACCTTCTTTTCACAGGTGTATGATCGACGCTTCACTGCCGTGCCAATTTTGATTGTGATGAAAAACTTCCGTTTTACGACTATCATAAAGGGTCGTAAATCACCACTTTACTACCCATGTCGTAAAACACCCTTTTACGACCCTTGACGAGCAACAAACGTACAACTCTTGAAAGTACCAGTCCCGGAAGTGTAAGAAATTCGGACTTTTTATATTCAAGCAGAAGCTTATTATCCAGATTCGACTGTAAATACATACATACATACATATCGGTAAGTCCGTAATAACAATTCACTGAAAAACGATCTTCAGGTGTAATGATCAGTGGGAAAGCAACAATATCAACAAATGATGACGTACTTTATGACAATTCTGAATATTTTATTGAAAATACATTTACCATTAATTTCTTTAAACATTCGGGGGTGGGGGGAGGAAGATATATTTTCTCCTCTTTCCTTCTTCTTTTCCCCTTCCATTCTCTTCTTTCTACCAGAGCTGCTGGAGGCATATTTGGATTTTCTCCCAATTTCCCTGCTTTCTGAAGCTCTACATTGAAGGCATCTTTGTATTCAAGGTACTTGTTGGGTATAGTCTGTACAATCTCCAGTTTTCATTGGAATTGTTGTTTTCCATTGTTCCCAGGTCAAAGCACTGAATATTGCAACTATGCACCGATTTCTTGACTGCCGAACGCTTCATGCAATTTCTTTTTTTGAAGCACATCATAGCAGAGTATGATCGTCAGATGTAACATTGTTCCCAAAATTGTGATAAATATGCCAGAATTGCTATAGTTAGCATAAATATATCAAGTTTAACACTTGGTTATATGAAACAAGTTATTCCTCATTTTGACTAAGCTGGAAAAGTTTTGTTTTTTTGTAATACATTGTTCGAGGCTCGTATGAGAGCGAACACACAACGCACAGCAAGGGGGCATGAGACAAGAGGGGCGGGAGAGGGAGAACAAAACAGTGGGGAACAGACACATTAGGAGATCTGTGGAAGGGAGAGGGATGGGGCGGGGAACACGGGGTATACAAGATGGACATTACAGGGATTTTCAGGAAGGAAAGCAGGGAATTTGAAGGAGAGAATTTGGGGTGGATTAACGGGGGTAGAAAAGATTGAGGTTTTGATGGGGGTGGTGGTGAATGGCTGTTTTGAAGGCCTGGAGGGAAGAATGGGATTGAAGAGCTGAACAATTATTAAATAAACTCCCTCACTCTATTCAATCCCATTCTTCCCTCCAGGCTTCAAAACAGCTGTTCACCACCACCTCTTATCATCCCCCATCCAAATCCTCATTTTTTTCTACCCCCGATAATCCACCCAAGCCCACCTCCTTCAAATTCCCTGCTTTCCTTCCTGAAAATCCCTGTAATGTCCATCTTGTATTCCCCATGTTCTCCGTCCCATCCCTCTCCCTTCCACAGATCTCCTAATGTCTCTGTTCCCCACTGTGTTGTCCTTCCCACTCCCGCCCCTCTTGTCTCATGCCCCCTTGCTGTGCGTTGTGTGTTAGCTCTCAACGAGCCTCAACAAGGTATACAAAAAAAAAAAATCATTTAAGGATACAAAAGAGTATTTTTTCTAAACTAGATGCTTAAAGTCCATCGTTTACATTAAATTTACTTGAAGTCCAAGCTAGCTGGTATGTGCAGGTGAGGGAGGGTGGCGGTGGGGCAGGGGGGCACACACGCATGAACAAAGAATCCAAGTATCAGAGACGACAAGATAGGAATCCTATTTAACAAATGGAAGAAGAAGAAAAAATCTACACATTATTTGCTGTTGTATCAGAACAAAATAATACCTTTGTCGTGTGCCTGTGGGCAATGGGATTGATGAGTGGGTCGAAGTAGAAGGCAGGCAAATCTGGGTCCTCAGTCTTTATAAACACCACATTTGGTGTGTGGTACCTGAGCAGGTGAAAATTCGGTTGACCTCAGCAATGAATTCCTGAAAGGTTATGTCTTCTTAAAGCTAGCAGCCAAGATGTTCCCAAATCATAAAGAATATAAAATAAAGTTGTGAGGACACAACAAACAAAAACATTTCTTTTGAAGCGAGTAATCCATATAGTCTTGTGATGATATAAATTCACATTGGCTGTTCAATAAAGGACAAATATTCATGGTATGTGCTGTACCAGGTAAGGTGAACATGGTGTGGTAGGTTGTTGTACAGGTACGGGAAAGCAATCTTGTACTCAGTGCGGATTTGCTGCCGGATGATTATCTTGTTTATATCATTAAACTCGTTCCAGTCTTCATCCCTAACAGACAGAGGAAGAAAAATATAAAAAGAGACTGCATGAGAAACAATTTGATGCAAAAATGAACTTCTTCAATTTAATTTTGTTCTTCATTCAATATCCTGATGAAGTTCAAGTACAATGAAAAATTACTTCAACCAAGAAGAAGATTCTCATCACAGTTTATCAATTTGTTTCACCAGCAAACCACATACAATAAAGCCATAGTGGGAATGTAGGAACACATCGGCTTAAGGACTTACTGGAGGTTTACATCTCGCACAAGAGGCTCAAATTTGGGACCACCGGGAATGGCCAAGTTGAGGGCCTTTGACGTGAAGAAAGCCTTTAGGTCAAAGAGGTAAAAGTAGTTTCCATCAACCAAGTCCGTGAGCAGCTGGTTGGCGAGACGATATAGCGTGGACATGATGGGCAGAGTAAACTGCCAGCGGCGGTATGTCACACCATTGACAAACCTACAAAGGGAATGAGGTAGCAGAAATGAAACGTGCACCAACTGTGTGCTGTGTTCACTGTGTGTCAACTGTGTTCACCAACCATGAACAAAACGAGGCATTAAAAAAATGAAGAAACCTTTCAAGCAAGCTCGTATGTAGAAAAATAAAACAAAATAATAAATACATATATATTAAAATTAAATAACCGTAAAATTAATTACTGGAATCGAAAAATCAAATCATTGAAAAATCAAATAAATAAATGAAAATCGAAAAATTAAATAATTAACAAATAAATAAATAATGGAAAAATTCTTCTTCAAAAAAGTGAGACACCATGGACACCAAGACTAAAGGCTTCCTTTCAGGAACAATTAAAAACACTACTTTGCTGCATATTTTAAAAAAGCATCGGGGTGCTCAACATCTTCCAATAATTGTGAATCATGTAAACATACCTGTGTCTTTGCCTATTTTTTGAATTGACAAAATTATTCTAATTCCTGCCAATATATATTTAGAGGTGCAAATGTTAGACAGAACGATGTAGAGAATGAAGGATTGCTCTGAAAATATATTTAAAAAGCCAAATACTTGTGATCGTCCCGAAGCGGCTGATGGTCATACAGCCAGTCCTTGACGGGGCCATCCTCATCAGGGTCAAGCTCCATCTGCACAGCCTCCAAAGGCTCGACGTCCATCACATTGTCAGCGTAATCCAGTGGTGGTTCCTCATCGTCAAAAGGTGGGAAGCGCATCCGCTTGAAATGACGCCGGTCTCGCTTCTCTCGCCGCATCATGATCCACATCGTACTGCATGCGATCGAGACAAGTGTCGGGAATCGACAAGTCAGTTTTAACATGTCAACAAATCAGAATTCAACAAATTTCAAAAAGTACAGCTAAATTATTTATCTTAAAACACAGGAACTACCGAACAAATAAAACTTCTACCACCATGACTACTTCTGACTACCTATTTGCACTTGAAATCTATCATAATTACAACCGAACAATCAAAACAACTTCAGGAGAAGGGCACATGGAAAAGGTACTCTCCCCATACCTCCCCCAATCAGCTTCCTTACCCCCACTGGGCGATATACACGGGTTCAATGACCCATGATATTTCGTTGACAAAGGAGATGGCACCCGTGATGTGGTACAGCACCGACACATCTCGAATCTGCTCCCAGGGCATTGGCATGTTCTCCAGCAGTTTCAGAACTGCATGTGGCATGTATTTCAATGCTCTGGATGAAAAACCGGAAGGGAGCGTGTTCAAGAAGGATGCATGGCTGCTTTTAATTTTGGCTAATCAAAGAACCAGGGCCGTATTGCTTGGCGAACACAGGAGGAAAGAACAAGAACAAAAACAGATACGATTGGATAACAACAGCAGATGGGCAAATACACATTAAGTGAGGGGTCAAAAGATCGGGCGAAAGGCCATCCTCCAGGTAGAGCGCATACCTCCGCCAAGGTGATTGGTTTAAGTATTGTATCCCACCGATAGGCTGGATCTGGATTCGGACCTGAACTAAAATTTAATCAGCTTGTTCTCGTCACCTAACCAACTCGTCCAACAAGTTTCGTCCAAATCCATCCACAACTTTTTGAGATATCCTGCTCACAAACAGACATACAAAGAAAGACAGACAGACGGACAGATAGATACATCGATCGACAGGGGGTATCCTGGGATCCACCTTCAGTGGCAGAGGTAATAACCCCTGGGTTTGAAGCTCACCAAGAAAGCGTCTCAGGCTTATCGTTCACAAGAACACTATATCATCACAGAATTTCACCATTACATTTCAGAGAATCTCATGAAGTACTTACAAACACAAAAGTCAAAGAGAAGGGTCTTAAAATACACAAGAGGATTGCACAGTTCACATTAAAAAAAAACCCAAACAAACCTATATATATATACATATAGTTTGCACAATTATACCGACAGACTGCAAATGAATAGGGCTTCACCAATGCAAAACCTACCCCAGATAAACACGCTTGTCATGACGGAACTTGCGATTAGTCATGTCTCCATGGTCACGAACAATCTTGCGGACATGCTCTGGTGGCATGTCTTCCTTCTGTGCATCCACAAACCCAAACTTTCTCTTCTCAGCATAACGTTTCGATTGCAGCTGTTGCCATTTACGAGCTTCGAAGGAGGGAGAAGAAATATTCACACATCAATAAAAGGTGCCACTTGATGTCCTTGTAATAGGTACAAACTAGAAGGGCACTCGGAGAAGCGCATACCTCCGCCACGTAAGGCCTGATCCATGAGAACATATCTGGCCCAATACATTTTTGAGGCATCGTGCTATATATTATTTTGAGCACTATCTCTCGATGGTGTAGAATCACTTTAAAAATTAAATAATTATCGTATCCAGATCTTCACCAAAATTGAATCATTTCTTCCTTGTCACACACCCAACCTGTCCCACCAAGTTTAATCCGAATCCGTCCACAACCTTTTGAGATATCGTGCTATATATCGTGTTTGGCACTATCTCTCAATGGTGAAGAATCACTTAAAAAATTCTAGTAGTCGGATCCGGATCCGGATCTTCACCAAAATAGAATCAGTTCATCCCTTTCACACACCGAAACTGTCCATAAAATTTCTTCCAGATCCGTCCACAACATTTTTGAGACATTTTGTACACAGACAAACAGACAAACAGACAGACAGAAAGGGGTGAAAACATAACCTGCTTCACCTTCGGTGACGGAGGTAATAATGCGTTTTCAACCTCTCCCCACCACAAGTGCTGCATATAGCACGAAACACGCACGACACACACACACACACACACACACACACACACACACACACCTGTGGTTGGCACCCTGCTGATTGGAAAGTGTTCAAGGATTCCAGTGTGTTGAACTCAAATTAATCCGATTCATTAAAGCAGGTTCCATCCACCAACCTACTATAAATGGGCAGCAGTCTACAATCGTAGACAGTCAGGTCAGGTCAGGTATGGGAGTATGCGCCAGAGCAGCGCGTCGCTGCGTCCACTTTCTGCCGGAACTCCAGGGGCCTCCGTCTGGCCATCCTCCAGGCAGATGCCTGGCCCATCCCCATCTCCTCGAGATGTTGATCAACCTGCTGCAACCATGAGGCACGTGGTTGGCCCATTGTCCTCCTCCACTCATGAGACTCCCTCGCTGAGAGAATCTGATGAGCAGGATCAGCGTCAGGAAAACAAGCCACATGTCCATACAGCCGCAGCTGACGCTCACGGACTATGCAGGTAACAAATCTCATTTGAGTCTCTCAGCAACCGCTCGTTGGACACAAAGTCTGACCAGCGATAGCCAAGGATTCTCCGAAGACACCTGGTACCAAAGGAATTAAGTCTCCGTCTCAGATCCTCGGTGAGAGTCCAAGTCTCACATCCATAGAGCAAGACTGTCAGCACCAAGGACCTGAAGACTCGGACTTTCGTCCTCCCGCACAGGTACCGGCAGCGCCACACCCCATTATCCTATGAATCCATGACTCCCCAAGCACGACCCAGACGTCTATTGACCTCTGACTCACAGCCAGCAGAGACATGAATATCACTGCCAAGGTAAGTGAATCTTTCCATGGCCTCAACATCCTTGCCACAAACAGGACAGCAGCATCCAAGATGTCATTGAAAGCCTGGATCTTCGTTTTGACCCAGGAAACCCGTAATCCCAGCAGCTCTGACTCAGGACTCATTCAGCACCTCGAGGGCCCCCAAAAGGATATCTAAAGTCTCCGCAAAGATGACTGCATCATCTGAGAAATCAAGGTCAGAGATCTTGACATTCCCATACGATGCACCGCAGCTTGATCTCTCCGACATCCTCCCTAGAATCCAGTCCATACAAGTGCTGAAAAGTGTGGGGGCCAGGACACACCTAAGAACTCCAGTAACAACTGGAAATAAGTCAGAGATGGTACCACCACATCTCACAGCACTCTGTATCAGAATAGAATTCAGACATCAGATCGATCAGTTTTGGTGGCACCCCACGAAGACCAAGAATCCTCCAGAGGGCATCCCGATTCACGGAATCAAACGCTTTACAGAGATCAACATAAGCTGCAGCCCCTGCCGAAACTCTCATCTGCGTTCGGTGAGGACCCAAAGAGCAAGGATACGGTCAATCGTTGACTTTTTTGGTGTAAAGCCTGACTGCTCTGCACGCTGGTGCTCAAGCAGATGATGGTGAACCCTATCAAGAATTATCCGAGCAAAGACCTTGCCCGGCACTGAAGCAGCGTCACCCCTCGGTTTGTTGTTGCAGTCTTGGCGATCACCCTTCCCTTTCCAGAGAGGGACAACAAGGCCCTCTTCCAATCAGTTGGGATGATGCCTGTGTTCCAGGCAGAGCACAGAACTGCATGCAACGACACGAGTGCAGCATTTCCACCAGTCTTGAGAAGATCAGCATGATGCCACAGATCCCTGGAGCTTTACCCCATTTCAACCGGTTTACCGTAGCCTGTGTTTCACAAACGAAGGTGGACCACAGTTGATTGGAGGTCAGCAACAGTGATTGTAACACCCCTGATGTCCAACTCGACAGCTGGTGGATCAGCCTGGTACAACCGCTCAAAGTAACCGGCCCAGCGGGCCTTCACTTCGGACTCCTGTCAAGAGCCTACCACCCTCTGCTCTAACTGCAGTAACACGAGGGATGGTCTTGGATGAACGCAATGCGCAAATTCCCCTGTAAGCAGGACGGAATCACTTGACCACAGGTGATGCTCTACCCCTCACAGATTCCTCGCACATAGGCCTCCTTGTCCACCCCTAGCGCACGTACAGTTTTACGCCTCATCTCCCTGAACAGCTCAGCTCTGTCATTCAGCCTGGCCCTGCAACTCTGGTCAATAGTATCCAGTGTCCCTTGAGACAAAATTCTTCTTTGCCCGACGGTGAATTCCAAGATATCCACCGGCAACATCAAGGACGGTGGTCTTGTAGGCACTCCACAAGTCTTCAGGACCTCCCAAAGCACCCAGACCCCCCCCCCCAATCTCCACTCAGCTTGTTCGCAAACTCCTCAGCTACCCTCTCATCCTTGAGCTTGCCAACATCCAGCCTAGGGCTGGGATGGTACCATTCTCCTGGATTTAAGGTGCAACTTAAGAGTTGCTACAACAAGCCGGTGGTCAGTATTGAGGAACTGAGCACTCCGGTTGACCCTGCAGTTCTGGCTCATCCTCCAGCGACCATCGACGAGGACATGGTCAATCTCCTTTGCCATACCGCCAGTGTTGGAATACCAAGTCCAGCGATGAGCTTGTGGGCGCTGAAACCATGAACCGGCTACCCTAAGTCCATGACTTCTTGCAAAGTCAAGGGACTTGGTGCTATTCAGGTTCACAGTTCCTGACCCATGGGGACCAACACACATCTCATAACCATCCCTATCAGTTCCAGTAGACAGCGTTATTATGGAATCTGGGCTGTACTGAAAAAAATTGCAGAAAGCTGAGGATGTATTGTCGAATGATTCCCTTAACAACAGATATCAAAATGAGAACGATCAAGGCTAGATATCCACAAACAGTCCATGACTGAGCGACAATGGAGCGCAACGCAGTCATTCACGTCTCCACAAAAATAAGGCCCTCGAGTCAACACTGTGCCTTCTGCTTCTGACGCCTGGAAACGTACATTGCAACTCTTGAACACTTCCACATGCTAGCAAGACAAAAATCACTAGCAATGAGGTTGTCGTACCAGAAGGCCAAATAAATAAATAAATAAACATCTACACTGGGCTGGTGACCTCAGCCAACTAATAATAATAATAATAATAATAATAATAATAATGGCACGTCTAAATAACTAATCATAACGTCACCCTGACCTTCCTCAAGTAAAACCATGCTGATCAACTTCATCTTTAATTTTCGTTTTTACAGAAGTTTCCGATATCTTCCCCAATACTGAAGTTAAGCCAATTGATCTCCAACTCCCCAACATCCTCAGTAAGCCTGGTGTTGGCTTTAACGGTTAAGATGGCTGGCTTAAGATCTTAGGGTCTCGAGCTTGAGCTCCTGTCGCGCCGTTAAATAATACCAGGTGGGTTTACTCAGCCTGTCATCCTTCCGAGGTCGGCAAAATAAGTACCAGCTTACTGGGAACAAAGGGCACTGCATCAGCGGCACAGTCGCACTCCCAGCAATGATGCAACCAGCAGCCACAGGCTGCATAAGAAGTGATGATATCCTGAGTTCTTTCTTTAGTATCGGCATTACATTTGCCGCTCTCCAATTCGCAGGTCTCTCATGTCTGGCTGTTCACATCCCCATCTCTGAAGGCATATCCAAGATTGAAGATCCAAACTTTTATAGCAGTTTTGTAATTTATTTTTTCAAAAAGTTGATCGAGGTAATTGTTAATTTTTATTTTCATCAAAAATCTTGCAGCTAACCAAATCAAACGTTCTAAAAGATGGATTACTAGGATGTTACAAGTTAATTATAAAAAGGATGTACTGCAGATTCTATATTTTGATTGAATTATTCATAGGCAGACAGTGAGAAACTGATAAAAAGTAGGGTTTTTAATGTGGGAATGTCATACATGCAATGAGGACGTGCATGAAATGCTATTCAATCGTGCAAAATGTATAAAATGATAATATACTGGACATAAATACAGTGACTTGCAAGTACTCCTGACACCACACCCTATAAGCACTGACCTGTTCACACAGCCCCCCCAAAAGCAAAGTAAAAAGCTATTGCTCTCATATTCAATCGCCCAACACCATGCAACAGAAATGCACCGTATTTCCTACTTTCCAGATCATCTCAATTGTATAGTTGTACCTTTTTCCTGCAGTTGCTCCTCACTCACAAATTCTGGAGGTGGTGGAGGTGCCGGTTGCACAGCTACAGGCATGGAAACAGGCACAGGTGCTGGCAAAGATGTTGGTCCAGAAACTATCCCGACTCCAGGTCCTGACATCAATCCAGCTCCTGAAACAGGTGTCTGTCCTTGAATCAGACCAGTTCCTGATACAAGCGGGGGTCCTGACATCATTCCATTTCCTGACACTGGTGTTGATCCTGGGAGCATCCCAGCCTGTTGCATCGTAGGTCCTGAAATGATATCAGTTACAGGTACAGATGTTTGGCCGACAATAATTCCAGCGCCTGGTACAGGTGTCGGTCCCAAGAGCATCCCAGATCCTGGCACAGGTGTCGGACCCAAGAGCATCCCAGCTCCTGGCACAGGTGTCGGGCCCAAGAGCATTCCAGCTCCTGGCACAG
>CM068967.1:72296283-72309158 GCA_035128595.1 Eptatretus atami
GAGCTGGTTGCTCGGCTCGAGCTTGTTGGTTGTTGTTCATCGAGAGAGGAGCGCCAGTTGCGAGAGTCGCTCGTGTTTTGCGCTCTACTTCGTCGTCCGGTTCGGCTGGCTCTTCTTATTTCGTGGAGCTCTTTAGTCTTTGTTCTCTGCTTGGTTCCCGGCTTGGTGCGACTCCTTGGCCTCATCTTGATGATGCCTTTAATAGGCGAACGCAGTGAGCTTCATACTTAAACCGGCAACATGAGAGATTAGGAAACAAACAAAAACAACACAATACCCTGCCATTGTGAAATCCGTATCGTTGGCTATGACCCTTTTCTTCCGTTTTTGTTTTGTTTTTCTGGTTTTTTTTTTGTTTCCGTTTTTGTCATGGGGAATGATGCATGCCGGGAGAAAAGGCATCGTCGATGACATGAAAGAACCCAAATAATATCAGACATGTGATATATTTTCCTCACTGCATTTTAATTAAAGATATTCCTCCCGCGTCATTCAAAAAATAAATTTTTAATCGGTGATTTACGTTATTTTGATCGCCGATCCCGAATCCATGGGCCGAAGTAACCGGGGAAATTGCGTTATACAGTGTGAACATTGTAAAAGTAAAGTCAGAAGCGAATGTAAGAAGAAATTTACTCCGTTTCACTTCTCGTATATATTTTTTGTTAGATAGATCCTTTCTCGGCGGTGTATTGTCGTTTGTGAAGGTAATTGAGTAATATTTATTTGGCAGATGAGATCCTTTCTAGCGGTTTAGTGTCGTGGTGAAGTAATGTTGAGAAGATTTTTTTTTCAGATGAATCCTGTTCTTTGGTGGTGTAATTGTCGTTGTGAAGGTTAATGTTGAGAATTTTTTTTTTCAGATGAGATCCTGTTCTAGGCGGTTAGTTGTTGTTTGATGAAGGAATGCTTGAGTAATATTTTTTTTTCATCGCAAAAAAGACTTTTGAATTAGATATATTTAAGAAGCGATGTAAGAAGATTCTACGTTCGCTTCTCGGCTTTGCCTGATTCCATATTATATTTAGAAGCGGAATGCATACCTCCAATCTTTTTGAATGAAAAATCGGTCGATTTTTTCGATGACGCAGGGGCATGCCGCCCCCCCCATCGGAATTTTTGAAAAAAAAAAAAACGATTTTCATTCAGGCGCTGCTTTGACAGCGTTCGCGTTTTTTCACGTGTTTGTTCGTTTTTTAATGTGAGTGGCAATTATGCCGTGGCCGCTGTGAACACAGATAGTCAGGTCCTGCACAGCTCAACAGAACGCGTGCTTCGTCCCTTTCCCCGATGGCCTTGATCACGAATGTTCTTTTGTCCACTCGTCCTTGAAACATTGTCGGAACGCCAAAGTGGCTTTTTCTTTTCAGGCGTGTCCATGTGATTGTTGTGAAAGTATCGCCGCGAAAAAATGGCGTTTGTTGTTGTTGTCCACTCGACGTGCGACGCCAGCAGACACCAGCGCGGCTTACACGCGTCTGCCTATCACTAAACTGAGGTGGGATAATCAGGATTTAACGAGGTAGCAGACGCGAGTAACGGTGTAGACTCGTGTAACGGTTGGACGCGTGTGGAACGGTGAAGACTGCGCGGCAATCGACGACGGAAAAACGTAAACGCCAAGTTCTGTACCAGTATCGTATTCTGTAACTCGGATTAAAAAAAAATTTTCCTCTTAATTTTAAAAAACCGGTAGATTAAGCATGTAAAATCGGTAGTCTACCGGCTAAATCGGTGCAATGTAATAAATTCGACGTTCACTTCTCGCTTTCCGATTCATATGAAAACTTCTAAACGAGTTGGACCAGGGATGCCTGGTGAAGTTCACATCCCACAAATGTAAATCTGTGGGTGAATGTTTACTGTCCCTCTAAATAGAGCAAGATGAGGAGGAAATCATTTTAATATACACGAAGTCGTTGTCTATTTTGTGGTTTCACCACACAATTTATTCATATATTCTGTTCCGAAACCCGTGGATGTATTGTTTAACAGGCCGAGTGCGAGTGTGGAGCGTGACGTGTCAGATCACGATTTGTCGAAAGTCTGAAATCCGGCGCCCATTTGAAAATAAATAATTAACATTTTGGTATTTTTTTTTTTAACTTTAGCGTATAATATTTAAACCTCGAGTGAGATACCTTCCGTTGTGTTTTTTTAAACTTGACGTAATAATAATATTTAAAAACTCCGAGTGAGATACCTTCGTTGTGTTTTTCTGCCGAAGAGACCGCATCTTTGGGAAGGAAGAAATAAAAAATCTCGTAAAAAATCGATAAATGAAAAATCACCTATACGGCTGGAGGAGAACACGTCCAGCACGGCCCACGTCAACATCGAATAAGCATTGCAGCTTCGCTCTCTAATCAAGTGCTCCTGTCGTACTGTTTGTGATCACTGCACACGACGATCCAATTCATAGCACGTTACCACATTCTATTAGTGATTGACGGTCACAGGCGTGACCTCGGACTATTTCCAGAGTGCTATCTTCAATCTGGGTATAAAGCTGTCCTGAACAGTGAACGTAAACAATTTCAACGGTCGATACTATAATAAGGAAGAATATGACATCAGAACACATCGCGATCAAGTAAACCTTATTTTGATAACTGGTAAAGAGGAGGCGGCGATCATTAAAGCCAACCCAGGAAACCCCCCTGACATCACTGATGGGCACTCGTGCAAGTTAGGCTATATTATAATTTCTTACCTTACCTACGTCTGGACACATTATTACATCTCTCAGCGACTTTCATAAAATGCGTTAGGGTGATTCTAGCAACGTGACGTGCTAGCGAGTCCGTGGTTTAAGCGAGTTCACGTTTTGACCCGCCCGTGTTTGATATAGTGTGTGCTTGTGTTGTGCTGTGCTTGCTGTGTGCTGTGTGTGTTTGAACTGTGCTGTGTATTGGTTTGTTGTGGTTGCTGTGCTTGTGCGTTGTGCTTGTGTGTGCGCCTGTGTTCGTGCCCCTGTGATCTATGGAGCGTTGTGTGTCCTCGTTGCACTGCTCGTTGTCCTCACGTTGCTGTGTTGTGCGTGTGTGTTGTCTCGTGTCTACTCATGCGGGTGCTTTGTTGTGTTCTCTCTATGTAGCTATGCGTGTGTAGCTGTGTTTACTGTGCTGTTTGTGATTTACTGTGCACCTGCTCATATCGTGCCTTATGTACATACTGTGTGCTGGCTGTGTATGTGGCGTGGTTTGCATGTTTGTGTTGTGGCTGGTATTCTGTACAATGTGTGGTATTTCGTCGCAATGAAATGTGCCTTAGAATATTGATGTATGTAGATCATTGCCTCTGTGTTGTGTTGTTGTTTGTTACTCTTGCGTGTGTATGTTTTTTGCTGAAGTCCATCGTAGCTACATGACAAGTCAAATTGATTCTTCCTTCTACCTTAGTCCAGAAACTATGCACGGAGGCAATGTGTGTACTTGTGTGTGTTATGAGTGGCATGTGTTGTAGTGGTTGCGACTGTCGTTGATGCTGGTGTGTGTTTGTGGACTGTGGTCACAAAGAAATCCACTTTCAAAACGGTGTATTGTTTTGCTTGCTGCTCTTTGTTTTCCAGATCTTGTGCTGTGGTTTGTGTTGTGCTGTTGCCCTGTTGTGTTGTACTTGTGCTGTGTTTGTGCTGTGTAGCTACTGTGCCTGTGTTTCTCCGCATGTGATGGACTGAATTGCATGTGTGGTGCGTAGAATGAAATTATGTTGTTAATGGCTTGTGTGGTGTCGCGTGTTGTGCTGTGCCCGTATCTGGAATAAAAAGCTTGGGCATCCCACTTTCAAAGTCTTCGATGACGATCCCGGAGTCACTCGAAAGAAGTAACACTTACGACACAGAGAATTGTAAACATTTCCGGACTTACTAAAAGTGAATTTACCATATACTGCCTGGAAGAGATGTAAACTATTGTGCGACCATTTAGAAATCTTTTACCACACGGAGATGTAAACAAATTACCATTACTTGAGCGCACCAACAAGTATAGCGAATGTAAAACACTAAGGAGAATAACCTATTATTACTCACATGGAGTATATGGTACAAAGGATATGATGTACTCATTCTACCTGAGCTATATGAGTAATATAAACTATTAGTTATCCGATTATACCACATGGAGAATGTCTAATAACATCCATTAATCTCCAATCAATAGTTACTCTAGCGACGTGAGAATTGCTAAACACATGCCCATAAAGCGGATAATAATGAATAACCACACGGGATAATGTAAGGACATTAATCCATTCACTGAGCACAAACGGAGAGAGATGTAAAACATTTCCATTATTTTACAGCTAACAGGAGAATGTAAACAAATACCATTATTTGAGACCACACGCTCGAGTAATGGTGAGAGGACATATTCTGATCCATTAGTCCTGGAGCCCACAAATGGGAGATAGTCGTAAACATTTCCATTATTTACCACACGGAGAATGTTAAACAGATACCATTATTTAACCGACACGAGGAGACAAAATCACCATTTGTAAACATTTCCCGATTTATCACCAATCCACAAACGGGCAGAAATGAAACAAATCCGCCCCATTATTTACCACTATATGAGACGAATGTAAGCATGCTGACCTCCAGAGCCCAAGATTACTTAATATCCAACCATGGAGAATGAATCCACCAATAGCCATTACTTAATACCGAGCCCACCGGTAGAAGTGTAAACCATTTGTCCGGAGTGTAGTGTTACACAGTTGAGGGATATGTAACACTATGTCCCCTACTTTACCACATCTGAGGACTGATATAGTACACCCATTTCCATCTATTTACCACGAGCTGGTGGATCTAACAATGCTAAATCCAAAGTACCATCGTACCTTAACTCAGAGATGGATGCAGAATGTAACAGGACCATCTCATCCGATTATATAGCGCGAACACAAATGTGAGAGACTGTTAAAACAAGTACCATTATTTACCACACGGGATAATTTGTAATATCATTTTCTCCAATTTACCAAGTTGTACCGCAACACGGAGAATGTTAATAGCAGGTCTACCTGAGTGTAATAACTCTTCAACATCGGAGAATGTAAGCACAGAAATAATACCATTTATATACTCATCTATGCGAGATTCACGTCTAGAGAGTGCATTCGCATTTATATTTACCAACATGAACGAAATGTGTAAACAAAATACCATGTGATACAACAACCGGAAGCACAATGTGTAAAACATATACCCAGGTACACATTTATTACACGATTAGAATGCGTAGAACTCATTTATCCACAATATATTACTTAACCGAATCCATGGATGAGAATGTAAACATCCAACCCAAATTGTGTACACCATTATTATTCCAACAACATGTGAGAATCTAAACATTTCTGCCATTATTTACCACACGGAGAATGTAAAACAAAATATAGAACACTTAGTTAAAAAATTTACCCCACACGGTTTCGAAATATGCAAACATAAATGCCGAGTGAAATAGGTTTACCAGCACTTGAGAATGTAAACAAATACCATCTATTTACCACATGGACGAATGTAAACATTTCCGAATGTCTAACCAATCAATACAAAATTAATTGTAAACATTCTTCCGCGATTATAGTACACAACGAGAAACATGTAAACAAATTACCATTTCATTTAATCCACCCATGGTGAGGAATGGTGTGAATAAGACATATCCTCACTATTACTTTTTATCCACACGCGGTCCGAGAATGGATAAAAACTAGTGGTGCATCCATATTAATCACCACACGGAGAGCACGTTAGCATAGACAAAATTTCCATTATTTACCACACGTAGTACATGGTCAAACAAATGACACCATTATTTAGCAACTATTCGCGAGAACATCGAAAAAGAAGCACATAGATCACCCACTCTATTCAAATTTTTACCAGCATGAGATAGTGAAATAAAGCAAATACCATTATTTTACCATACCGAGAATGTAAACAAATACCATTATTTACCACACGGAGAATGTAAACATTTTCCATTATTATACCCACAAGCGGAGCGGTCTGGAGGACAGTTAGAATGTTCGACCGGTAAAACAAATTTACCATTATTTACCACACGCATTAATGTAACATTCCATATTTAACCACATGGATAATGTAAAACATTTCCATTATTTACACACACCGAGAAATGTACACACATTTTCCCCAAAAGAAATATGACTTTTACCCTATCTATGAGAACATGGTGAAATCCACAATCTAAGAGCCATTAAGTTCTCAAGCGCAGCCATCAATTGCCCGAGCCGTCGCTTTCCCTTCTGAAATTGAAACTTCCAGCGGCGCGGCGCGCTCTCAAAACAATCAAAAAAACGCTGAACATCAAAAAGCAAGAACAACGTCTTTACGTTCATCAGCGCCATAAATCCCCCAGTCCCATTGGACCCGATCGAGCCTTTACCAGCATATTTTTTATATCAAACAAATCTTCATTCACAAGCGAGAGACCAAGTAAAAATGAAGGCCCAAAGGAACTCAATAAGAGAAGCGAAAGTAGGACGCACCGAACAAGAGTTTAGCGCGAGTTCAACACACCAAAGGGACAATTCTATAATAATAATATAGCGAGCATCTCCGCTAGATGCTAATTTTATAACAAGAACCAAACAACACAACAACCCAAATGCTAATTATACCAAGCACAAAACAAACGGACAAAAAGAAGACTGCCCCGACAAAAAAAAAAAAATTGAACGACGCAGTGTAAACTATACGAAACGTCAATCGCAAAACATTCTATCAGCAGACCCACAAGCAACAAATGAACAAGTGCCCCCTAACTTAAATCCCTAGCTATCGGTGCCCCGCCGGACACACCTGTAACCGACATCACCCACAAACCACAAGGTGCAGAGGCCATTTAATAACGGGCTCCAGCTCGGAGCACTGTACCAGACCCCCCATATACAATACCCCTCGTTATCTCATATAACACCCGGGCTCCGAGGTGGACGACCCGAACAATGGAACGACCAATCGCCGCCCAAATGTGAGCCCGATCCTTCTTCAAGCTCCCGCAATGATCCCTACGACCACGCTTCTCAACCACGTGCTGTTGAGACGCAGGCGGCCAATCCTTCCCGTCGATGCGTCGCTTTCCCGAGAACCACCTTCCAAGAAAGAGGTCGATGAGTCCGCTACCAAGGCCGGAACCAAACTAGTGTGATGCAACAAAGAAAGTCTGCCTCAACGGACCCGGCAAATACTTCAAGAGAAGCCACTACTCGTCATGTCCGAGCCCGAGCGACCAGCTTCAACTCTCTTTCCAAAAACAAAGCAGTCGTGCGAATCCCCAAAACGCTTCCTTCTCCTAATCTCAATACTATGTAAGCGCGCGCGAAGTGATCCCACCTGAACCACCCAAAGCAAAAAAAGCCTCCTCCCGAAAGCGAGGCCTCAGCAAAGCTCACTGAGGCCCAGCAGGAGCCAAAAAGCTTCCGAAAGCCTCAAACCCTAACGCAAGCCAAGCAGGGACCGACGGTTCTGCTGTAACTGCATCCACCTGCAAGACCCCCCTTCTTCTGCAACTCCGCACCCCTGCAACCGTACTAAGGAGAGCAGAGGATCCTCGCTGCATCCTAATTCTCCCGCCCTTCGCCTCCCGCTCCCGGTCCCCGTAGACTGCAAAAAAAATATGACCCATGCCCTTGCCCCGTCGCGCATACTGCATGTCCACCGCCTCCAACCTCCTTGTCTCGCGTGCGTCGAGGACCTTCTGTTGACAAATACATTGAGTCCACGGCTGAGCAAAGCTAGAGAATCGGTTCTTCTTCCTTCTTCTCGCATGTAAGAGGGGGAGGCATGTCTCCATTGTTCGTCCCTAACTATTAAATCGATCTCAGGCGCATTCTCACAACCCGATTTTCTGCAACATTTAAACAATGGAAGTTGAGCTATCTTAAATTCGCCGGCAGAGAACTAAGCACTTATATCCGACCATGGCTGAACTAAATGAACACAGATATTATTAGTTTGCCATCTCGAATTTCAACCAAATTCGATTACAACTTTCTGTAATCATCATTAGAACACTTTCCATAACTATCAATATGTTTGCATATCTATGTTCTCGTCCTACTTTCTCCACCGACAGAGTCGCGAAAGCGCAGAGCCATTCACTTCCAGAGACAAATGTGATGACCACCCTTTTCAACGATGAACCTATTGCACATACATGGCCTCATTAGGTCGCATCATCAGTTACGAAGAATATTAATATGCTTGACTCCAACGTGGCATCGCATCTGTCCCAGTGTTCCACCATGCTCCCAAAATATATTTTTTGATTGGCTCTGGAGGTGAATTCTCGCGCCTCTTGGTGCTGGAAGTTAGCGCTGTTCAACGGTCGCTTTTAGCGCGGCTTTTGCATACTGCAACGGTCAAAAACTGCCTTCCTGCGCAAGAATGGCTCCGAGCCAACACTAGATTCCCCCAACTAGCAAATAATGAAGTTACCACTAACTCTGCACTTTCTTCATAGATGTTGCGAAAAACACGTAGTTCAGCGCAAGTGCGAACTTCTCTCCTTGACCACAAGCTATCTCTCTTAAACTGTCGCTTGATATGATCATTTCCTCTTTCTTCCCGTTTTTTTCCCCCGCGATGGATACTCTATGAAGCTCGATCTTTGCTCTACAAGTAGCCGAGCTTTGCTCCGCAGCCGATGTGTCACCTCACACTGCCAATGGTATGCGAAGTTGTGCCGCGGCCGCCTATTGAATCTGGCACTGCCACTCTGCGTCGACGAATGAATCCAAAAAGAGCTATCCGTCAGATTGCGGGTTTCTAAGTGGTGGCTTCAAACGGATCGCCTCTCGGGATGCGCACCTTTCTCTGGCAAATCGATCTGGCGCATTACGCCCCTTCTGCACTGAAGATGTAGCCTCCCCCGAGAAGAACTCTATTCTTCGGCAAGCCGACTTGAAATTTCCCACATTGTCGCCCAGATTGACTGTAAATCCACTGCTGTGCAGGGCAGACAGGGTGCGCGTCAAGCGCAATGTCATGTTCTCGGCTGTTTGAAGCGCCGTAGATTGATGACTTGTCATCTAAATGCGTTTTCTTGGCACCATTTTAATCCCGATTAACAAGTCTTTCTATCTCCACGTGTATGGAACACTTTTCGGCCCCATTGCAGAATTGACACCAAAAGTCAAAGGACGTGTTTAAATCCAACCTGTAACGGAACAGTCCCGAAGCACTGTGACTAAAAGCATGAATTGCAATTGCTTAATTGCTGCACCTCAATCTTCTGTGTTGTATGCTCTTTTCTTACAGAGGATTATTGTTATCGTATCCACCTGCACAACGGCGAGGAGCGACTTGCTCCGCCGTCCTGCATCTGAACACCATGGCGCCGCTTGTGGATCCTTGCAATTTCGGGACACCAACTCGCTCTATCGGCGGGTCCGCAAAATATCTGCTCCACGCCTGACTCCATCTTCCCTCCCAAATTTCTGAATAATCCTGGCGTGCACCCATAACATTCTGCGCATGGCAATTGACAGTATTTCCTCATTTGCATAAATTTGAGTCCCCAAGATCCTGGTGTTGTAGCTTCGCGCATGTACCCCCACGCTAGCACAATCTGGTATTTTCTTCAGTGATTGTTTTTCGAAATCTTTGGAGATACGGCCTGTTACTTTAACTTTTTACTATGCGTGGCCCCACTCTTAGTCGGTCCCCGTCTGACATCGCTTCTCACTTTTCTCCAGGCCGTGCCCTGTCAATCCGATCATGTCTCCGGCCCTCCTCTGAGCAGCTTCAGCTCCTTTTTGACTGTTTCCGGCTGTCCTTCAAGAGCGTGAGAATAAATTCTGTGCACTCCCGAAGCTGTGCCTTCTCTGCTATCGTGGGACGCGCTTCGACTCCCTCCCGGCATGAATGTTTCAATATGACAATACCTCGACTGCCTCGGCTTTGAAGCAACCAATGCCATCATCAATTCCGCGGTGTGATTTGCTTGCACGTCATTATACAGAGACAATACACATACACACACAAATAAGAAAACATAAATATACATACAGAACAAAGAACACAATTTGTCGTTGTACGCCACTCATGTTAAGTGCTTCTCGGCAATAAATAAGTCTTTTCAACTGAGCAAAGTCCAACCTGGACTTTAAGCGTCTCCCCTTTCTGAATCCTCTTTTCTTTTCTCTTGTCTACCATGGTATACAAAGACTAGCATTTTCTCTGCCTGCCCGAAGTTCAAGCAGACGTGTCATACGCGCCTACTATGAGAGAACGGGATTATCCTCCCAACGGGAACATACAACCCACCGGGTTGTCGCCGCCAAATATCGGCGCAGAACCATATGGGTGAATTTTGCCGGTTGCACTTTTGCTATTGTGGCATCATGTACACAAGTTGCATTTCGCAATGTCACTATGAAGATTGCAGGTTGCGCACCAGAGTCAATGCATCATGTCGATTGATAATTGCCGTTGACAGTTATTTCGGTCTCCACTTCTGCTTCCGCCAAACTGCCACCTACGCGCAAATTAGGCCCAAGGTACTCCTTCTACCACTAGCGTCTCACTCCTCGGCCTGTAATTCACTCTCCGTGTTCTGTTCGGCTGCGGGCTTCTGTGATACGTACCCGGTGCCCGTATCTGCGTTGCTGGGCCGCTGGAAAAGTTTCCCTAATTCACTGACAGGCAACAAATGAATGCTCTATTTGGTTCCGTTTGCACTCCTGCCAAGCATCGTGAATCACGTTTTCGGGAAGCATACTTCGTCATACCCGATGATGCACTCTATCTCTTGACGCCACATGATTTGCATTGTGTTGCCTCTGTGAGTGTTCCTTGACGTGATTCTGCGGTGGTGCTTTTTCGTTGTGGAATTAATTCCACCACGGAGGCTTGAATTGCCGACCCGTCTCCTCGCCTTCTGGCCGGCTTCTGCGGTTGTGGCTCTCGCTTGTGGAACGCGCGTACGCTTTCTTGGGTACGGTGCGTTCGTGCAAGCCATACTCAGCGGCTTGTCGCCTCCGAGCGCTCCATTGCTTGGGCAAGTTCCAGCTGCGGTCTTGCAGAGCGCGCTCAGAAGGTTTTCTAATTTTTTCTCGTCTAGCATTTTTGGTGGCAATAGTATGCCTGTTTGACTTGCAGGTCAATTTGATCTGTGTGGTCACGGTAAGCATTGATTTGAGCTCTGGTCGCCTCAAATCGCTGAAGCAGCAGTCTCTCTCTACGGGGCCCGCAGACGTGACTTGCGAGAATTTGAGCAAAGGCCTTTCTCCATCCTTTTGCTTCTCTCTGGCGAATATCAGGGATGGCTCAGAGGGTAATGACGTGTTTGTGAGTGGCGGCAAGAGTATCTAACAATAAACGTGGCGCCTGGCTATACACGCCGTGTTGTATCGGTGTTCCGGAACTCCGAGTTTCTTCAGCGCAGTGTTCAAGTATCTCTCTACGCTCAAATAGCTTCTGCACCTCCAGCGCGTGCTTCTCCACCGCGCTCTGACACAGTGCTGCCTCACCATGTGCATCAAAGTAGCAACAGGGGCACGTTCATAACAAACCAGTACAGTGTGCGTGTGGGGGTGGGGTGAGCGAGCGTGAGCGAGTGAGCTACACAAAAAGTTTGGACGGTCAGTGGATTGAAAGAATACATCGGAACTGAAAGTCAGTACCCACGTCGGTTTTGGCGTCACAATTTTTTTTTGCCATATTTTTTTCTCCTTTTCCCCCTTTGTGCTTTTGCGCTGAAATTTCGGCTCCCGAACGCTGTACGGGGCTGTTCTGCCCTTGCTAGAAATGCGGGAGGAGTGTTGAAGAGCTAATAACCGTTATCCCGTCCCGCCCATAATGTAAATCCGAGTCGACCCCGGACGCCATGCTTGGTTTCAACACCAGCATTTATTCCCTCCTCATCCCGAGGTACTTCCCCGTTCCGGGCAGGACCGCGTATTATTTGCGACTTATTACAGAAACCGGCGCTGAGGTTGGCAAGTTAAGCTAAAATTAATAAAAGTACACCGCCACGCGTTGTATGTGATTGTTGTGTATTGGTGCTGTGGCCCTGTGCTTGTGCCTTGCTGGTGTGCTCGTTGTGCTTGTGCGTGTGCGTTGACTGAAGGCCCAACCGCTGCTTGCAGGCTGTAGTTGTGCTTGTCGGCGGTGATGCGTCTAAATGCGTGTTTAACCATGTGTTGTGCCTTGCTGTGCTTGTGTTGTGCTTGTTGCTGTCTTTTGTCTGCCGTGTACCACGTCGGCCTAGATGCGTGATTGCCCTTTGCCCTGTAAGGGTTTTCTTGCTGTGTGCTGCCTGTGCGTGTTGTGCTGTGCCCCTATCCGAATAAAACTTGCAATTCCCACTTGAGAGTCTTTCAATCAACGTCTAAGTCGAGTACATTACACACACAGAGAATGTAAACAAATACCATTATAAATTCCCACGAGTCGCAAGAGATGTCCCTGCCTAACACAAATACCATTGGCCTTACCACACGGAGAAGTAAACAAATTACCATTATTTACACACTTTGAGAATGTAAACATTTCCATTTTTACCACACGGAGAATTGTCAACAGCATTTCCATTTTCACCACACGGTTAGAACGGCATAACAATCTTCCATTTATTTACTCTATCACCATGGAGAATCCTGTGTAAACATTTCAATTATTTACTCACAGAATGTAAACAAATACCATTATTTACCACACGGAGAAAGTAAACATTTGCCATATATGTACCACACTGAAGAAAGTAAACGAATACCATATTTACCAACTGAAAATGTAAACATGAATGCTACTATATATTTTACAACACGGAGAAATGTAAACAAAATACTATTCACTTACTCACACGCGAGAATGTAATCCTCTCTCTTTG
>CM068967.1:72436912-72448771 GCA_035128595.1 Eptatretus atami
TTTAGGTTGCAGAATAAGTGATTAGCATCAGTATACTCAAATTCGTGCTTCGAATTAAGCATCCATATACGAAATAAGGTGTGCATTCTCTTCTTTGAAGAGTGGTTCCGCTCAAAATCTCAGTTGCTCGAAAGGTATAGACGTACTCACGTAACAATTATATTAAAACTCAGATTTAACAATTATTAATTTACTTTTTGAATCTCGGGCTATGAATACTTTGTTTTCAATCGGTGAGCAGGGGTGACATGACTTCAGCCTAATCTCACCACTTTGGGGCTGCCACTGGTTTAACACATTGGGGAGTATTTCGGCTTGGGTACCACAAGATTTTCTTGGGCCTTATCTCTTTTCAGTATTTAAAAGGGACTTTCAAAGGCTTCTGTAAACTATGTTACAATCATTCCCTGAGGCTGTGGACTCCTCTTTGTGTCATTTAACAACCCACGGGACATCGGCTGACTCATCGTTGCGATTAACAACCATACTGTTATTCTTGTTTTATGAACTGTGCTATGAACTTTATCAAGCATCCTTCTTAACTTTACCTGGGGTTCGATCAACAGACTCGCTCTGGCACGTGACTCGTTTTCAACTTTCTGTACGTTCACAGGAGGCCTGCTTTGGGTTACCGTAGCATAGGTTTTTCCTCAAATTAGGAAATATACCCTTGTTGGCGGGCCGTACGCTTTCCGATCATATCAAATTAGGGTCTCTTGTTGCTGAAAATCGTATGCTCACAGTTTTGCTGTTTTAAAACACAGACATTTAACTGCGTCACACTCGTCTCTTAAATACATCATAGGCAAACGCGTGCTAACATTCGATGTGTTTTAACCTTTCCATCCTGGTGCGATGGAAGATTTAATAATTCTCGAACACTACAGTACCGTAACTGACGAGTTTTTGAAGTACTTCTTTCTTCGAAGCGGTTGGTAAAAGGTTGGACAACAAACTTTGTGCGGAGTGGTCACTGTGAAGGATAGATAATGTTCATCACCCAGAACGAGTCTTTGCTGCAGCAAACTTTATGCGACGTGGACTTTGGAGATGAAAACAAGATCTGGAAGTGTTTATTCGAGATGCTGCTCGATGTTTCACAACGATCAGTTTCACCAATGTGAGGAGAGCTCTCAGCGAAACGCCTTCTGAGGCACAAGACATGGCCGTGCTGGTCTGTTAAACCTCGTCGGTTTTGAGCGCAGCACTCACTATCTTTATCTGAGTCAATTTATAATAATAAAGAAGAAAAAAAACAAAGAAAAGTGTAATGGTTAACGCCAATAAAGAGAGAAAGAAGAAGAAAAAAAACTTCATGATATAAGGTGGGAAACCCACATTCATATCTACTAACACCTTAAGTGGTTAGCTCCCAAAACACGCGAACTGTCTCTTTCTCTCGTCGCTCAATGATAAGACCAAAAACAAGAAGAAAGGGGTAAGAGAATACGAAAAACAAAGTTAGACGATAGGAGAGAGAAAGGTAAAAGCATATCACAGGCTACCCCCGTACCGCAGAGGATGAGCACAGACCCTGTCGACTGCACAACGTGCGTGCCAAGGACGCACAGTGTGAAAGGGAGGAGAGGAAGGGGGGTAAGAGAGAGAGAGAAGAAGAGAGGAGAGGGAGAGGGTGAGAGAGGGGAGAGGGGTAATGAGGGGAGAGGGGTGAGGAGTGGTAGAGAGGATGAGAAGGTTGAGCTAGGGCGGGAGGTGGGGAAGCGACACTTACAACTGCTATTCAATGCATGGAGGGATGGTGCGAAGATGGAGAGACACCAAACACTCTCAGAGAACAGTGAGAGAGCGACAGAAGTGTGGGAGGAGTAGTGCTGCATTTATGAGTGAGCGGGCTGAGCGAGGAGGGACAGAATGTAGAGAAAAAGGGTGGGGGAAGAGGAAGGAAAAATAAACGTCAGCGTGAGGGGTGGAAGTGGGTTATGCAAAGAGAAAATAAAGACATAAATGTGACCGGCTTAATTCGACTGATACACACAGCAAAAAAAGTGTCAGAACAGTCTGTACAACAATGAATAGAGTTTGTAAAGTAATCGCTGGACGATCTGCAAAACTTTTGATATTCAATTCAGAAAATTTGTGGAGAATGAATACCAAATATACAATCAGGAAATTATCTGAAGTACTGCTCACATACTGTAGACTGATGACCCATTCAGCGCGGAACATAATAACACTAATAGCTAATGCGACAAGTATCATACTGAGTAACAAAAAAAGAGAAGAAGGCCTTGTTAAGTGAGGTTTATAACCAGTGCGATTTTGATTAAATCGGGATGCAGAAATAAGGAATAATGACCAAAAATCCAAGACCTTTCCCAAAAAAGGCATGAAGTGGAAAAGATCCCAGAAGCGAATGAATGCCAATAGTTTGGAATGGTGACTGAAGAAGCCTCACAAGATATTGAGAAACGCATCTCGAAATTATATACGTTAAACAACTACAGTTGAAGCTGTCTGTTCAGTTACATTCTAGAATGAAGCTCTCAGGCAGAAAACTGTTGAAAACAGAAAACTCACAGTGTGTGTGTGTGTGTGTTGTCCTCCTCCATACTCCAAAACAATGAACGCTAGCAACCTGAAACTTTTGCATGCATGCGAGGAAAACTCCAAGGAAGTGCAAGAGTGAAAATATTGGTGCTTTGCGTTAATTTAAAGACCTTTTGAAGAAATCTATATATTAATATGAGTGACTTCAATTTTCTGTCCTCGGGCGGCTCGCGTCACGTTTTCTCAGTATAGTGCCTGGACTGAAAAGAAACTTGTACCTGTAAGAGTGCATCGCACATAAGTGGCAATGTCACCTTCAAGCTCCTGGAACGCAGTCTATATATTAATACTGAAGGACAATTTTCCTGCTCCTCCGTTATTTGGGGTTCGCGTCACGTTTTTCTATATGTGAGCTGGATGAAAGAAACTTCGTACTGTAAGAGCTGCAGCACATAATGTGGCAATAGTCCAACTTCAACCTGAAGATATATAATTAATACTGTAAGGACCGTTCTGGTGCGTCCTCTCTAGAGTCGCGTCACGTTTTTTCTCGGTACTGTGACTGAGAAGTTTGACATGGTGGTCAAAGTAGACCACGTGAAAATCAGGGACTTCTTTCACAAGGAGTAGTGTATACACAAAAATGTCGTGTACAAGGACGTTGTAGGCCCTCATGAGGTAAGGCATGGAGTACATCGGATGGGATTCGCGGCTCTTAAAGAGCCGCACTGGTTGTCATTATTGGGCTCATGGAACGGAATTCGTCTGTGATGGGTTTCGGTAGTAATTATTATCTATGTCTTTAAAGGGACATTACTTTCGCGTCACTCTCTCTCTGGGGTTTTAAGGCGTGTCCTGGGTTACTCACTGGCTCGTCTGAAACCGTTATGTTTTTTGGCCATGCTATTCATCGCTTGCGAGCTTGAAAAATGGCACAACGATTTCTTTAATGTTAATGGTTTTTTTTTTCACTTTCCCACTTCATATTATAGAATATATCATATTACAAACACTGGAGAATTGCAATGCTTACAAGCCCGGAAGATGGCCAGTGATTTGTGACTTTATTTTCATTTCCGACATGTCAAACCTCAGAGATCGATTAAACTAAGCTTGAATTACAAAAATTTGAAGCTCGCAGAAGTGAACTAATGGCAGGCAGTTTGATGCTAAAAGGTTTATGTTGTTCAATTCAAGACATATTTGATATCATGAGCTACCATTGAGTTATGCATTGAACACTATACTCTGCAACAGAGCATTTGGGTGCGTGCCAAGAGTCTAGGGCTATTGGGCACAATCTGGACAGGTCCACTCAAACACAGGATACTAAATGGCTTGGTCATCCAGTAACTGGCACTCATTTTGTCTGACTCAGAAGGATGAAGTGCGTCAACCAACTGGTATTAATGAAAGCCATAGCAGGTAATTTGAACAGCAGGTCTAAGATCCCAAGCCCACACCTCTAACATATAGCCAATACAGGCATATCTAGCTGCATCACTGGAGTACATTGCAATGTTTATTAAAAGCACTCCGAAAGCAGCATTTTATGGCTTATTTTCATTTCTGCACCGCCATACGATTTAGAATGCTCGAAACTCAGCTCCAATTACAAAATTTAGCTCCAGAGTTGAACTGGCCAACAGTTCTGACCATAAAAAAGTGTTAATTTGTCCCAATTCGGACATATTTAATATTTCAACTATACTGTCGAAGAGGTATGTATTTAACATGACAGGTTGGTGATGCTAATTGCCGATAAAGCGAGCCGTTCCTTATCTAGCGTTTTTCGGTGAGGCTTAATTTCCATTAGCTGAGTGCTCTGCAATATTTGCTCTGTCATTGAATACTGTAGTCGATCGATCTGGAACAATGTTCGGGGCATCGCTGCGATGGCCGTGTTGTATTCTGGCCGGCAATTCGGCATAGATAAATAAAATAAAGAATGAACATTTCGTTAACATCACGGCAGGATAGCTCGAGTGTACAACATGCTCATTTCTAAGTCTGTCGAGCCTTGGTATGAAATCTTACCCAGCTATAACTGGTGTTTCACAGGCAGGTAGATTTCATGTGTGTGGTTTTTTATAACTGGTGTCAATTGGCGGATCCCCCCCTCCTCACTACTCTGCCTCTGCCTCTCCTCCCTTTTCCTGCCTCCTCTCCTCTCCCTCTCCTCCCCTTCATCCTCCACCCCTCTCCCTCCCCCTTCTTCTTCTCTGGTCTTTCTCTGTGTCTCCGAACATATTGAATGATGGTTATCCTTAACAACGTGCCGATGGTGGTTATTTCCAATGGACCGCTTGCCTCGCCTCACACTGATTCCCTTACCTCCTCTCACATTGGCCTTCCCTCCACTTCCGCTCACACTCTTCCCTCTTTATACTGCTTTCTACCCATACACGTCCTCATCACAACCTTTGTCCCACCGCGTCCTTCTCACTCCCACCTTCCTTGGTTTCTCCCTATCCACTCGCTCCTCCATCCTTTCTGGCGCCTCCATTAGAATACCTGTCTTTCGGAGGGTGGTTATCTCTGGGCGTGTCGATAGTGGTTAATGTCTTGAAGACGCACCTCTGCACGTGTATCCGTTGTAACATTCTAAGACGTGGATTAAGCCAGACGGTGGTCATATGCCGGACGTATCGGATGGTGGTCATACTCCAGACATATTGGATGGTGGTTATTCCATACATGTCTGGAGGGTGGTAATTCTCCATATCATGTATGGTTGGTGGTTATTACTATACTGGACGGTGGGTTTGTCCAGACAGATCTCCCTAACTGCTTACACTTGTCCTCCTCTCGACACTATCTCCTTCCTGCCTATGTTGCTTTCCTTCCACATCTTTCGGTCTGCCACTCCTTTTCACTCTGCACTCCGCTCTCGCCTACCCTCCTCGCTATCCTTGGATCCTAACCATTGCAGTTCCTTCTACTGTGTCCTCTCGTGTCCTCTCTCTCCTCCCTCTCCTTCTTACTCTCTCCCCTTAATTCCATCAGGCGAAGCCAAAGTTGGATTTCTTATATACTTAATAGCTGGTAGTTGCTGGAACGAGAGGTACAAGACAGCACATGTGGATGTGGTCCCCAGTGGGGTGCAATGACTCTCCGTGGGTGCGTGTGGTGTGCCTGCATGATTTGGTTATGTTGTGGCGATGCGTCAGGTTTGCGGCACACGATCTGAACTCAAACTCATATTCAACACTCTGTGTGGCGCTGTGTAAGAGGTTTATGGTGGCCGTCTTGCGAACCAGGCATGAAAATGGGACGGATTGAAGGGATGACACCTGGTAGGCAGAGGTAAGGTCATCAGCAAGAGATAAAGAGGATTTTTCCAGGGAGTCTGAGAAAATCATTTGATGAAAACCAGATCTAGAACAGGGCCGCGGAACATATGCCGTTAGGAATCAGCTGGACAGTAAGAGGGGACGAGAGAACTCCATTAAAGGCTAATGATTGCTGCAACAGGAGAGGAAGTCGCGGCATGAGTGGATGATGTCCTTGGATACCAGGGAAGGGAGTTGTGAGCATTGGCAGGGTGCCAACCATATCGAAGAGAGTGCTTGTCTTTGAGAGATTTTCTGCTTTCATGTTGGTTGGGACCTTCATGCCATTGTGGAAGAGCAGAAGCAGCATATCCAGGGTAGAGTGAATGGTCTGAATCCAACATGTATAATCAGAAATCAAGCATTGTAGAAGAGGAAGGATTTAATGTCTGAAGTGATGATGGATTCCATAACCTTGTTGAGATCTGGAGATAGGCTGATTTGGTCTGTAGTTGCAGGGTTCTGTTTTTTGCACCTTTTTTTGGCAGGGCCAAGTATATGATTTGTTGATATCGATTGTGTATGTTTAAGACTGATGTTTGACTATGCAGTTTTTGTCTGTTTTGAACAGAGTCGCTGGCGAGGCCTTCTTGGGTTGGTTGGTGTCGCTTTGGTGTATACGATGTCCATTGGATTATCTGGGGGAAGTGCTCGTCACATGCTCAAATGTTCGGAGATTATACATATATGTACATATATATATATACACATTATATTTTATATATATTATATATACAGATATATATATATATATTATGATAATATTATAATATTTATATATATATATATGTATATTATATCATATACATATATAGTATAATATATATCTTGATATATGTTTGATTTATTTATATATATATATTATATTATTATATATACATATATATATATAACATATATATATATATACATTTATTGTTGTAGAATTCCGCTGTGCGGCGTGCGAACGACTGCGTTAACCAATAGCGTCGCTGTGCCGCGACATCTCAGTCGTGACTTTCGTGGAACAACGCAGAAAACAGTCACGGGTGGGTGTTTGTAATCCCCCACGGCCCGTCCGTATCTACCGTCTGTGTAATTGGGTGGCCTTAGCGATTGGAATATGGGGTGAATGCGCGATTATGCGATTATATGTCGATAAGATACGCGCGCGGTCAAGGTAGCTACGAGGGGTCGTATGATTTCTGGTTTAGCGATTCGGGAAGGCTGCTTGACCGAGAACCGCTTAAGGCCGGGGGTGTCTGCGTTCCGTTCTGGGATAAGCCGAGCGGTATTATTGCTCAACTCGCCTGGAAGGCGACAAATTCTTTTATCGGCTATTTTAGATAGCAATTCTAGTATTGATGAATGCAAATGGGGTGTTCATGAGGGAAATGGACGCAATGAAGAGGTTTCACGATTTTTCGAACATTAGTGATGGGTTTATTTATATCATAATAGCTACCTGTATGCAATTTTAAACAGGCAAACCAGTGATGCACGCTCATGCGATATAGCACACAAAGATCTATCGACAAAAGATAATTTCATTTTTTAACGTCTACTTATTGATGTCACCCTTCTTGTCACTTCGCACGTAAACAGCAGTTCTTCTCTTATTCAGACGGGGCCCAGGACACACGTAAGCAACTTGATCATACACACCGTGCTCAGAAAATGGTGGAGAGGCCTTAATAACGAGCTTCAGTGAGGAACGGTGAGCTGGAACCGAGCTATCTCGAACTCTCCATCGTGTTGGCGTCTTCTAATGTTTGTTGCGGACCCGGGCTCGCAGCGAGAGCGAGCTGGTATCAATAGCGCAATCCGCGATCTTTCCCGAGTGTCGCCGGAATGCCTCCGCGCTTCATCAACACGTGCTGGTGAGACGGAGCGCGCGATCTTTCCGTCGATGCTATCATGTCCCGAGGAGACCACCTCCCGTAGCTTCTCTAACATGTGCTGGTGAGACGAGGCGCGATCCTTCCCGTCGATGCGTCGTTTCCGAGGAACACCTCGCGCGCTTCTCAACATCGTGTGGTGATATGAGGGCGATCTTCCCCAGTGAGCCGTCGGCTTCTCCAGGAACACTATCAGGCTCTCAGCACGTGCTGGTGAGACGAGGCGCCGATTCTTCCATCGATGCGTGCTTCCCGAGGAATCCACGCCACGAAAGGTCGATGAGTTGGCACAGAGCGGGAAAGCTCAAGAAAAAATTGGAAAAGAGCTACACGAACCAAGAAGAAGAGATCCAGCCTTCGCAGCTCGAGCGATGCGAACCGGCTTACTTCTTCCAACAGAGCAGCTTGAAAGCAAAAAGCTCTCCCGAGCAAGCAGAAGCCAAAGCTCACGGAACTAAAGCAAAGAGCATCCAAAAGCTCCTCCGAGTCAGGCCTCAGCGAAGCTGCACTGAGCAGCCGAAGCAAAAAGCTTCGAAGGCCTCAACCTAACGCAAGCCAAGCAGGATCCCGACGGTCTGCTAAACGGCTACTTAACTCCCTTCTCCAAGTCTGCCTCTTCAATCTCCTCCTCTCCAACTCTGCCCCTGAACAAAAGAAAAAGATTCTCTTATACTTCTCCGCCTTTCCGCGATGCCCCGGCGTGATCATGCTTCGTGCTCCATCCCCGTCATGCTCGGGTGGGAGGGAGTTCTGTTGACATTCATGAGTCACGGGAACGGCAGGGTGGTTCTTGCTCTTCGCAGAAGAGGGGGAGGAATGTCTATTGTTCGTTTCCCTAATATTAAATCGATCCGCAGCGCATCATAATCGATTTTCTGAACATTTTAACAATGAAAGGTGAGCTATTAGGGAACAAGCACTTATCGAATATGACTAAAGGAACTGTATGTTGTGTGGCAATAGAATTCCAAATCGTAACATATATCTATGTATATAGTTATTATATACATTATACATGTATGTTATACAGTATATGTATAGTTATATATAATTTATATAGCTGTATATAATATATATATATATATAATTATATATTATATATATTATACATACTACATACACACTATATATAACTTTGTGGCGTTGTCAAAATTGCAATACCAGTTGAATTTTAAACATTTTTTCTGATTTCAACTTTATATCTGCATGAACATTGGTGCACATTGATAGTAAAATTGATTTTTTTGATTTGCAACCTGTTTCATGCCCCAGTGGTAGTTTGTAGTACTTTAGGTCACGATAATACGGGGGAAAAAATGTTTTTCAGCTCAAATTTGTAGTGGTTCCGTCCTGGTATAATTTTTATGCATCTTTGAACTTTGCTCTGTCGGTAGAAGTATGGGGATTTGCATTGCAAACGCATGACTTCGCTCTTGTTTGGTATTTCTAGGCAAGGCATGTTGGTCAACTATGTCTGGGTCTTTTGTATGATTTGCTTTTTTATTCGATATATGATTGTGCAATCTGTTTTTGGAAAATAAAAAAATTATAGCATAAAAAAGTTTTCTTTCAAAATGTTTTTTTCTTTGACAATGAAGAAGGACTTTTTCACATTACAGTGTCAGAAATGTTTTACTGGTGTGTGAGTTTTCTGAATGTCAATTGAATAGAAGTCATGTTTTATGGCTCTGGAATTATTTTTTTGGAAGACAAACTTTTTCGCTGAAATCTTTCCAGGGAAATTTTTTTTTCTGGGAAATTCTCTCTCATGTATTGCATGACAGGTGTTTAATATATAAAGGAAATGTTCTGCAGGCAGGCAGCTGGCCTTAATGCGATCTTTGAAGATGATTTAACCCTGCTTGTAGTTCAGTTTTTTAAAACGCACGATAATTACAACCTACAGAGGTGACAGCTAGCAGTTGACTGTGCTACTGCGCCTCCTATCCTGCTGTTTGCTTGTAATGGAAAGATGGGGGGGGGGAAAAGAAAGTTTGAAGCATGTGAGGTGGCGTTCGAAAAGTTATAGGAATGTGGTATTTTTTCAACTTCGAGCAGCGTGTTTTTTTTTTTTCATTGTAAATTTGCATGTTCATTGCGTTGATTCGGTGTGTCCATAAACAATTTTAGGTTAATTTATCTGACATTCTTCGTTGTTTTAAGGACATAAGCTCCAGAAGCTTACTTTGTCAGAACAATTATGGATTTAATGAAATTGAGGCATTGGAAGTATTATCAATCTTCTTCTTCAAAGAAGTTGCCACTGCAGTAAATCTGATATCAATCTAGGTGCATGTATGGCAAAGGTGCGCCCATCATTGAGGCAGAGCTGAAGTGAAGGTGGATGTAGTCCCCTGTAAATGACACCAAGGGCATAAGCTTTGCGATGATTAAAGATAACTAGAATGAAAATTTTCGACATCATCGACGTCGAGAGTGCCTCCGCGCCACATATTATACAATCATTAGAATATATTGTACCGATAAGTTTATTTAAATTTTGCTGAACCAGATTGTAAAAAATTAAAATTCTGCTGTCAGACCATGATCTAATCAGGTTGAAATTTAAACTATATTCTGCATGTCTACTTGATCATAATTGGACGTTTCACATTGGATTGATGAAGCATTCGAGAAAGATTTTTTTTTAAAGAATTTTGTTTGCAAACAATATGGCTGCCAGACTCATGTGATGTATTAAATTTTTGCTGAAGCACCTACTGGAATCCCAAGCTTGGGGAACATGTAAGTGAGTGCCGCTCGATCATAGAAGCCATTTTGGAGAAGATTTTAGAAATGTTTATTCTTCAAAAAATAATAGCTGCCAACCGATGTGAACCGATGATGTCATTTGGTAGGAGATTTTTTTGTCTCATGGATAGGCGATCATACCTGCAAAGTTTTGTCTGGATTCGTTCAAGTTGTTCTCAGAGAAAGAGATTTTTGAAGATTTTTCTGTTGAAAACAATGTTGTGCCAACAGAGACAGATTAGTCATCATTTTTTTTTTGCTAATTCATTTGCCCTAGAATGATCTTCATAATTTTTCATTCTGGATCGGATAAAGTGTTTAGACATGGTGCAAGTTATGACATTATTGAGCCCACCACCTGCCAAGTTTGGTGCTTATATCCGGAAGTGCACAATATTATGTTAATAGCGATCTAACGGACGCCACTAGAAGTCGGAACGCACGTGTTTGATTCTCCCACTAGACAAAAGGAAAGCGAACCTGTCTCACATATACTTAACGACATAACTGACTTTTGGGACCTGTATATTGAATGCAAATGGTTTCCAGATCCGTAACACACTAAACACAGAAATCAACAACAAAATAATGGTGAAAATGCAAAACAAAACCCACAAAAACTGGCACTCCTTTCTACGCACATTAAAACGAAAGCCATAACCAATTCACAACAGACGATCCCACATATCCGACTATGAGAGATTACAGTCTAACGACCTGGCATAAACTGACTCAACTATACTCTTATTACAAGCAGTAAAACAATGCCACTCTAGCATACATTTGCAAAGAGACTAAGCGCAAGCGACATTACGAACATGATCCAATCAAGAAGAAAAACTAATTTACTAGATTACTCTCTTATGAATAGAGAGCACTTCTCGTTGAGAAACAGCACCTTCTCAAAAAAAGTATTAAAAGAATAACTGATGCCCATTACAAGATGAAAATACATATCTTGCGAATTCATTGAGCCTGCGTCAAACACCCTACCAGCCATTGCCCAGACGATTAAGGCTTACGAGCTCACCAACCCACAAACACCTACAAATTTAATCATCCACGTAATATCATCCGCGAAAGTCTCACTCGAAACAACCTAACGAAGCGCACATACCAATTTACATTGAAACACCTTGAGCGCACACAATCAGAGGTGATACAGCCCTCAACCCATCCACCTAATTCCAGCCCAAATATATCTAATCAATCTGAAACCATAACACATATATCTACTCGAAAAGTAATTCCCCAAAATTGTAGAAACGTATCCAGCAAAATCATGTGTACCTATCGACAAACCAATCACAACATCTCCAAACACAAGCAAAAGAGCAACTCTCTCCTTTACAAAACCCTATTACCTATCATTTATGACTATCTCTCTCGTT
>CM068967.1:72533272-72546599 GCA_035128595.1 Eptatretus atami
TCGCAACCTGCTCACCAATCGTCAGATTCACACAGCAGTTTATTCATTCATTTCCTCGTACAGCTCTTATTGAGAATGGCTATGTGCAGCTGGAACATACAGACCTCCATATAATATATTCTGCAAAAGGTGTTGATAAACAGCTGTATCATTCACATGGCAACATGTGAGTTCAACTTGGGATATACCCCACAGCAGAACTTCCACAAATGCCTCAGCTAGATGTCTGCCCCTTGTCTTTCCTTTTCGCTGGCTCATGCATCCGACATCGAAACTCTCAGAATCTGTCGGAGTATTTCCACAGGAGGTCTTGAAACAATTCAATGCCTTTTAAACAGTCCACTTGCTTTTTCTTTTCTTCATGAATCAATTGAGAAGAAAACAAAACAAAGAAAAAGGAACTGGAGCCTCGGAGCTTTCTGGGCCCTGGCGCCACGTTGTTAACTCAAATTTTGGTCGCATCTCCTGACTGGCTGGGCTCCCTGGAGAAACATCTCCTTTTGAAGGATTACCACGCCATTTTGAAACGCTTTTCGGTCACGTGATCGCAATGAACGTCGCACAATTTACACATCATAACACCTTCTCCTCATGTTGAACCTCAACTTTGCGCTCGCATCTGACTGGTGGGTCTGGCAGAAGATTTTTGAAAGGATTTACCACGACGCCTTTGAAACCGTTTTCGTCAGTGATCGAATGAGCCTCCACCAATTTAACACACACCTTTCTTCTCATGTTGAACACCAAATTTGGTCGCATTCTGACCTGGTGGGCTCGGACGCAACGACCCCCTTCTTTGAGCACATCTTACCACCGACCCACGCATTTGAAGCACGCTCTTCGTCACACCCAGTGATCGAATGACGATTCACCACTCACACCCCAATTCTAACCCGCTCGCACCACTTTCTCTCCTCATGTTGAAAAGAAACCCAACACTTTTCGTCCGCCTTCCTGAATGGATGGTGCTGGAGAACGAAGTTCTTTGAAAGGAGATCTTATCACGACCGCCATTCATGCCCGAGAGGGCCCCCCCTCGCCGGCCGCCTCCAAATCCGCCCCGATTGAAACGCGTGTCCGGTTCCGTGACTCGGCATGACGTCCACAATTAAAATCACACACCTTCCTCCTCATCGTGTAACCCCAACATCTTGTCGGTATTCTGATTTTCTGACTGGTGGGCTCTCGGAGACGATTTTTTGGAAGGAGTTCTACGATCGCCCATTTTGAAACGCATCCGGATCACTGTATCGCACTGAGTCACAATTTAAAACAATTACAACTTCTCCTCATGTTGTAAACTCACCAAAATTTGGCGCATGTCTGGATTTCTGACTGCGTGGGTCTGCCGAGAAGATTTTTTGAAGGGAGATTTACACGACCGGCCGATTTTCGAAAGCATACCGGTCACCGTGATCGGCATTGCGTCCACAATCTTAACGAAACCACCCCCACCTTCTCCTCATGCGTTGAACACCTCAAATTGTCAGCATTCTGGACTGGTGGGATCTGGAGAAAGATTTTTTGAAAGGAATTTACACGACCGCCCATTTTCGAAACGCTTTTCGGTCACGAGTGATTCGGGCCATGACGTCCACCAATTTTCACATCAGCGAACGCTTCTCCTCATCCATTGTAACCCAATTCTGGATGGCATCTGACTGTGTGGGTCTGGAGAACATTTTTTTGAAGCGGAAAATTTACACGGACCGCAGCCTTTGAACACGCTTCTCCGTCCACGTGAATGGAATGATCCACAATTTAACATCACAACCTTCTCCTCATGTTGTAACTCAAATTTGATCGCGTTCTGACTGGTGGTCTGGAGAAGATTTTTTGAAGGAACTTTCACGACACCTCCATGACATGTGTGTCTGGAGAAGAAGATTTGAAAGAAATTTACTGAGTTGGCCATTTACCTACTTAAAGTCACGTGACTGGAACGAAGTTGTAATCCCCGATACAGTCAGGAGCGGAACCTTGCTGTCAAATTTCATCCGGATTCGGCCCAGTGGTTTGGCCGGAGAAGTTGAAATAGGAGACGGACAGATGGACGGACGGTGCATGAGGACAATTCCAATTCGAGATAAGCTAAAAACACCCGATATTGACCTTGCCTATGACCTTTCGGCGAAAAAAGGTGACTCGCTGCAGAGCTGAGGTGACATTTTCAACATCTGAACGTTTTTCTGATGACAGCCTGTCACCCATCATTCGTTCAACGCATTTTCCATCACCTTGAGGAGCGAATTTCGGAATCGATCTTTATTATCCTGCCCGCTGAACACAAAGAGGATGGGCGTTGATGCAGCAACACTGATGAAGCGATGCTCTCAGTGACAACGAACAGTTCAGTGAATCATCGTTGAGACTCTTCTTCTTTGTATGATGCGAACAACACACTCAATTAGTTAACCACATAATATGGTGCCCAACACACAAAGAACGCCCCACCACAGTCATATGACTCGAAGGATCGTTCCCCTTGCGTACCAGTTGGGTGCTCCGAATCTTGAGCGCGATGCGCAGTAAAGAAGGCAGCATGACCCCGAAGGGGATGATAAAACCCAAAGCCGTTCGGATGACCGTTGATCGTAGTGTTCTTGTAATCTTTGCTTGTGTTGTCAGTATTGTTACGACTGAGATCAACATCGCCAAAATGGACCCTTTGAGTCCTTTACGCTATCGCCATCATCGAAAATGGACTGCCGGTATGTTTATGGCGACGGCACAGAGTCCATATTGCAAAGCGGTCCTGGAGGAACGTGCTTGGATCGGTACCACCTCAAGGCCTTCACTGGATACACACCACGGCAAAGTAGCGGTCCACGCTAATGACCGTCAAAGAAAGAAAACACTGGCGTACAGTGTGTTGTAAGGAGGAATGAATTTATTCACAAATATGGTGTCGTCGGGAAAAGAACAACCACTGAGGATAGTACGCCATTGATGCAGGTATGGAGGTCATGACCAAACGAAATCACGAAATCGCAGGCAAAGGTTTAGAAAGAATATCGTTATGGTGTCTTTTTGATTTTGATAGTCTGAGGATCCATATTACTGAAAAGTTGCCACACTGCCAGTAGAAACACTAACGTAGTATGACAAACGCCAGTGATGCAGTAAGGTGTTGGCCTGTTGGCGGTGGCTCGATGAAGAGTTCGTGTTGTCATCGCTCTCGTTCCACGTCGTCCCCCAATGATCAGGAGCTGTACGCTTTTATCCATTCCGTGTGGCCCACCACCTGAAAACAATCAGCATCTTCTTCCTCACTCAGAAGGAACAAGTTTCATTTGCATCCCCTCCTCTTGCGATCATACTCTCGCTCTGCGAGGTTTCATTCTGGATTCTGCCCTGAGATGCGTCACTGCTGACATCTAGCTAGTTACCCTTGCATGTTAGAAATGATGGTGCGTCACTTAAGTATCAGTCTATTTGAGCTCTGATGGTGATCAGCCTGCTACTGATAGGGGCACCAAGGGGTAATATATGTGTGTGCAAGCTCAGGGACAATATATGCATGAACCGTTATAAATAGGGCACAATACGATATCTCAAAAAGTTGTCGATGGATTATGACAAAACTTGGTGGACGAAGTCGGTTATGACAAACAAGTCAATTAAGATTTGGTTCAGGTTCGCAGATCCAGCCTATCCGTGGGATAGAAACATAAACTGTTCAGTCTGGCAGAGGTATGTTCTCTACCGAGTGCCGTTCTAGTTTTTTATTGTTCCCTCGGCCACCGACCTAGTTTTTGTGGAGACGTCGGTCGATGGCCGGAGCCACCACCCGAGTCACCAGATATTGGGGGAGGAGTTGCGAAAGGGTCACCCCCATCCCCAGACTGTCCAACGGACCAAAGTGAGTGAGACGGAAGAGGGCGCGATGCATCATAGGTGATCACGAACGAGAGGCGATAAAACAATGGGAAAGCAAGGGAGTATCTAAACTCCCTCGAGAAGCGCGTTTCTTCTGCCTCGCTCCTGTTGGCCAGAGCCGCATGGAAGACGGACCGTTCTCCCTGCTGAGCAAGCCGAGGACTGTGCGGAAGCCTCCTGCGGGATTCTGCTGGGAGTGCCAGTATGATTCTCTTCTTGTGGATTCCCTCTGTCTGTCCTACCAGGGTGTGAATGTTGGTCAAGTTAAGTTATCAGGATAATTAAGGAATCCCTTTTTGTTCATTTTGTGGGTGCGTATGTCAATCAGGGTAAAGGGTTTTTATTTGCCAATTAACATTGACGACGGTTTGCTATTAGTGTAACACCCGACTGATTGGACGGTTCCACCAGCACGGTATCGAAGTGATAAGACCCGTATACCAGCTTGGATGACCTACTACCTGGCCATTACAGTCATCTTGAATCGACCTGCTGGATTTGTACCGGGCAACTGGAACGAACTCACATGGATACAACTCAGGTGTTGAGTTGGGATTCTAACCTTGAGGTATGAGAAATCGTATCTGAAAGCGAAATTGCTTGAGCGCATGATTGCCGTAATGAAAATTACAATGAGTGATCTTGACGATTTGAACAGGAAGGGTGCACACCTGACAACACCCCCGCGGCTCCAGTCGCATGGACATACACCATCGCTAGCCCGGTGCCCCCATTGAATCAGCGACAGAGAAGCAGCAGGCCGGGTCACCATAGCAGTGGGGGAGATGGCCTGATGTAATGGCCATGCTGACACAGATGATGGTGTACCTGAGGGCTAAAGGCAACAGGCAGGACAGAATGGGAGCCGACCTGATGCCGAAGTGGAAATGGGCAAACCTAGCTGGTGGCCAAAATCGAGGCTGTCAGTGGGAGCAGCAAATGAAGGAAAACTTGGCAGACATGTGGACATGCAGTGGGGAGATTAGCCTGGTGTGCTTAGTGGTGAGGGTGCGGCTTGGATCTTGGTCCTGAGTTCAAGCCCCGTTAGTCTGCTGAATTAAAATACACCAGGAGGTTGACTCAGCCTGTCATCTTCCGAGTCAGCAAAATGCACAGCGCAGTGACTGGTAAGGGGACACTGCATCAGCGGCAAAGCCCGGTCCAACCAGTGATGAACCAGCAGCCACAGGCTCCTCGATAGAGAGAGAGAGAGAGAGTGGAGATGGCAGTCAGCAGGCCAGGATTGTAGGGGGAATACAATTAGAGGCTAGGGAAGCATAAAGAGTAACCAGGGGGATGTGAAAGAGGAGACAGGTAGGAGTAGTGGGTGTTTAGATGTGTAACTCAGATGTGTAACTACTGTTGAAATGTACCCTTTAGACCTTGTAGACCCCAAAGACCCTTCGACACCTGTTACACATTTCTGAACTCTTAGACCGCCTGAGACCCATAACACCCTTTTAGACTCCTATGGACCTTAAGACCGAATAACCCATTAGAACCCTAAGGCCCGATAAACCCATTAGACCCTTTATAACCCTAAGACTCCATTCGACCTTTATAACCCGAAGATATATAGTCCCACTAGACCCTTTAGAACATCAACACCATTAGGAGCCCCTAAAACCACAAAGACCAAATAGAGCACGTTAGATCGTTTGGAACCCCAAGACCTCCAAGGTCCATAAACCCATTAGAACCTTTAGACTGTAATTACTGTGGACATCCTTTCAGACATTTTAGACCTTTGGTCTTTTAAGACCATTTAGACCGCTTAGACTCCGTGACCTTTGGCCCATTTAGACCTTTTAGATCCCTTTGAACCCCTTTAGATCCTTACTACTATTGGAAAATGCCCTTTAGATCTTAAGACCTTAAGACCATTGGGACTGACCTGACCCTCAGCACCTTAGACCTGTTAGACCCTTCAGACGTACACCACACAAACATCTATCGAGTCTTCTTGCAAAATACAGCGAAACTTTTTCATCAGGTAATGGCGATCTCCACCCACCTGGAGCCTGGTCTATCCACAAGGTGGAACAGAATCTGCATATTTGGGTCACTGAATTGGTTCACCAATCAAAACCTGGAGGCATATTGTTTATTTGGATCTTGCTGGTTTGTGCTGTGCACGACATCTTTCTTGTTTTGGTTGTTTGTCTGCACAGAATGTGCTAACGTAGTCCATCAACGCCACCAAGTGGTAGCCAGTAGCACACATTATCTGTTTTTCAACTGAGTACCTCTCCAGAGTGTGTGCAATGAGAAGCGAGTACGTCAATAAACACGTACGATAAAACCACACAAAAGTCCTGGCGAGAGTCTGCAATCTTCGATTGCTCTTTCAATTTAGTGATTGACATTGGATGAATGTTGCGAAGAGGGAGTGAACATGTTTGAGAAGGAAGACAACACCTCCTATGGAAAAGGAATCTCCATTTAGGATAGCTAGTAGAGGGATTCAGCTGTTTTGGAACGGATGCCGTTCTGGTGTTGGTGCTGGGGTGAAGTTCTAAATAGATGTGCACTGGCCCAGAGAGGTGGACCAAATTTTGAGGAGGTAGGTACCAGGAAGAGGACTCGAGCACTACGTGCCAGCTAGGAAGGGTACTTGGGGCAGCCAGAGAGGGCTCACCAGAATTCGGAATGGAGCATGTAAGCTAGGAGGTGGCCTGAGCAGCCCAGGGTGCCGTGTTTTGGAAGCAGGCAGAGACAAAGTGTTAGAGTGGACGTAGGCAGCACCCCCCCCATCCTCACCCTGTCGGGATACCTCACTAACGAGCCATGAGAGGTCATGTCACCTCATCATTGAAGTTGCAGCATGTGCCTTAATCTCTCTCAGAGACTAGCCTAGTTTTAATGGGATTCAAGACGCTGGGAGGGAGAGTTTAGATGATAAGGGTTTAGAAGGGCAGGAGCCATAGAGTCGAGTTGAGGGATCGTGGGGAGCTAGGGTACGATAGGTTAGGGTTGAGAACGGCCATCCTACCTGCTGTCACCGCATGCTCCTGCCGCCATCGACAGGAACATCTGCTTCTGACTCACTACATCTGCGGGTGAAACATCTGCCGGCCACCCACCTCTGCCATCTGCAGTGAGCCATGCCACCTGCCAGCTTTTCCATCTGCCATTGTCCATGCCATGTGCATCTGACCTCCACTGCTCACCTTTTGTGTCATTTTTTGTTCATCGGGCCATAAGGGCCTGAAGACCCCCATGCTCCAAGGCCAATTGGGCCGAGTGTCGTTTCTTGCTTATTGCACCACAAGGGCAAGCCTGGTGTTGGCTTAGCGGTTCGGGTGGTGGCTTGGGATCCTAGGGTCCTGAGTTCGAGCCCCGTTGGCCACTGAATTAACACCAAGGGGTTGACTCAACCTGTCATCCTTCTTCGGTCGGCGAAATGAGCACCAGTGTACTGGTAATAGGGGCACTGTATCAGCGGTGTCGCCGTGCCCCTAACCAATGATGCAACAAGCAGCCAAAAAGGCAGCACATGATGGGAACCACAAGGGCAGTCCGTCATGCCGTCTCACCGTGCGCTGGTGTTTGGTTAGCCATGTGGTCGCCCCGGCCTTCACTCGTCCTCCACCTTGACGTCCACAATTAACATCACAACCTTTCTCCTCATGTGTAATCAAATTGATCGCGTTCTGACTGGGGTCTAGAAGATTTTTGAAAGGAACTTTCACACCTCCATGACTAGTGTGTCTGGAGAAGAAGATTTTTGAGAAAAGAAATTACTGAGTTGGCCATTTTGTACCTACTTAAAGTCACTGACTGGAACGAGCTTTGTAATCCCCGATAACAGTCGGAGCGGAACCTTGCTGTCAAATTTCATCCGGATCGGCCCAGTGGTTTGGCCGGAGAAGTTGAAATAGGAGACGACAGATGGACGGACCGGTGCATGAGGACAATTCCAATTCAGGATAAGCTAAAAACACACGATATTGAACCTTGCCTATGACCTTCGGCGAAAAAAGGTGACTGCTGCAGACTGAGGTGACATTTCAACATCTGAACGTTTTTCTGATGACAGCCTGTCACCCATCAATTGCGTTCAACGCATTTTCATCACCTTGAGGAGCGAATTTCGGAACGATCTTTTATTATCCTGCCCGCTGAACACAAAGAGGATGGGTTGATTGCAGCAACTGATGAAGGCGATGCTCTCAGTGACAACGAACAGTTCAGTTGAATCATCGTTGAGACTCTTCTTCTTTTATGATGCACACAACCTCAATTAAGTTAACCACATTAATAGTGCCCACAACAAAGAACGCCGCCACCACAGTCATGATGACTCGAACGTTCCCCTTGCGTACCAGTTGGTGCTCCGAATCTTGAGCGCGATGCGCATAACAGAAAGGCATGACCCCGAAGAGGATGATAAAACCCAGAACCGTTCGGATGACGTTGATCGTAGTGGATTCTGTAATCTTGCTTGTGTTGTCAGTATTGTTACGACTGAGATCAACAATCGCACAAAATGGACCCTTTGGAGCCTTACGCTATCGCCATCACGAAAATGGACTGCCGTATGTTTATGAGCAGCGCAAAGATCCATATTGCACAACGGTCCTGGAGGCACGTGCTTGGGATCGTACCTCAAGGCCTTCACTGGTACACCACGGCAAAGTAGCGGTCCACGCTAATGACCGTCAAAAAGAAAACACTGGCGTACATGTTTGTAAAGAGAGAATGAATTTATCTTACAAAATATGGTGTCGTCGGGAAAACGAACCACTAGAATGTACGCCATTGATGCAGGTAGGTCATGACCAAAACGAAATCAGCGATGGCAAGGTTAGAAAGAATATCTTATGTTGTCTTTTTGATTTTGTAAGCTGAGGATCCATATTACTGAAAAGTTGCCCACACTGCCAAGTAGAAACACTAACGTAAGAATTACAACGCCAGTGATGCAGTAAGGTGTTGGGCCTGTTGCGGTGGTCGATGAAGAGTTCGTGGTTGTCATCGCTTCGTTAACGTCTCCACTCGTCCAATGATCAGGAGCTGTATTCTTTATCCATTCCGGTGGCCACCTGAAAACAATCAGCATTTAACCTTCCTCATAGAAGGAAACAAGTTTCATTTGATCTCAAAAACATCTCCTCTTGCGAATACTCATACATCATTGCATGGTTTCATTCTGGATTCTTCCCTAAGATGCGTCACTGCTGACATCTAGCTAGTTACCCTTGCATGTTAGAAAATGAATGGTGCGTCACTTAAGTACGAGTCTATTTGAGCCTGATGGTATCAGCCTGCTACTGATAGGGCACCAAGGGCGTATAATATGTGTGTGCAAGCTCAGGGACATAATTGCATGAACCGTTATAAATAGGGCACAATACGATATCTCAAAAAGTTGTCGATGGATTATGACAAAACTTGGGACGAAGTGGTTCGATACAAAAACAAGTCAATTAGATTTGGTTCAGGTCGCAGATTCCAGCCTATCCGTGGATGAAAACATAACTGTTCAGTCTGGCAGAGGTATGTTCTCTACCGAGTGCCGTTCTAGTTTTATATTGTTCCCTCGGCCACCGACACTAGTTTTGTGGAGACGTCGGCTCGATGGCCGGAGCCACCACCCGAGTCACCAGAGCAATTGGGGAGAGTTGCGAAAAGGTCACCCCCATCCCCAGACTGTCCAACGGACCAAAGTGAGTGAGACGGAAGAGGCGCGATGCATCATAGGTGACATCACGAACGAGAGGCGATAAAAGACATGGGAAGCAAAAGGGAGTCACTTGAAATCCACCTCGAGAAGCGCGTTTCTTTGCTGCTCCTGTTTGGCCAGAGCCGCATGGAAGGAGCGACCGTTCTCCCTGCTGAGCAAGCCGAGAACTGTGCCGGAAGCCTCCTCGGGATTCTGCTGGGATGCCAGTAATGATTCTTCTTCTTGGATTCCCTCTGCTGTCCTACCAGGGTGTGAATGTGTCAAGTTAAGTTATCAGATAATTAAGGAATCCCTTTAGTTGTTCATTTTGTGGGTGTATGTCAATCAGTGGTAAAGGGTTTTTATTTGCCAATTAACATTGCACACGGTTTGCTATTAGTGTAACACCCGACTGATGGACGGTTCCACCAGCACGGTATCGAAGTGATAAGACCCTAATCCAGCTTGGGATGACCTACTACCTGGCCATTACAGTCATCTTGAATCGACCTGCTGGAATTTGTACCGGCAACTGGAACGAACTCACTGGATACAACTCAGTGTTGAGTTGGGATTCTAACCTTGAGGTATGAGAAATCGTATCTGAAAGCGAAATTGCTTGAGCGCATGATTGGCGCTAAATGAAAATTACAATGAGTTATCTTGACGATTTGAACCAGGAAGGTGCACACTGACATACACCACCCCGGCTCCAGTTGCCACTGGACATACACCCATCGCTAGCCCGGTGCCCCCCATTGAATCAGCGACGGAAGCAGCAGCCGGGTCACCATAGCACGTGGGGGAGATGTGCCTGATGTAATGGCCATGCTGACACAATGATGGTGTACCTGAGGGCTAAAGCAAACAGGCAGGACAGAATGGGAGCCGACCTGATGCCTAGAATGAAATGGCCAAACCTAGCTGGTGGCCAAAATCGAGGCTGGTCAGTGGAGCAGCAAAAATGAAGGAAAACTTGGCAGACATGTGGACATGCAGTGGGAGATTAGCCTGGTGTTGCTTAGTGTGTGAGGGTGCGGCTTGGATCTAGGTCTGAGTTCCAAGCCCCGTTAGCTGCTTGAATAAATTAACACCAGGAGTTGACTCAGCCTGTCATCCTTTCCGATCAGGAAAAATGGCACCAGTGTACTGGTAAGGGGGACACTGCATCAGCGGCAAAGCCGCGTCCCACCAGAACTGACTGCACAGCAGCCCAGGCTGCACTCGATAGAGACAAGAGAGTGGAGATGGCAGTCAGTCAGGCCAGGATGTAGGGGGATACAATTAGAGGCTAGAAGCATAAAGGTAACCAGGGGAGTAGTGAAAGAGGAGACAGGTAGAGTAGTGGATGTTTAGATGTTAACTCAGATGTGGTAACTTACTGTTGAAAATGTACCCTTTAGACCTTTAGTAAGAACCAGACCCAAACCTTCGACACCTGTTACAACATTTTTGAACTCTTAGACCGCCTGAGACCATAAACACCCTTTTAGACTCCTATGGACCCTTAAACCGAAATAACCCATTAGAACCCTAAGGCCCTAAACCCATTAGACCCTTTATAACCCTAAGACTCCATTGACCTTTATAACCCCGAAGATCATATAGTCCCACTAGACCCTTTAGAACATCAACATCTTAGACCCTAAAACCACAAAGACCAAATAGAGCACGTTTAGATCGTTTGGAACCCCAAGACCTCCAAGGCTCCATAAACCCATTGAAACCTTTAGACTGTATACTGTTGGAACATACCCTTTCAGACATTTTAGACCTTTGGATCTTTTAAGACCACCTTTACTTAGACCGCTTAGACTCCGTGACCTTTTGGCCCATTTAGACCTTTTAGATCCCTTTGAACCCCTTTAGATCCTTACTACTATGGAAAATGCCTTTAGATCTTAGACCTTAGACCCTTGGAGCACTTAGACCCTGCACCCTCAGACACCTTAGACTGTTAGACCCCTTAGACGTACACCACACAAACATCTATCGAGTCTTCTTGCAAAATACAGCCGAAACTTTTTTCATCAGGTAATGGCGATCTCCACCCACCTGGAGCCTGGGTACTCCACAAGGTGGAACAGAATCTGCATATTTGGGTCACTGAATTGGTTCACCAATCAAAACCTGGAGGCATATTGTTTATTTGGATCTTGCTGGTATTGTGTGCTGCACGACATCTTTTCTTGTTTTGGTTGTTTGTCTGCACAGAATGTGCTAACGTAGTCCATCAACGCCACCAAGTGGTAGCCAGTAGCACACATTATCTGTTTTTCAACTGAGTACCTCTCAGAGTGTGTGCAATGAGAACGCGAGTACGTCAATAAAAACACGTACGATAAAACCACACAAAAGTCCTGGCGAGAGTCTGCAATCTTCGATTGCTCTTTCAATTTAGTGATTGACATTGGATGAATGGTGCGAAGAGGGAGTGAACATGTATTGAGAAGGAAGCACACACCTCCTATGGAAAAGGAATCTCCATTTAGGATAGCTAGATAGAGGGATTCAGCGTTTTTGGAACGGGATGCCGTTCTGGTGTTGGTGCTGGGGTGAAGTTCTAAATAGATGTGCACTGGCCCAGAGAGGTGGACCAAATTTTGAGGAGGTAGGTACCAGGAGAGGACTCGAGGCACTACGTCGCAGCTAGGAAGTACTTGGGGCAGCCAGAAGGGCTCACCAGAATTCGGAATGGAGCATGTAAGCTAGGAGTGGCCTGAGCAGCCCAGGTGCCGTGTTTTGGAAGCAGGCAGAGACAAAGTGTTAGAGTGGACGTAGGCAGCACCCCCCCCCCCCATCCTCACCCTGTCGGGATACCATCACTAGCGAGCCATGAGAGGTCATGTCACCTCATCATTGAAGTTGCAGCATGTGCCTTAATCTCCTCTCAGGAGCTAGCCTAGTTTTAATGGGATTCAAGAGCCTGGGAGGAGAGATTAGATGATAAGGGTTTAGAAGGGCAGGAGCCATAGAGTCGAGTTGAGGGATTCGTGGGGAGCTAGGGTACGATAGGTTAGGGTTGAGAACGGCCATCCTACCTGCTGTCACCGCATTCCTGCCGCCATCGACAAACATCTGCTTCTGACTCACTACATCTGGCGTGCGTGAACACATCTGCCGGCCACCCACCTCTCACTGCAGTGAGCCATGCCACCTGCCAGCTTTTCCATCTGCCATTGTCCATGCCATGTGCATCTGACCTGCCACTGCTCACCTTTTGTGTCATTTCTTGTTCATGGGCCATAAGGGCCTGAAGACCCACACCAATGTTCAAGGCCAATTGGCCGAGTGTCGTTTCTTGCTTATTGCACCACAAGGGCAAGCCTGGTGTTGGCTTAGCGTGGGTGTGGTTTGGGATCCTAGGGTCCTGAGTTCGAGCCCCGTTGGCCATTGAATTAACACCAGGGGTTGACTCAACCTGTCATCCTTTTCGGTCGGCGAAATGAGCACCAGTTACTGGTAATAGGGCACTGATCAGCGGTGTGCCGTCCCCTAACCAATGATGCAACAAGCAGCCAAAAAGGCAGCACATGATGGGAACCACAAGGGCAGTCCGTCATGCCGTCTCACCGTGCGCTGGTGTTTGGTTAGCCATGTGGTCGATTGTTTGGATATTTGACCAACACCCTGTAATTGGATTCACAATCTCAATACGGTCGGTATGCTGTAATCAGTGCAACTCAAAGTGGTGTACGCGGACCGGTGCCGGTACGCGAGTCATCGACTGCCGGTCCGCGGGAGTTTCCAGTTTCACATTATCATAATATATAACATGGTAAT
>CM068967.1:72546789-72560265 GCA_035128595.1 Eptatretus atami
GTTTAGTGGGAAGACACTGGGGTGCGTTGCGATGTTTTTTAGTTAGTTAGTAATAAATCTTTATATGCCATCCCCCATCACGGCTGATATCTTTGTCATCTTTAATGATCTCAACCTCCATGCAGGGAAGGGATGGCTTCGTGTTTTACAATGGCAGACAAGATCGACGGACAAAAACGAAAGCTAGAAGCATGGAAGAGTCATTTGTCATTTTCATCAGTAGGTCCATCCCGGGTGTCATGAAAGGGTCACCCAGGTGTCATGAAAGGGTCCACCCAAGGTGTCATGAAATGGTCCACCCCAGGGGTCATGAGAGGGTCCACCCTGGGTGTAATGAAAGGGTCCACCCGGGAGTCATGAAGATCCACCCCGGTGTCATGAAAGGGTCCACCCGGGTGTCATGAAAGGGTCCACCGGGTGTCATGAAAGGGTCCACCCCGGGTGTCATGAAAGGGTCCACCCCGGGTGTCATGAAAGGGTCCATCCTGGGTGTCAAATACTCAGTCTCTAGGTACGCCCCTGATGAGACGGGAGCACAGGAATGAGACAAGAACGGCGAATTGGAATGAGCTACAAACAAAGAATGAGATGTGAATGCCTCGCTGCCTCCTCTTCAACTTTAGTTTCCCAGCGTGCCGCATGCTCCTTTTTGCCTACCCCCTCTCACCCCCTCTCTTAGAGACCTCATTGGCCGCAATCACTGGTCAGCAAACGGAGGGCGGGGCCATTTGCACAGTTCAACCCCTCCCTGCGCTTGTCCTTTCACACGCCACGGGAAAATTGTCTTCAGAAGTGTCGATAGATGATAGATGCAACAAAACAAATTCGCCGCCCTCCAAAAGTGCCGCTCGGGGCGGCTGCCCCATTCACCCCGATCAACGGCTTTAAGAAAATGGCAGGACTGAGCCAAACGGGTAAGCGTAGGTTTTGTAAGATTGAAACAAAAAGCATAAGTTACTTTCTCTCGGGATGTAAAAAAACAAAAAAAAACCTCATGTCAGAACACCCGTACATACAAAGGTACAACAATGCATGCAGGATAATCCACTGGAACTCCTACAAAAGTTAAATATACCAGTGTCAGAAAAATCATGGAAGCACGAACCAAAAGCAATCGTTGAAAACGACGATGTAACGCCCACGAACACTACCTGACCATCCCATCAAGCATGAAGATAGAAAACAAAACATTGCGACTGAATATAGTACTCAGATACAAAAAAGGAAAAGATGCCATTGATAATTATCGAGGTCTGTACCGAGGGACTTTGTTGTAAATAACGTGAAAATTAGGAAAATGACGAAAGTACCAGGATCTGAAAAATGACGTCGAGAACCTGGAAGCTGAAAGCACCGGCATTGTGCCGGTAAGCTTGGGTTGGCTTAATGGTTTCTCCATTCAACAAGCATTCTCCATTGTCGGATGAGGTGATCCTTCGCAACATCATCGCAGGGATAAACGCGGACGAGGATATCCAATGTGCAGGACCTTTTCATTGTTGGCAGAAACGCAGTGAAGAGAATGGAAGGACAATGTGTCTTCTCGAAATTCGCGCAAACGAAACACTGACAGTGAGGACGCGTGCATCAGCCCGGGCCGTCAAGGTCCACCAAGGATCGAAGCATTGACCCAGCATTGTTATTCCAGAGGTTCCTTGTGGTGTCTCAGTTGGGAAATCTGTGCCGAGATGAGGTCATGGAATATGAGCTTTCTCCATGTCCTCCATCCTTGTTTGAAGCAAAGAATCGTGTGCGGAAGCCAGAAAAAGCACGACTTCTGGACGCTATACGACGGCATGTTACTTCGTCAGAAGATGCTGTTCTATAGTCCATTCCAGAGACTGATCGCTACGTTTTCAATGGTGGTTCACTTCTCCATCGACAGAAATGGACCGAAGGCAGCACCTACGGCTCAATTGCCGACATCTACACATCTTTCACATCAGACCTGTACGTCGATGCCACCGTTGTCTTTGATGGATATTATGGAGGACTAAGTACAAAGGACAATAGGCATCGGCGACGAAGTCGAACTGTGGTTTCGAACAAGGTCAACATATCGGATACAACAACATTCGTTGGGAGAAATGAAGATTTCCTCTCAAATGATATGAACAAACAGGTCCTCATCCACTTGATCTCTGAACGCTTGTGGCAGAAAGTCTGTCATATCATCCAAGCTGAAGGAGATGCAGACTTGGACATAGTGAAAGCATCCGTCTCAATGACATCCCACCATTAATCAACCCTGATCGGAGAAGACACAGATCTGCTGGTATTGCTGCTGTGTCATGGAACTACGAAGGACTGTAAGGACCTGTACTTTCGGTCAGACAAGGGGAAACCAAATGTTTATAACATCAAAGTTCTGAAACGGTTGCTTGGTGGCGATGTCTGCTCTGATCTATTGTTTGCCCATGCCTTCTCCGGATGTGACTCTACTTCGAGAATCTTTGGGGTGGGGAAGAAATCTGTTTTCCAAAAAGTCTTCAAGGGTGAATCGGTCTTGCCTGCATGTTCATAAGTCTTTTGTGAACCAATGGTAGATCAATTTCCTGTTGAAACCACCGGTTGCAAGGCGATGGTGTCCTTGTTTAACCGGACCCAATCTGACTCTTTAGCATCATTACGCTACAACTTCCTTCGCAAGAAAGTGGCCGCGGCAAAGACCTTCGTGACTCCCGAAACACCGCCTCCAACGACCTCGGCCACAAACCTTCACTCTCGGTGGACGTACATACAAGTGATGGTTTGGATGGGCAAGGAAGGACCCTACTGAATGGGGCTGGGACGTGCAAGGGGACAAACTTATTCCACTCATGATGCATAACAGCTCCGTGCCAGACATTCTGCTCAAAATGATCCGCTGCAACTGCTCTACAGGATGCAGCAGACTGAAATGTAGCTGCAGAACCACGGCCTTGAAGGCACCGGAGCTTGCGGACCTTGCCAAGAAGGCGACTGCGGTCATGTGGCTCCTAAGCCAGTTTCAGATCATGAAAATGAAGACTAAATATTCGGGGAAGTTACGTTGGAACATCCACTCTACGGATCGAAACTAGTTTCTCGAGGGTAGACTGCGTAACTGTTTTGGTATTTCGGAGTATTTTAGTGAGTTTTTGTTTGTTTTGTCAATCGTACATTTAGTTATTTTTACTAATGCCATATTTAGACCCTTTCTGGTAGTCCATTTTATGGCAAATTTTAATATGTTGTTCGCTCTTTAGCCTTGGTTTGAATCCCGACGCAGCTGTATAAACTGTCATCCCGGTGAAATCACAAGGCAGGGTGTTCATCAATGTGTGTGTCGTCCCTCAGGTGGATGTTCAACGGGTATCCCGTGTGTGCCAACATTCGTTGGTCGACGTTAAACATCCCACGGTGCCCTTCTGAAAGCGTAGGCGAGCTATCGTCGGCACTATGAACAAATGATACAAATTCCTGCCCTAACCAGCAGAAGGCACATCAGTGGCACAGCCGATGATGCCAAAGAGAACACTCGGACCAAGTATTTGTGAACATTAAAACTTCACAAGTTGGTGCATGAAATGGGATCGTTCACTGAAACGGAGGTGGTGGACACTTGCGGTCCTTTGAGGATTCCATTCTACCTTTCCAAAAGACACAAATGGTGATTATCACCAACATAAAGGCAGGATTGCTTACGGAAGTGATGAAAACCACTTCACTTGTGAAATATCTGCACCTGCACTTCTGCTTCTCTTTCCACTTCCAGAAACATCCAAGCTACTCAGTCAGGTTTCGGCTGGATACTTGGGTAAGAATGTTTCATTCTCTTTGTTTGTCGTTATTTGTTTACCATTTGTTCATGGGACATGTCCACATCCAAAGGATGGCAGATGAGCGTTTGTCCAAGAGTGTCTGGACACTCAGATAAGGCACATGGCAGGTAAGGTTTATTGTTTTATTTTAAGGACATTCCTTAAAAGGTAAGGACACTCAGATAAGGTGTTTTTTTAAGCGGAGAAAAACTAATTTCATTCAAGTTGTTGACGTTATGTCAGGACATACAGATTTATATTGATCAAGCATCTTAATGCAATGATTAGATCACATGCCTGGAGTTGGCTTAATGGTTAGAATGGTTAGGGTGGTGGGCTTGGGATCCTCGGATCCTGAGTTCAAATCCCCCTTGGTTGTTGAATTAATACCAGGTGGGGTTAACTCTGTCTGTCATCCTTCTGATGTCGGCAAAGTGAGTGCCAACTTGCTGGTATCCTGTGGCGGAGTGGCGACCCGTCCAGCATCAACGCTCTGCACAGAGTATGGTCCCGATGGATGGATGGGACATGGCTCACCTATTTATGGTCCCACTGCCTTTATGGGGCACAGGTAGTGTATGTTATAAACTTTATTAATAAATAACGAGTTCTTACAGTCATGATGTTCAACACAGGTGGTGGAGGCAATTCAGCCCATCAAAGCCTGCACCATGCTTGCCAACCTATGGATGTTTGTCAGTGCTCTAGATCCTTTTTAAATGCTGACCATCAAGCAATGAAGCAGCACACGCCATTCATTATTGAGGTCTTTGGTATGACACCTCCACTGGGTTCGAACCAGCAACCTTCCCAGACTCAGAGCAGACTCGCTAACCCTTACACCACCGAGTCTGGCTGGTATCAATGAAATTATCAAGAGTATATTTCATTGGCCTTTTAACCGTGAAGAATCGATTGTTGCGGCACTCTGTCGTGTGACAGAAGATCAAATTGTGACATTTAAAGGAAATACCTTCCACATCCTGCGAGCCATAATCGAAAACCATGATGATCTCAGATGGACAGCGACGGTTTTATTCATGTAAATGTCAAGAGTTTACTCATTTGATTTGATTCCTGAATTAGCATTTACAATACTGTTAATTTCTGCTGTGGAAATTCGCAAACATCATTCAGGTCCCGTAGATGAGGTATTTCTGAAGTACATGTGTAGTTAGCCCAAACCATTGTTTAGAGGGAAATGTGATTCATTCGGGCTGCGATACTTTGAATTAGGCTTTTTCTGTTCTGCTTTATTTTCGAATCAACCACACTTCAACGCCAACACGCCAAACAACGCCAACCACACAACGCCAACAACAACAACGCCCAACCAGCCACCACTCCAACAACGCCAGCACCGCCGCCCTCACAACCACCACCACCATCTTCGCCACTACTCCACACCAACGAACGCCATCCTCCGCGGTCCACGTACGACGGTTTCCGCGTTGGAAACCGTCGAACGCAAGGGGGAGGGAGAAGTCCCACAGCGAGGGCGCGCGTTTTCCCGCCTATTTCCTTCCTTGGCCGCGGCACCAAACGGCTCCGCCTGCCCCCACAAGACGCAGGTGGGAGGGAACGGGAGGAAACGCCCCGCTTCGAGTGCTTTCGAGAAGCGCCTCGAAGGGGGTGGAGCCAAAGGCGGGGCGGAGAAAGAGGGCGTGGCGCCGGGCGTATAAGAGGCGGAGGCGGATGAGGTTTTTCCTTCTGCTTGGAGGCTCTTTCTGCTCTGCTGCTTGGTCGTTGATTCTGCTCTGCCCGCTCCTCCATTTCGGCGTTCTGGCTCTCTGGGTTGGCGTGTGCTCTCTCAGTGTCGGCGGAAGGCGTCGAGAGGCCGTAAAGGCAGACGGGGGCCGAACGCGGAGAGAGCTCGCGGACCACGGCGAGTGACGGTCGCGAGGCTCAACACCTCAGGGAAGTCGACTTCATTTCTTTTGGGTTTTGTGTGAACGTGTGTGTGGCGCCGTGTCTGATAAGTAGTCAATTGTGTAAGTGGTCCGTGTGTCGCGTATTCGGTTTTAACTCCTTCTTTTCTATGTGCATTTCTTTTGTTTTCTGTTTGCTTTATGTGTGCTATTCGTGTGTCGTTGTAAATAAAATGCTTGCTTGTTGAATTCTTCCCCCGTTTCGCTGCGTCCTTCCTTCGTTGGGTCTCCATCTTGTTTCACGTAAAGGGTTTGAGTGGGCGCGGGACGCCCGATAATTAATCTGAACCGTCAAGGCCGACGATAACACCGCTCGGTTATCCCGTTAGCCCGGAACGAGCCGCTTAAGCGGATCGTGTCCGAAGTCGGCCTGTGGCGAGGTACAACCCCTCGGTAGGTTACCGTGCGGGTACTTAGGTATATCGACTTTCGGCGATTCACCCTATTCCGCGCGGTAGAATGCGGACTGGGTTGTGGTGAGGCGAAAGGTCCACCCGTGACTGGATCCCGGCGTTAGCCGGGAGGGTCACGACTGAATTGTCCGTCCGGTGGGCGAGGCGGTCGCGATTCGATTCACGTGGCCGATCGCACGCCGGCGGCGCGAATTCGCAACACTGGTGTCAGAGAGCGGGAAAACAAACCCTCTCTGTCTCCAGCTAAATTCACAGGGAATCGGTCCAGGGGTGAGAGGAGCGACCCCCGATTCCCTCTAATTACGAGCGAGCTAAATTAACCCTTACGTGGAATAAGATGGCGTCTCAAGGCGAGCGGGAGCCGGGGGTATTAGGAATGTATATGTTATGTGTTTAGAATCCATGGCCCAGGATGTCGACCCCGAGCAGGACATTGGTGTGCAGGAACAGTTTCCCCCCCAACCAAACGCAGAGCCCGAAATGGGCGCGGCGGCGGCAGAGGCCGCGGTGTATGACACCCCCCACCCCGCCTCCTCAAAGTCCTCCCCCAGTCGCCGGCGGACCCGCGCCTGAGGGTGAAGCAATTGCCGCGGACCCACTTAACGTGGGCCAGGTAAACATGATTTTGCAGGCAATAAGCGGAATGACGCAACGAATGAACGAAAAAAACGGAAATGAAAAACAATACGCAACAAATGAACGAATGAAAAACAAATAAAAGAGAGTGAACAAGCAGATGGAAACAAACACAAACGAAATGAAGGAAGAAATAAAAAAATGGGGGTGAAACGCAGCAAATGGGCGGAGCCTGCAGGCGGGCATGAAGGCCACAACAGCGAAGTGCGTAATGGCGCGCCACGTGTGGGAGCGAACGAGCTGGGAACGGGTGCAACGGTTGCAGGCCGCGGTGAAGGCGGGTAGGAAAAAAATAATTCGGGAGACGTGTGGAGGTGACGGAAAAAGTGACGGTACCGAGAGGGAAAAATTAATTGGGGTGACGGAGACGTGCACGAAGGAAATAAAAATAGTGGAGTGTGAGAAAAGACTTCAAGACATGACGAAGAGAGTTGATAAGCTGGACTGGAGGTAAAAACGGAGACGGAGGAACTGGGAAGACGGATAGACAAACACAAGGGGAAGCCGGAAGAACAGTTAGAAGCCAAAGCAAGGTCGGAGGGTGCGGAGATGAGAAAAGAATTGGAAAAGAAAACTGAGTTACAGAAACACCAAACAAAGAGACGGAACTACAAAACGAACTGAGAGTGTTAAAAGAGGAACAAGAAAGAGTACTGGAAGAACAAGGAATGAGACAGGAGAAAGAAATCTGTCAGTTGAAAGAAATAACGAGATTACAGAATGAGGAACAAGAAAGACAGTGGAATAGAAAACTGAAAGAGTATGAATTTGAAACTGAACGACAAAAGGAAAAAAATAAGTTGGAATACGAGGAGAAGTTGAAGGAGCAACGAATGAAGCAGGAAGGAGAAATGAGGAGATTGAAGGACACAACGAGATTGGAGAGGGAAGAGCGAGAGGAACAATGGGATAGAAAAAAGGAACATGAAGCCGAGGTTGACCAATTGAAAGAAAGCAAGGCTGGAGTGCGAAGAGGTAGACAAAGAACAGTGAATGAAACACAAAAGGGAAATTACCACATGAAGAAAACCATGAACTGCAGAAGGAAGGCAGGAGAAGAACAAGGAAGAATAATGAGACAGCAGCAACTGAAACACAAAAAGGAGATTAACCAAATGAAGCAACCATGAAACTGGAGAAGGAAGGACAGGAGAGGAAACAAGGAAGGGTAATGAGAGAACAGCGAATGAAACACAGGAAGGAAATGAGCCAATTGAGAGAAAGATGAGATTGGAAAATGAAGAGCAGGAGAAACTCTGGGAGAGAAAACAAAAACTATACGAGTTTGAAATTAATGAACTGAAGGAGAGAGTAAAATTGAAGTCCAGAAGAGATGGAGGAACTCCGGAAAGAAACAGAAACTAATAGATGTATAGAGACGCGGGAGACAGAAAAAATAGAGGAGAGACTGCATGATAAAGACGGGGTTAAAGGAACAGAACACACACACAGAGGTAGTGGAGGATAATGGGGGTGAGCTCGCGGAGCGTGTGGAGACCCGGTGTGAGCAGCTGGATGGCCGCCTCCAGGAACGAGGGAGGAAGTTGCCCCTTGAAGCGAATCACGACCAGGTGGTTCGGTCGTGCCAGGCGGAGTTGAAGGGACGAGTGCTGTGGATAGGTGCACGTGCAGCTTGGGGGTATAGAGGCCCGGGAACCTTGTGGGGACACGAATCCCCAGTGTGTGTTGTTGCGAGTGTGCGGACATGCGTGCTATGCGGCACGCAAGGTGTGAGTGTGTCCCCGTGTGTGGAAGCGACCCCGTGTGTGAGTGGTGTGGTGCATGTGTGCCGGAGTGCGTGCTTCCCAGCGTGCCGTGTGTGAAAGGGGCACCGCAGGTGGAAGAGGCACCGTGTGTGGAGGGAGCCAGGGTGCGGGTGAAAGACCACGGGTGGGTGGAGCAGCGTGTGCGCCAGAAACGGCACGCGTGTGCGAAGCACGGTATGTGAGGGAGACAGTGTGTGTTAGGTCGCGGTGTGGTGAGGGAATGTCGGTGGGCATGCGCGAGCATGCAGCCGCGTCTCCCGGTGTGAATGTGAGTGGTTGGAGTGGAGTATGTGCGTCGTGACACGCACGTGTGCGTGGTTTGAATGGCGACGGAGACGGCGACAAGAAGACAAGGGCCGAATAGCGGCTGTAGCTATTGTGGGGACCGTGCCGGGTTCACCCAGCAGCGAGCGCGCGGTCCGTGCTGTGCAACGCACGAGGCCGCCACGTGCTCGCTTGCGGGAGTGAAACCCGGTCCGGAAACGCCAGCGGTGGATTTGCCGATCCCGCGGACGGACAAAGTCTAGGCAGGTAGACGAATTTGGACCGGACGGGTTCTCCACGCGAGCTTGTGTTAAGCTCCAACGGGCAGAGCACATGTGTTCGCGTGGGGAGCCCCTCGGAGTGCGAGGTTTGTTTTTGGGGGTGCGCAGGGTGACGTCATGGCTGCACGTAGGTTGGAATCCGGCAGGAGGGTATCCTGCCGGATGGTACCGTCCAAGAGGGACGAGGTACGCGTGCAGCTGCATGACGTCACGGGCAAGGTGCAAAGTGCGCGAGCTGTGAGTTGCCGCGCTGGTGCTGCGCAGAATTTGGAAAAAAAATAAAAATTAACAAAAGCAAGCCTCGCTTTCGGGTGAACAGGATTTCCCGGGTAAGGGGTGGAAGACCCCCTTGCCTGGGCACAGGATGCACTAGTTAGGGGAAGGTTAGCTTAGCTAGACCGGCTCCATGGGGCAGGGGTAAGTCCTCATGGGGCCCGTGGAATGGATTAGTTAGAGGGATTGTAGTGAGCTTTAGGTTGGAAAATGGATTTTTGAGGATTTTGGAGACATGGACAGATGCTGAATGTGTAGAGGGACGTAGCTTAGCTACGTAGTGTTAAATGGAACGTGCTGTATAAGGGATGATGTGGGACACGAGATAGTTAGGGAGGTAGTTAGAAGGATGGCAGAGATTCAGCGGTGAGTGTGAAGTGTGAGGTGGAATGAGTACATGATGAGTGAGTGAGGCCAGCGGGTCTGTGTGAGTGGAGCGAATGTGGAATGCATGTGCGATGAGTGATTGGGGGGAGGAGTGACTCCCGCAAAAGGGACCCGGGGTCAGTGTAGAGTGAGTTAGCTGGGTTAGTCAAATTGATAAAAATGGAGGTCGTTTGTTTGTTGGTGGAATGTAGGCTCGATACCCATTTGGAGGGGTGCAGGAGCCCTGTTGGACGGGCTGGGAGCGTGGCTGCGAAAGGTGAAGTATCGCTGAGTGGGTACCCGGGCACGGCTAGTCGGCCGTGGTAGGCCAAGGGCCCATGGGGGGCCGGGTTAGCGTAGTTGGCACGGGTGCGCCCGCTTGGTGCAGGGGCCGGAGCGCCGTTAGCCGCGTGGGCAGTGTCGTGGGCACGGGTGACCCTCGGAAAGGGCCCGGGGCGCCAGCCTGCCACGTGTGCGTTTCAGGGGAGTTGCATGGGGGCACTCCCCGGTGTTTTAGGGAGCTGGTAGGCTCGGAGGCAGTGTAGTGCCCGGGGGTGCCATCGTAGGGATTCGGTAGAGGGTCGTGCCTGCCAAAGGGAGCCACGCGTCCCAGCCACGAAACCGTGCAAGGGCACGAGGGAAAATTCGAGGGCGAGACCCGAAATTGTGAGGACACAACACAGGCGACGGGAATCTGGGTTGTTAGAACCAATAGCTTAAGCGAGAGGCGCTTGTTGAAAGCCCCGGGGTAGTTTAACAGTTAATGGTTAGGGTAGATTAGGAAGTGTACCCCTCCACACCATCCATCCCTTCGCTCACGTTGTGGGCCGCTGGACCCACTTTGCGTTAGATCGCTGAGTCTGGGGAGGCCATCCTGAGGCTTCATTGGCTCGACACAGGACGCTAGCTTCTCCTTATTCCCCCGGGAAGGGAACGTAGGGGTTGGGAGGAGGCTAGGTGACAGGATAGGTTAGCCGAACAAAGACAGTAAAGGGGGTTAGGGACGAAATTATAGTGGGAAATGAAAATAAAAAACAAAAAAATAAGTTGGGGGCTAAATTGGGTTTTACAAATTAAGGGGGTGGGTATGGACAGTGACAGGCAAAGGCGATAGGTGGGAGGGAGACAGTAGGTAGGTCCGAGCCGCCTTCTGTGAGTGGCCAGCACCACCGCACTCCCTCCACCAACCTGCACTGCACGGCAAGAGCCGGCCAACTCATCGGCTGGCTGTTTGCTGCAAGGCCTGTGCGCCGGGATCGTCTGCTGTGTTTTCTGCAAGGCCTGTGCCGGCCACTTCGTCTGCGGCTGTGTTCGCCTGCAGCGGCCCTTTTCTGCCGGCTGTTGCTACAAGCGGCCTTGTTTTGCCATGCCTTGCCCGCTCGCCTTGGCCATTGCCACGCCCACTGCCCCTGTTCACCACCCCGTTCAATTTTGCTTTGTCCCCCGCTGTTCATTGCCATGTGCGCCAGGATCGTCGTTACAAAAGTTTGCAAGCTGCAGGAACTGTCCTGTTGGCAGCTGCAACACGGGCCTGCAGTGGCGGCCGTGCACCGGTTCTCTGTTGACTCTTTTTTCTTTCCCTGCAGAGTCCATTGATCCTGGGCCATGTTAGTGTAAAATTTATAAGGTTAAGGTTTAAGTTGTATTGTAAATATGAGTGCGCCCCCGGCATGTATGTGTTAGCGCCGGCAATTTTATTTAAGTTGTCCGAATGAGTGAGTTTGTTTAGTTAGTTACTCAGCCCTCAGGTTATTTATTTTGGGGACACGAATACCATGAATGTCGCACTCAGGGATCCGTAGGTAAAACGTACTAGGGGAGAACTACACATGATGCACACGATAATTTGACGACTCGGGACGAGTCTGTAAAAAGGGAGGGGGTAGTGTTACGGCTGGGGAAATTCGCAAACATCATTCAGGTCCCGTAGATGAGGTATTTCTGAAGTACATGTTGTAGTTAGCCAAACCCATTGTTTTAGAGGGAATTAATGTGATTCATTCGGCCTGCGATACTTTGAGTTAGGCGTTTTTCTGTTCTGCTTTATTTTCGAATCAACCACACTTCAACGCCAACAACGCCAACCACACTTCAACGCCAACACAACAACGCCAGCAACGCCACCCTCAACCAAACCACCACCATCTTCGCCACTACTCCACACCAACGAACGCATCCTCCGCGGTCCACGTACGACGGTTCCGCGTTGGAAACCGTCGAACCAAGGGGGAAGGGAGAAGTCCCCACAGCGAGGGCGCGCGTTTTCCCGCCTATTTCCTTCCTTGGCCCAGCGCCAAACGGCTCCGCCTCGCCCCCACAAGACGCAGGTGGGAGGGAACGGGAGGAAACGCCCCGCTTCGAGTGCTTTCGAGAAGCGCCTCGAAGGGGTGGAGCCAAAGGCGGGGCGGAGAAAGAGGGCGTGGCGCCGGCGTATAAGAGGCGGAGGCGGATGAGGTTTTTCCTTCTGCTTGAGGCTCTTTCTCTCTGCTGCTTGGTCGTTGATTCTGCTCTGCCCGCTCCTCCATTCGGCGTTCTGGGTTCGGCGTGTGCTCTCTCAGTGTCGGCGGAAGGCGTCGAGAGGCCGATAAAGGCAGACGGGGCCGAACGCCGGAGAGAGCTCGCGACCACGGCGAGTGACGGTCGCCGAGGGCTCAACACCTCAGGGAAGTCGACTTCCATTTCTTTTGGGTTTTGTGTGACGTGTGTGTGTGGCGCCGTGTCTGATAAGTAGTCAATTGTGTAAGTGGTCCGTGTGTCGCGTATTCGGTTTTAACCCTTCTTTTATATGTGCATTTCTTTTGTTTTCTATTTGATATATGTGCATTTCTGACTGTTTGCTTTATGTGTGCTATTCGTGTGTCGTTGTAAATAAAATGCTTGCTTGTTGAATTCTTCCCCCGTTTCGCTGCGTCCTTCCTTCGTTGGGTCTCCATCTTGTTTCACGTAAAGGGTTTGAGTGGGCGCGGACGCCCGATAATTAATCTGAACCGTCAAGGCCGACGATAACACCGCTCGGTTATCCCGTTAGCCCGGAACGAGCCGCTTAAGCGGATCGTGTCCGAAGTCGGCCTGTGGCGAGGTACAACCCCTCGGTAGGTTACCCGTGCGGGTACTTAGGTATATCGACTTTTGGCGATTCACCCTATTCCGCGCGGGTAGAATGCGGACTGGTTGTGGGTGAGGCCGAAAGGTCCACCCGTGACTGGATCCCGGCGTTAGCCGGGAGGGTCACGACTGAATTGTCCGTCCGGTGGGCGAGGGCGGTCGCGATTCGAGTCACGTGGCCGATCACACGCCGGCGGGCGCGAATTCGCAACAATACTTTGTTAACTAACCCTAACACTACTCTGAGAGAAAGACCCCTAACCTTATTACCGTCCTAACTCTCTTCCCATTCACTCCAAGACTGTAGCCCCTGGTGGTCTGACTGCCCGTTCTGATGAAAAAAACAACCTCTTCTTCATGAGCTTGTACATCTCGAAGATTCCCTTGCAATTGCTTCCTTTCTAACAAGGAGGATGTTTCAAAAAGAGTGATGCAACTTTAAATGTTGATTTACAAAGAAATGGAAACCTCAGGAAGTGACCCAAACATTTCTTGAAAGCTTATGACGTGCTATTTTCACTGATTGCTGTTGCAGTAAGTCACTGCTCGAGTTTGTGAGAGCCCAAGGTCTGAAATTGGCATTTACACAAAATCCTTGTAATTGACGTTCTCGATGCGTGCCCCTCCACAGGTCAGACAGGCATTGATCCTGACTCCAAAGT
>CM068967.1:72566061-72579222 GCA_035128595.1 Eptatretus atami
ATGGATTAGTTAGAGGGATTTTAGTTCAGATTTAGGATGGGGAATGGATTTATGAGGATTTTGAGGACAGTGACAGACTGTGATTGGGTAGAGGGGACTAGCTTAGCTACGTAGTGTTAAAAGGACCGTGCTATAGTGTAAGGGATGACGAGGGAGCACGAGGTAGTTAAAAAGGGATATGCATAATCAACGGGCAGCAAAGTGAGGACGATTGCTCCTGAACAACAGTTTGCGCAGGCTTGATAGCCTATGACATAAAAACACAAAGATAGAGTGAATGCCAGAAGTGAGTCTGTCACTACAAAAAATAATAACAGAAGATGGCACTCAATACAATCTATTAAGAAATCGGTTCGCGATTTGAAGTTACTGCACTCAAATACAGTTATAGTAGTTAAATCGGTAATACTGTCCAGTTGGTCCGCGGTGTAATGTAATAAATTTATGGCGCTGTGGAGTTATTCTTAATAGAGTTCTTCGTTTATTTTAACCACAACCTTACGCTGAAGACACCTTTCGATCACCTCCCTCAATTCATTGCTCCTTCAACTCGCTCGGACGCGTCATGGTGGTGGAGTTCAAGGAGAGCCGCCAAGCCCTCGACCAATCAGCCGTCTACGTAGTTAGTACCGTCGCCCGCATCAGATCCGCGACAGAGAAGGGCCCAGCGGGATAGTCACCATGACGGGCATATAAGAGCGTGCGACTTTGCAAGTGGTAGAAAGAAGAGCGTTTGCGCTGCAAACCGGACCAGTGAGAGAGGGGGGTCGCAAGAATGCCTCCCCTCTGAAGAGGGTATATTAGAGGTGTGGTGCCTTAGGGTGAGGGTTCTGGCAAGATGAACTCTGCAATGCAGGTGCGGTGGAGTGGTAAGCGCTGCTGACGGATTGTCATGGCAGCCGGAGGGTCTCTCCTGTGACTTCGTCCGCCGGTTGTTGCTCGGCTCGGTCTAGGGCGTTGGAGGCGGGGGTCCATTTCTGCCCGAGGACTGGTCTGAAGACGGCATGACGGACAGTCCGAGACAGTCAATAAAGACATTGGCCATCTGTTGGTGTATCGTAGTGGTTATGTGGTGCCATCAATAATATGAAATTGTATACGTGGCGGCGTATTAAGTGCATTTCTCTAATCGTTTATAACTCTGCTCTTGGGTGCTTCCTCGTCCCCAATTTATGAATAAATCCCCATTTGGAATGAATCGCGCATCGTTTCGAGATCCTTCCTCATTGGCTTAGTGGTGCGGTGAATATTAGCCAAAGCTGTTGCGTTTTAAGATATTTGGGACATGAGACTTGCGATAAACTGTTCATGCACCGGTTCGAGAGCCTAAGCGCTGGTTCGTACTGGTTCCGTCGAGGGTGAATCCACGGTAAGTTGACACGTGAGTATTAGGTAATTAAAATTGGCCAATACGACCACCCACGTGGTCTCATTGGTGAACTTCGATCAAATAAGGACCCGTACTTCCGGTTTCGCGAAAGGGTAATCTAAATTCCGGCGAATGTCGAGCCACTCTGCTGCTTCAATTTAGGAGGTTGTGCTCTGCGTGACGCCCGTCGAGCAATACATGTAAGTAGTGAGGCTGAACGTCGCACAGATACTCCATCGTACCAAGCTTGCTAATAAATTCCCCGTCCATTCACTCCCCATTAATGTCACAGTTCGATAATTGTGGATTATTGGGGGTAGTATGAAGAGATTGAGCCAGGGGTATAGAATTGTATAGGAATAAAGAAAAGCTTCACACACATGGTATATTGTACTGTATATGTGTATAGTATAATAACATTGACGGAGGCAAGAGGTACACCCTCACCTCAAACTGTAGCCGGTTGAATCTAACTCGTACAAACGTATCCCGTGTTCACGTAGGGATAATGAGGGTGGTGGCATACTCTTCGGAGGGATATTAAAGGGCCCTACCGTTGCGGCATTGGACGTGAAGATCCCATGGCCTCGTTGAGGAGTAGGCAGCTATCACTGCACCATGAAAAATGTCAAATGCCCACAGGCCCTCCACGTGTGCTCTACGCAAGTACTCGCCAAGCCTATCTGCGTACGAAAGAAGGATATGAACGACATCCGATGTAAATCATCCTCACAGGGATGACTCATGTTAGAGTCATCTCTAGGGGTGCACTGCGTTGGAAACAAGCAGAACTCACAATGATTCTAAATAAAAGCATGAGAAGCGTGCAGTCGCAATCTCGTGAGAAGATGAACAGATATACGTTGATCTGTTCATTCTCTTATATTGGCTTGGAGTGCTTAAACTAAAACGTTGTGGTGAACGTTGTAATTTTTATTTATTCCTCCACCAAAACCAAAGAAAGAGCAGAATTCATGAAACGGGCAGCCGAAACGCTCGACATCTGCAAATGGCGCTGCCGTCTAATCCACCGAATCTCCTGAATCGAGCAAACTCGCTCGGAAAACTCAAATGAAGGTATGCATGAAAGGAGTGCGTATGGATTCACTTGAAGCTTTCCCAACTTGTTGATTTCTTTGTTCTTCCACACAGGCCGGCAGTTATTTATTACTCAAAATGAAAGTAAGACTTGACAGCCTAGTAATGTTTTTTGTTTATCCTGGATTTTTTGTAGTATAATCCGGTAGAATATATAAATTATCACTGACAATCTGCAGAGATGAACCTCAATAGTGCTGAGAGCACTTGATGCAAAGGCCCGAACATCTGGAATCTTGCCGACAGCACACTATTTAGCATACATCTACATTAAGCGATTTAGTATATGGAAAATAAGAATTAAATTAACATAAGGTAGAGCGATGATTTCCCCACACCTCAGGTTGGTGCGACCATGCCCCGGTCGGAGCTCCACCAGGCGAGATTTGGCACGGGAATGAATGCGCTACAGACCACGGCGACAGAATTTTCTGCGATAAGCTCAGCCGCGAGTCCGTTCTGTGAGCTGTGTGGACCTACCACTTCGCGGCTGAGTGGTGTTGCTCAGAGAATTTCCACTACAAATAAAGCATTTACCGTTGAACCGGGGCACTTAGCAGGCGAAATTTACAAACTGACTGTAAAGTTCTCCTAGACGGTGCCACGTAAAATCACTGAGCTAGTCAGTCAGGGATTCTCCTGCCATTGTTGTCTATGTTTAGCTGTTGCTCATTATACACCTGTCAGCATGGTGGTGAAAAAGCGAATCACTATTAGAAGGTGTAAATACTTTGGCCATGTAGATTAGTGTGTGGTGGTGTGGTGTGGTTGTTGGTGTGTGCGTGTGGTGTCAGTGTTGCACAACAACTTTTATTTGAACACAGTAGAACAAAACTTGCCTTTTGAACGTGTATAATACAGAGCGACGGTCATTAAGTTTTATTTCGTATCCCACTTTCTCTTTCATTAAACTTTTTTTTTCTTCGATGGAGTGTTAGTGACATTATTCAGCATTCTTAACAAAATGAAAAAAATGTTTTTGGTGCTGGTTTTGGGGGGGAAAATTGGGAACCTATGTGCTTGCTGCAAGCGCCAGAACTGAATCCTGTATATTTGTTGTTTGTTTGGTTCATCAGACGAGTTACGCACAATTCATACATATCTAGATTTGGGCAATTACAACCAATAGTATGACCCGCTTCGAGTAAGCAGATGTCTGCACACCAGTCATGATGGACCTTTACATTTATTTAATTATATTTTTAATTTCTCCTCTCCTTTTTATGCCTTTCAGATGCGAAGGATGCAGATGTATTTTGAAATACATTGGATTGGATAGCAGCAATGAAAGCTTTTTGGAAAATTTTCCATTAATTCCATTCAGAGAAAGCTAACACTAACCCTAACACATGTATTCAGCTCTTATTCATCTCACTACTTGTGTTTATCCATACTTGTAAATAATTTAAATGGTTCCTAATTATTGTATCTTCTCAAGTGTTGTGGTGAGGAAATTGCATAGTCAGAATAACGGTGGAAGTTGACAGTCAATGGGGCAGTCATCTGGTTGGTGGAGCGCGCAGAACAATGCAAAAGCGGGCTTAATGAAGGGGCGCTCTTGAGGGATCACAACCACCAAAAAACGTTTGAGTGTGCCCCATCGAACTCACTGTTGTCCAACTGACCAATGAGTGAGATCAGCTTGGTAAGACACTTCTCAAATAAGACTATTCCGAAATTTAATATAAAGTCAAATTGAAAAATGCAAGTCAGCAACAAATGGTGCCTGTGCTCGCAATGGCACTGCTCGATGGAAGAACACACATATAATTTTTTTAATGGGTGTTGAAATGAATGGACAGGATCCGACACACTGAGGCGTGTCCTAAATTTGGTGGCGGCGTGAGCGCGGCCGTGTGTGTGTGCGCGCATGTGTGTGTTTGTGTGTACGTGCGTAGTGCGTGTGTGTGTGAGAGATACTTTTTTGTGTCTATAAGACATTGTTTAGTATGTCTTCATTAATTCTTCACTATTTGAATGTACTTTTGCTCTTAAGACGCTGAGACCTTCAACTTAAACACCCCCCGTCAAGACAGCTTAAGCCAGACTCGGACAAAAGACCACTAGGACCCAAAATTTCCTGAGACCTGAAGACCAAGTTCGAGACCCAAAACCCAAAGTTCCAAGCCAAAAGACACAAAAGACGAGAAACAAGTTCCCAAGACCAAAAGACTCATAGAACGCAAAAGTCTTGAGATCAAAAGACCCGTACCCCAAACTCCCGAGGACGGCAAAAGACCAGATACCCAAAGTTCGAGACCCAAAAGACTCGAAGACGCAAAGTTCCTGGGAAACCTAGAATGCCCATGCGCTTAAACGCAGGCCATGGTAGGTATATAATCAGCTTAACTCACGCATCCTCCGCAATGGCAGGATATTATGAAAAAAATATAACAATGAAACATTTGATTAACAAAGCATATATTAATTATACTAATGATAACTACAAAATAATAATATAGTATATACTGGATAATAATCAAAAACATGTATCGAACGGCCCCGGACATCTGAGCTGGTGAAAGGCAAGTAAGCTCAAGCATACAGAGTGGGGATGCAACAGGCTGTGAAGACATGAAAATTTGGTGCATCGGACAACGGGCCCACAGTAAATATATAATAATTTAATAGTATATATATATCACTTTATAATATAAGATATATATATTGTGTGTGTACATGTAATATGTATGAGGTGTACAGGGTTCCCAAAGTCATCTAGAGATTTAGAAATTAAATAAATTTGGTTTTCAATAATTTGTTTTCTGTTTCTTTCATATTAGAATTAAATTGGAGATTACCTGAAAAGTCACAACTAAACAAAGAACAAATCGTGTAATTTTATTTAATTTATTCGACAATTATTCCACCTCAAGAGCAACTGGCCGACACTCAATGCCAGAAACCATCTTCAGATTCATTGATGTCGGTCGTTGATTTCACTTTTCAGAAAATGGGTCATAAGTGACGCCCGATCGAAGACAGTTCAGGTCGTCGCAGATTAATTCGAAGAAACCAGGAAGAACAGGAAACAATGTTCGAAAACAGGAACATAACGATCCAGAGTCTGAACCATGGGTGTCTCGGCATGTAATGCATACCAAAAACGATGTGCCCTGTAGACCATACAAAGTCAATTTGGGCAAAAGTTGAAACCGACTGGAATCGACAACGTTAATACACAGTCAAATAGAGGTTGCAATGAACACAAATTTGTTCAATTAACTGATATGAGTGATGAAGCTCATTCATTTGAAAGTTTTGTGAATAAAGCAGAACTTAAAGTTCTGGGATAGAGAGAATCTAGGCTAATCACAACGGTAGTTGCATCTTCAAATGCATGTTCATGGGTGGTGTTAAGTCAGAAAGATTATGGCCATTATTTTTTGAAATGAGATGTAGTGCAACGGGTCACAAGTGAGGCGTATCGAGCCATGCTCGAGAATTTGTTGCGTTCTGCAGTGAAGATAAACCTGAGATTGTTTCAACAAATGGAGCAATGCCACACTGCACGAGCAACGGTGGAGTTCTAAGGGCAAATTTTTGGACACTGGACCGAATAGATTGTGAATCGAAATTTATTGGCCATCAGTCATGATTTGACCCTCCCGATTATTTCTGGGTTACCATAAACGACGCGGTATAAACAAAACGCATACCATTCAGCAGCTAAGGACAAATAGTGCAGGAAATTTGAGGGCTGCAACAGTAGTATGTACGCGTGTATGGAAAATGCTGTCGAAAACAAGCCCGCCTTCTGCGAATCCGAAAATGGGAGGACAACAGGCACATTGTCAAAATAAAAATTTCACTATACATTTGTAAAATTGTTTGGTATAAAGTAAATTAGAAATTTAAAAACGAATGTTATTTGAGTCGAAAGCCAAGGGATTTGGACAGCTCCTTTATTATAACTATATATTATATAATATTATACTATAGATATTAGGTTACGACTGGACGCCTGGGTGAGATCGCCGCTTACCTCAATTGGCAGCCGAGTCGCCACCGCAGGACATTGTCGTTGACCCTCCTGACTACGGCCAGAGCCATCACGGGGGGGTTTAACTCCCACAACCAGTCCGCATATCTACCGGCGAAATAGGCGAAGCCGAATGGCGATATACCAATACCACGCGCGGGTAACCTAAACCAGGGTGCACAACCGCAGTCGGCTAGATCCGAACCGTAAGCGTTTCGATTCCGTGCTAACAGGAAACGAGCGGTGTTTGCGCCCGAGTCATGTTATACGGGTGTTAAAACCCTGACAATATCACGATTCAAGGATGCACTTTCAAAGGGAAGGACGCAAGAAACGGGAACATTCACAACCCATTTATTACAATAAACACAAACAGCAAGGCAGTCAGCAATATGTACGCAAGAAATGAAAACGTTGCGACCGAGAAGATTAATGTACAGGCACTAAACAGCATTCCGGACTGGCGCACAAACACCATACAAAGCCAAAGAAAAGAAAACTCTTCGCGCATGAACATCTCCGACCTCATCCGCACGCGCAGGTCACAAGACGCTGCGACGCTCGTCCGTGTCCGAAGGCGGCCGATCGCCACGCCCGCTTCACGCGCGGTCGCTCATGCACAAGAGAGGGAGGAGAGAGAACTCGACTCGACGAAAAAGAGAGAGAGCCACAACCGACAGAAGGAGACGTGACGACCCAGACAAAAAACAGAATGACTCGACTCACAAGAGAAGGACGACCCTCGCGTGCGGTCCGCTTATAATGCGCGGTCTCGCCCCTTCGCTCTCCCGTTCGGTCGCACTCCCCTTCGAGAAGTCCGAAGGGCGTTCCTCACTCCGACCCGCTCACCCATGCATCCACCACGGGGAGCTGCTCTCCCTTCTTCACACCAGCGGGGAAAACAGGCGATCGAAAAACACAGGCTCACAAGAGTTTGTTGCCATTCCTTCCGGCACGGTTCCGCGCGGAAACCGTCTTAACCGTGTCGCGAGGAATGCGTCTAAGCGGGATAGTGGCGAAGATGGTGGTGATTGTTGTGGGGTGGGTTGTGTGGGTTGTGGGTAGTTGGGTGTGTTCCGTGGAGTGGCCCAGGTGGTCAAATCAAAGTAGATAAAAAAAACGGTATCTAAAGATCGCAGCCCGGTGACACGAAGAATCCCATAACACGGTGGAATACTGAACCTCACTTACCTGGCATAGCTAATCTAAGCCTTATGGGTATGAATTTCCACACCGTACAATTTATATATATATATATATATGTTTATATGTAGTATATATAGTATACGTAGATATATAATATAATATAATATATGAATAAGCTGTGTTGGAGTAATGTTAGTGGTAAGAGCTTGGATCCAAAAGGTTCCCTGAGTTCAAGCCGTTGCCGTTGAAAATTACACACAGGAGTTGACTCAGCGGTCATCTCCGAGTGGCGAGTGAGATACCAGTGTACTGGGCCAGGTGATACCGTTAGATAGGTGTAACCAAATCCATGTGTCATCGAGGCGACCAGGTTGCGTCAGAAGGCATCCGCAGGAGGGCTATATAAGTACGTGTGTATATAATGTATATATTACTATTGTATTGTATATATAGTATGTATTAGTATGTATATATATTATAATATATATATGTTGAGGGCCGTGAGGAGAGTGAAGTAGGCCACATAAGCATTTTGGAGTTACTGCCAGATAGCACTATTATTTTAACCCTCCTAGATCCGCTATCATCTCATATCATTAAAATGTCGCTACACACTCCCTGCGGCACAATTGTATGTATAATGTATGATTGTAGTTATATATAGAATATAGATAGAATAATGCGTTGTATATAATAAGTATGTGTATATACATATTGATATAAATATTTTGTGTATATAACATACATGTAGTATACAGATATGTATATTATATGTAACTATAATATATTATAGCTTAGTATAATATTAGTAACAGATTATGTAGTAAAATATATGTATTGTATTATATATATATGATTAATATATATACACTAACATTCACATATATTAATCACTATTCCCATCATGATGGGGGGGGTAGAGTAGGTGGGGAAGGGGGGGTTTGAGTCGGAGGGGGTGTGGGAAAAGGGAAGCGGGGAGTCCGAAGGAGGAACGAGAGCGGTGGGTGGGAGTGGAAGGAGGGTTAGGTGTGAGAAGAACCGCGTACTCGCCAATGCGTGGGTAGTTTGCTATGTGTGTGTGTGTGTGTGTGTCATTATCATATATACATAATATTAATACATATTCACATATATATAATATATTATATAATGATTTACGGCTGTTGAATTCGCAATACCATAAAGGTCTAATCGTATGAAACGATAAGTAATGTGTAGTGAGATTCCCCCCGTTGTTAGGAGGAATGTTTCGTGTTCAAGGCTGTGATCCTGAGATAGCTGTTTCTCTTCTCTGTCATTATTTGGACCAATCATCACAACCAAATCGCCATCACCAACAACGCGCCCGAACAACTACACCAAACCGCCACTACTTCACCTCCACAACCCACCCCGCAAACATCGCTCACCATCTCAACGAGCGCCGCGCACACCAACCACCACAGCAAAACCCCCACAGTCGTTCTCCTGCCAAACCACAACTCAACACCTGCAACACCGGAACGTCGTGCTTCCAGCCGTTCGGTGATGTTACAACGCGTCGTCCAAGTGCACAGATCTTCGGAAGGAAAAGGATCAGAGTAGGTTGCCCCCTTCGTTCGTTCAAGGTGAGCGCGGCGGGTTGCGCCTCCAAACGCAAAGCATAGGATCATTTTGGAGAGCAGAAATGATCAGGAGAGGTTCACGCCCCTTTCCGTCCATCCAATGTTGAACATTGGCCGGTCGTAGCCCTCTCACGCGATTTGAGCGCGTATTTGCATATACGCACCCCCGGGCTATGTAAGAGCGAACGCAGGCGCTCGAGGTCAGTCGGTGACGCCGTGATCTGGTGATCGAGAAGTCGCAGTGGAGGATATACGGAGACGGACGTGGGAAAGAAGAAGCTCGAGCAGCAGTGCAGACGGGGCGATGACGAACGGAAGCTCGGAGGGAGACGAGGGCGAGTGCGGGTGGAGCAGAGCGAAGGGCTCGGGCGGAAGTTCGCTTCGGAGTCAGTGTGGTCCGGGCCCCCTAAGGGACCACGTCAGCCATTCCCTCATCTGAGACAGAACTCCATCACCGGGCTAACAATCCACCCCTCGCGCTGAGATAGGCAGTAACTCCGCCGCGTCCCCCAACCGGGTGCCGACGAGAAACACGTGCTTGGCCTTGCCGGAGACACGCCGAATGGGATTCACCGCTTCAGCAGGGCACGGCTCAGCGCGTTAGTCTGACATTCGGCTTGCGCCATCGCCAGAGGGGCGGAGACCACTTCGGTTGTGACACTGGCCGCATCATCAGGTTCAGGGCATTGTCACGACTGTTGCCTCTTGCCTATGAAGGTGGTTTTGTTTTCTTTGCTTTTTGTGTAAATGTATGGTGTGGCGCAGTGCTTGGAAGTAACCTGAATAAGTGTGCTGAAAAAGCTTTTATATTCGTTGTAAATCTGCGTGTGTCCTCGGCTTGACGTAACTGATTTTGTATACTGTAATACGTGCTTCGCGATTCCGAATAAAGTGACTGTTAAATGGACCTGTTTACATTGCGCCTCTTCGTTGGATAAAGTCATCTGCATCAGGAAGGGATTGGTAGTGTTTAGACCAGTAAGTCAGAATCGAACGGAGCGCCGGCGAAACCCGCTCGGTATCCTTAGCAACGAGAAGAGCTATAAGCGGTTTCGTGTCCGGACCGACTCGGCGGGTACAATCCCGGTACGGCTACCACGCGGCCCCTTCCCCCTCTTAGTATATCGACATTCGGCGATCACTATTCTTAGCCGGGTAGAAGCGACTGGTTGTCGTGAGGTTAAACCCCACCTGTGACTGGCTCTGGTGTAGTTCAGGAGGATCACACGAAGGTCTGTCGGTGGGCGCGCGGCGCTTTAGAGTTTACACGGCTGATCGCACGCCGGCGGCCAAAATTCGTAACCTGGTGCAGAGTGGGATCAAATCCCTCGTCTCCAAAGAATCCTAAAAATTTACGGTATTTGGACCAGGTGTGCGACGCAAGCCCCCCCCGCCAAATCGAGCAAGCCAAATTTTTTCCCGAGAATAGATGAGTTTCAAGGAGCGGGCTGGGGGTAGAATGATTAAAATGTAGAATCCATGGTCCAGGGAAATCCCCGGCAGAAAGATGGTGGATGCGAACTATTCCCCCAACGACCCAGAACTTAAATGGGGGCGCGGGCGCGGGCTGGGTGATGAACCAACTCCCACCTCCCTCCGTCAAAGTCTTCCCCACTCCCAGCAGGCCGGACGACCGCGGCAGCGTCAGCTGCGTCGGGGATCTGCGATCACCAAGTGGGGAAATTTTCGCAGATGCGCACAGCAATAAGACAACTAAATAAATGCTGCATGGATGAAAAAAATGATGGATGGAATAATATAAAACAATATGCAACAAAGGAAAGAAATAAAAACAAATGCGTGCAGAGGACAATGAAGCTAATAATCAACAGGTAAGAAGGAATGAAAAAGAAAGAGGAAATGCGGGTGAAATGCAGCGCGTGGGCGGATGTCCGCAAGCGGCCTAATGGCGCCCACGTGTGGAGCGACAGGAGTGGGGAGTGCACGGCTTCAGACCGCAATGAAGGCGGGTGAGGAAAATTAATAAGGGGGACTGAGGGAGACACGTGAGTACAACGACGGAACTTACGGTGACACAGAGGAAAAATTAAATGGGGTGAGCACGTTAGAGAAACACGAGGTACGAGGAAAAGAAAAAGAATAACAGAGACGAGGGAGATGGAAACGGTAGGAGAGAGACTGCACGAGATAAGACGGGTTAAAGACGAGCACACAGACACACGGGGTATGAAGGAAATGGGGGCGGCTCGGAGTCTCGAGACCGTGCAAGCTAGCGATACTCTTCAGAACGGGGGAGAACGCGTACTCCTTGAAGCTGGTCAGAAGGTGGTCCGGTCTGCGAGCGAGTTGAATGGGCGAGTGCTGGAGAGTGCAGAGGAGCTTGGGTAGGGCCCGGAAATCTGTGGTGAACGATTCCAGTGTTGTACAGTGGTTGGTCGGTGGGGTGTGTGGCCGAGTGTGTTTTAACAAGTGTGCGAATGTGCTGCACGCCACATGTGGGTTTGCAAGGCGTGTGGAGAGCGCGGGGGTAAGGAACCCGTGGATGAGTACCGTGTATGGAGGACCCGGTGTGAGTGCCCCGGTGGGAGGAAACCCCGCGTGTGATGTGTGTGGAGTGTCGAATGCGTGCCTCCACACCGCAGTGTGTTGGAGAGGCGCCGTGTGTAGGAAGGAGCACGTGTGCATGGAAGGCGGTGTGCTGAAAAGTGTGCAAGGGAAATGGCATGCGTGAGATGAAGGCCGTACAGTGCAAGGGAGACGTGTGTGTGAAGAGCGGTATTGCAAGGGAGATGAGGTGCATCGGGAGAAACGCAGCCGCCTCTTGGTGTGATGTGATGACATGGTGTGTGACGTAGTAACAGACGGGAGTTTGAGCGCGGGTGGAATGGAGCTGAGCGCGAAGGTGACGGAGAAATGGGGACAGAGGGGGGGGGAAAACAAAGGGCCCCACCCCCCCCGGGTTAAAAACGCCGGACCGAGTTTGTAAAGCGACGTGCCGGGCTGCACGGGGGCTCAGGGTACGTGCTGTGCACGCAGAGGCCGGCCACGTCGCGCTTGCGGGAGTGGAAACCCGGTCCGTCAAACGCAGCGTGGATGTTCGACCCGGGACGACAAAGTTATGCTGGATAAAGATTCAGACGGATGGTCTCCACGCGGCGGGTGAAAGCGCCGACTGCAAGCACATGTGTTGTGTGGGGAACCTCGAACGCGAGCTTGTTTTTTGCGAGGTGAAGTATGTGCTGTATGGTTGGAACCGGCTAGGAGGGTTGAATCCTGCGGATGGTACGGCCAGGAGGACCGTACAGGGGCGCGAACAGCGCATGAGTCACGGTAAAAGAGCGCATTTGCGGAGTTGCGTGCTGGTGAGCTGCGCATTAAAAAAATTAAAAAAAAAGCAAGCTCGCTCGGGTGAAACCGAATACTGGGGCAAAGGGGGGAAGAACCCCCCTCCTGGGCCAGAAACTATTAGGGGGAAGTAGTGTGTTAGACCGGTCTCATGGAGGGTAAGTCCTCATGATCCGTGAATGGATTAGTAAGGGATGTAGTGAGATTTAGGTTGGGAAATGGATATTTGGAGAAGTGACAGACTTTGGATGTGTAGTGGGACAGCTTAGCTACGTAAGGGTTAAAAGGAAGTGCTGTAGTTAAGGGACGACGTGGTAGCACGAGTATTAGGGGATTTAGTGAGCAGAATGGTGGATCGGATGATTAGTGTTGAAGATTGATGGAGAATTTGAGTGAGTGGGCCAGCGGTGTATTTGGGAGCTAATGTGGTATGCATGTGGCGTTGATGATGGGGGAGAGTTCCGACCCAAAGGGCTCGGGCAGTGTAGGTGAGTTAGGGGTAGTTAAATACAAAATGGAGTCGTTTTGCTATTGGGTGGAATGTAGGCCGAAACCCGCTTGGAGGGTGCAGGAGCCCTGTGACCGGGCAGAGGTAGTCTGCGAAAGGTGAGTATTGCGAGGGGTACCCGGCACCGCTAGTCGGCCGTTGGAGGCAA
>CM068967.1:72618403-72630701 GCA_035128595.1 Eptatretus atami
AAAGAGAGAGATCACCGGAGCCAGAGAAAAAACGAAAATGTCCTTGATGGAGAAAATAAGTTTCGGGTATGCTAACCATTACCTCGACGTGTTTCGACTTATGAGTAACTTACAAGAAACATGGTCGACGTGTGTCAACGATGCGCATAATCGTGCCTACAACTCATTCCCAGCCGTAGCGGAACGTGTGAGCATATGGCGAGTTACATCGTAAAATTTTCAGCATGCTTGAATTTCACGCGTACTAAACGTACCACGAAATATGACAGCGTACTTCATCGTTTTTTCAGCGTGCTCTTAGCGTATACACAACTTACCCATACCGTATTCGACATGTGCCCAGCGTTTTAGACACATTTTTCATAGGTCGGGCATACGCGGCTAAATCGTCAAGGTGTGACTGCGTGGTTGACACTTCCATTCTCAGGCGGTTATGATTTAAATCGGCGTGCGGCAGGTTTTTAACAGGCTACGCCACGAGTTCGTCGGCGATACGTGCAGCGCGCTATGCCTAAGTTAAACTATCGTTGGGCATAGGTTGTGAACGCCGACAACAGGCTAAGCATTCGTTGGTAATAAGTTAATCTATAAGACAACGAAACGTTCTGTGGCCCATTTATAATATGTTTAGCATACGACCAACACGTTATGAATACGACCAAAACTTTAAAAAAAACATCAAAATTTCAGCGTACGCCAACGCTGTTTTACATACATTTTTATACGTTGCCATTGCTGGCTAAATCGTCAAGGTGTGACAGCGCCTTTAGGAAGAATGTCATTCAAATTAGTCAGCTTTTGATTTAAATACTAGCATTGGTACCTTACTGACAACCTATGAACCCTGACGAAACATGTCTTGAAAGTGTAAGGGATTACAATTGATTATGATGAAGATTGTAAATGACCCCATATCTGGGCAACTGTCAGCCCTTGTGTTTGGCTGGTGAGGTCGAGTGCTTCTGCTAACCTACTTTTCATCATTACTATCATGTAAGACCCGTCACTTCATTGATGGGAATACCAGTCTTTGCATAATTGCGATTAAACAGTTGTACTTTCATATGTTTTTCTATTGTTTTGAGAAGTATTACTGTATATAATTTTGTGTGCTCCTTCCATGTCTGTCACACTTTATTCCAAAGTGTTCTTGCTGTCGTAGAACAATAAAAAGGGTATGATTGGAATTGTAACTGCTACATTGAACTCCAAGTCCTGCTAAAAGGCACTCCTATGATTGAACGGACATCGCATTTTAGAACTTTTATATTTGTATTCAAAGTAAATCTATTATTAGCTTTCCAACAGCACCATTGTTATTATTCTATGCCTGCAAGAACCCTTGAGAATAAAGTCTTAGATCCTTAAAATAAAATAAAACCTAACACACGGACGGACACAGCTCCTTTTACTAATAGAAGAGGTAACACTTAAATGTCTTTTTTTAAATTAAAAAAGATGTAACAGCTGAACGTTTTTTTTAATTAAAAAGGTGTAACAGCTGAACGGTTTTTTTTCAGGGATAATGTATCACTAAATTGGAAGAGCAATCGAGATTGGCAGGACGTCTCGCCAGGACTTTTGTGTTGGTTTTATCGTACGTGTTCTAATGACGTACTCTGCGTTTCATTTGCACACCTCTGGAGAGGTACTCAGTGGATAAACAGATAATGTGTGCTACTGGCTACCACTTGGTGGCGTGATGACTAACGTTAGCACATTCGTGCAGACAAACAACAAAACAAGAAGATGTTCGTGCACGCACAATACAGCAAGATCCCAAATAAAAATTATGCTCCAGGTTTTGATTGTGACCCAATTCAGTGGACCCAATATATGCAGATTCTGTTTCCACCTTGTGGAGTACCCAGGCCGTGTGGTGGAGATCGGGCCATTAACCTTGAATGAAAAAGTTCGTGTGTATTTTTGCAAGATAAGACTCGATAGATGTGTTGTGGTGTGGTCTCTAAGGGTCTAACGCGTCTAAGGTCTGAAAGTGCTCATGGGTCTAAAGATTCTATAAGGGCATTTTCCAATAGTGTAGGATTAACGTGTTCAAGGGATCTAAAAGTCTAAATGGGCCAAAGGTAGGAGTCTAAGCGGTCTGAAGGGACTAAAGGGGTCTAAAGGTCTTAAAGATCCAAAGGGTCTAAATGCCTGAAAAGGGTATGTTCCAAGGTGTCGGTCACAGTCATTTTTCTCATTTCCCATTCTCTTTGAGCTATTGTTTGTTTATAGAACCGTTGGGTATTTTCGTTTCTATCTCTTCGTTCTGCTAACATGTTCAGTGAAAACCCACACGTTTCTACCACTGTGCATGTGTTTGGCCATACGACATCCATCCATTCACATATCGCATTTGCCTTGGACCCACTGTGCAGAGCGTTGTGCTGCCGAAGCAGTTCCTCTGCCTATTGGACACAATCCTGAATCGGGTCACCACTCCGACGCAGGATATTCAGCTAGCTGGTTACTTCATTTTGCAGACCTTCAGAGTGTGACAGGCAGAGTCACACTCCACCTGGTATTGATTCAACAGCCGAGTGGATATTGAACTCAGGATCCTAGGATCCAAGCCCGCCACCCCAACCATCACAGCCAAACACCAGACAGATGCATTACACGGGTTGTTTTTGTTAATTCTTACAATGAATTGATTATCTAGTGTGGTATTTTTGCTCAACTAATATCGATCTTGTGTTGACATTAGGGGTTCTTGTTGTGTTTGTATCATTAAATCACTATCTGTATGCTATTATTATTTCCATTCTACCTGTGTGTGCTCAGTTGCCAGTTTTGCAGAGCGTTCGCTCAAGTGGCTTAAGCATCCATGGCAACTATAGCACTCTCATTTGGAAATTGATAAGCCGCTGCTTGGCAACGCTATGCTTTGCTGCTTGGTAAATCTGAAGCACAGCTCTCCAGCGAACCTCTAGCTCCCCGCGTCATTTTGTAAGTGCGCTTTTTGTCTCAGTTAAAGGTGTCATGAGTAATCAGTGCTCATTTCGTGTACTTCTCCCCACTTCCTTCTTCTCAGCTGACTTCCTCTCTTACACGCTTTCCTTTCCCCTTCACTATTGCCTTCCCTTCCCCTCCTCTTTCCTTCTCCTTCTTCTTCCCTACACTGCCTTCCCTCCTCCCTCACCTTGCCTTCCTTCCCCTCACACTTGCCTTCGCCTCCCTCACATTTGCCTCCCTTCCCCTCACGTGCCTATCATGATCGTGATTTATAGTGACATTGACAACGCGAGTGTCGCTGTTTGCTTCTTCTGCACCTGTGTCTCGAGCTATCGTGGCCGTTCTCGTACGCCTTTGCTGTCTCTGTCCTGTGACATTCAATCCATGTATATTAACACGCTCCGGGTCTCTTATTTTAAAACCCACCACCACCAGGTGTGCGTCTGTCCTTGTAAATCCGGCTGCGGTGTTCAGTGTCACTGTGTTAACCTTCACACCCGACCCACCAGCTGTGGTTCTACGGTGTTAACCACACTCGATCCTACCAGGTGTTTCACGGTTTGTTTAACCCAACTCGACCCACAGGTGTTGCGTGAAAAAGGTCTATGACTCATTGACCCGCACACCACCTCCATTCATGGGATTCATATCACACATTTACATTCCTTCGATCCCATTCATGTCGTATTCACAAATTACTTACACTATACAAACTACTCTATTATTATTTACCTTCTTATTTTTGTTTTTTTAATTTCAGTTCCCTGAATATAGGATTCTAAAATTGCACGAGGCCATTGTGGGCCACCTAAGCTGCGCAATGGTTGCAACCTATGTTCGTCCTTGTTCTATCTTTACAAGTGAGCAAGTTAATGCGCACGTCCCATTGTTAAAGTATTGTGCTAAGCTCGGATCGGGATTCGATACCGCCGCACTTCCCGGACACAGAGTGTCTGTTCTGCTCTCATTCAGACGTCATCAGTCTGTCTCCGTTTTATAATTTAATTTTATTTTTTATAAATCGTTCGGTTTATTCATTCTTCACCTTCCTTGTTTTCTTCAACCAAAGGCAAATTTGTGGGGACGTGGAGGATGTCTGCAAATCGTCACTCTATTGAGCAAGACAAGACAAGACAAGACAAGACAAGACAAGACACCTTTCCTCGTCCATAAATTTTGAGTGAATGGACATCCTTCATCACACATGGTGGGACATTTATGAAACGAAACCAATCACTCCCCATTTTACCTCAGGGCTCAGTGCTTCTCTTTTGCTTTGTCTGCACACGTTCACGAGAGCAACGTGTTCCACCTCGTCCATTCCTCTCATCTCAACTCACCTCTCTCATCGCGAAACAATCTCCCTATTTTACCTCGCCTTTCTCTCCTCACTTTCTCTTCTCCCAACTCTGCTTCTCTCATTCCTGCGTTCTTCTCTCCATCTCCTCTCCCATCTCCTCCTCCCTCTCCCATCTTCCTCTCCCATCCTCCTCCTCTCCCTCTCCCCAATCCTTCCTCTCCTCCTCCTCCTCTCCCAATCATTCTCTCCGCCCTCTCCCCCTCCCCCAATCCTTCCCTCCCTCTCCCCATCCTTCTCTCTCCCTCCTCCTCCCTCTCCCAATCCCACTTCCCCATCTCTCTCTCTCACCCCTCACCCCTATCTTCCTCCCTCTCATCCCGCCATCCATCTTTACTTCATGCCGCCTACCAGTGTACGGAGATGACGGTAGGTCCCATTCCAACCTCGTTCGTTGCGGTGTACGCTAGTAGGAGTCCTCATAACTTCCGCGGGGCGTGTACGGTGGGTGAGGAGTTCGTAGCCCCCCGGGGCTGTAAGTGAGGGAACCGTCCGTGGGACGGGTAGGTGGGTGGAGTCCGTTTCATCCACCCTCCTCACGCGGGGCGGTGTAACGGTGAGGTGAGGAGTTCCGTTCATCCAACCCTCCCTCACGCGGGCGGTGTAACGGTGAGGGGTGAGCGTGAGGAGGAGTCCGTTTCATCCACCTCCCTCACCGTCGGGCGGTGTAACGGTGTGTGGAGGATCGGTTTCCTGCGATGGTACGGGACGAGCGAAACACGCTGCGCTATCCAACGTGACGAAGGATCGATCGTCGGGAAGCTCCGGGACGGGGCGAGTCGAAACTCCGGATTTCTCGACGCTTGAAGATAGAAGAACGCGGGACAATCGAAGGATTTTTATCAAAGGTACGAGTGTGTTGAAGGGACCGGCGAATAATCGCGATGAACGTTTACATTGAATGGTAATTTCGGTGTGTGGGGTCTTCACGGTCAATACCACGGGTAGGGACACACGTCACAGAAGCCCACTGTAGGGCGCACGTCACGAAGCACCACGGGGTAGGGACACACGGTCACAGAGCACACTGGTAGGGACACACGGTCACAGAAGCACACGGGAAGGGACACACGGTCCAGCCGAAGCACCACTGATGGCAACGGTCACAGAAGCCCACGGGTGGGGGGCACGGTCACAGAAGCACCACGGGTAGGGGCGACGGTCAAGAAGCACCACGGGTGGGCGCACGTCACAGAAGCACCCGGGAAGCGACACGGTCACAGAGCACCGACGGGTAGGGCACACGGCACGAAGCAACACGGGAAAAGGGACACACGGTCACGAGCACACACTTGTAGGGCACACGGTCAGAAGCACCACGGGTAGGGACACACGGTCACAGAGCACCACGGAAGGGGACACACGGTCACTGAAGCAACCACTGTTAGGGCACATGGTCACAGAAGCACCACGGTAGGGGCGCACGTCACAGAAGCACCACGGGTAGGGGGCACGGTCACAGAAAGCACCACGGGAAGCGACACACGGTCACAGAGCACCACGGGTAGGGGCACACGGTCACAGAAAGCACCACTTAGAAGAGGCGCACGATCACAGAGCACCAACTGGAAGGAACACACCGGTTCACAGAAGTCACAGCGGGAAGAGACACACGGTTCACAGAAGCAACCACTGGAAGGGAACACACGGTCAAGAAGCACCACTGAAGGGACACCGGTCCAGCAGAAGGCCCACAGGAAGGGCCACGGTCACCGAGAAGCACCACAGGAAGGGAACACGTCACAGAAGTACACTGGAAGGGACACACGTTATCAGAAGCACCACGGGATAGGCGGTGCACAGTCAAGCACCACAGGAAGGACCACGTCACAGAAGCACCACTCGAAGAGACGCACGGCACGAAGCACCACAGGGAAGTGTGCACAGTCAGAGAGCACCACTAGAAGGGCAACGGCACAGAGCCAGGAGGTCACGTAGAAGCACCGGGAAGCGCGTGCACGTCCAGCGGAAGCACCACGTGAGAAGCGCGCACGGTCACAGAAGCACCACGTGAAGACGGTAGAGCACACGTGACGTGTCACAGAAGCAACCACGTGAAGGGACACACGGTCACAGAAGCACCACGGTGAAGGGCGCACGGTCACAAGCCACGGGAAGGGACACACGGTCACAGAAGCGCCACTGGAAGGGACCCGGTCAGCAGAAACACCTAGAGAGACGCACGGTCACTAGAAGCACCACGGAAGGATGCACAGTCAGAACGAAGCACCACTAGAGGGACACACGGTACAGAAGCACCACAGGAAGGGGCGCACGGTCACGGAAGCACCACGGGAAGGCGCGCACGCTCACAGAAGCACACCGTGAAGGGGCGCACGGTCACAGAAAACACCACGTGAAGGAGCCACGGTCACAGGCACCACGGGAGGGCATTGGTCACAAGAGCACCCTGGAAGGGACACAGCGGTCACAGAGACCACGGAAGGGCGCACGGTCACAGAAAGCACCATGGGAAGGAACACACGTCACAGCAAGCACCACGGGAGGGGCGCACGGTCACAGAAGCCCACAAGGAAGGACCACGGTCACAGAAGCACCACAGGAGGGACACACGGTCACGGAGCACACACTGGAAGGGACACAACCGGTCCACAGAAGCACACGGGAAGGGGCGCACATCACTGAAGCACGCACAGGAAGGAACACACGGTCACAGAAGACCACTAGACAAGACGCAACGGTCACATGAAGCACCATAGGAGGTGTGCACAGTCAGAGAAGCACCACTAGAAGGGACACACGGTCACACGAGCACCAACGGGGAAGGGGCGCAGTCACAGAAGCACCGGGAAGGTGCGCACGGCCAAGAAGCAACCACGTGAAGGGGCGCCATGGTTCACAGAAGCACCACTTGTAAGGGACACACGTCACAGAAGCAACCAGGGAAGGGGCGCCGGTCACAAGCACCACGGGAAGCGGAACAACACTGTCACAGAAGCGGCACTGGAAGGACACACGGCACGAAGCACACGCGAAATGTGCACGGTCACAGAGCACCATCCGGGAGGGGCCACGGTCACAGAAGCACCATGGGAAAGGGGCACACAGTCACAGAAGCGCAGGAAGGCGCACGGTCAAGCATCTGCCGTCGGAAGTAGCGTACTGTCAAAGAAGCACAATAGGAAAGGAGATGGTCAACTAAGCACCCTGGAAAGGGTGCACCATCAAGCACTACCAGGGAACAGGAGCTCCGTCAAAGCAGTACCAGGGAGGGGGGCGCACCGTCAAGCAGCAGCATAGTGGGCGTACCTATAATCGACCGCAGGAAGGGGCATACTCTCAAGCAGCATCTCGGGAGGGGCATTATGGCCACGCAGTGCCACAAGAGATGGGTGGAACATCAAAGCACCACCTCGGGAAAGGCTCACTGACAAAGCACACCACGGGAAAGGGCCCACTTTCAAAGCACCACCTGTGAGGGGCACACCATCACATGCACACCCTGAAATTGCGTGCATTGTCAAACGCACTCCAAATGGTGGGGCATTACTCCAAGACAACCCTCAGGAGCGTGCACGCCAATGCAGCAGCACAGGAAGGGGCACCCATTCAAAGCTTAAACTGGGAGCGGGCACCATCAAAGCACTACCTGGAATGCATGCATTGTCAAGCACCCAGGAGGAATGGACACACTACAAGACAACACCTCAGGCAACGGGGTTGCACTGTTAAACACATCATCGCGGAGGGGCACACTGTGGGAAGTACGAACCCAGGATTGTTGAAACACCCTCAATATCCCACACGGGAATGGGCACACGCACAAAGCAGCACCGTGGGAAGGCGCACCACAAGCAAAGCACACCACAGTTAATGGCACACGAAAAGGCAGTACTGCACGGATGGGCTCACCGAAGCAGCACCGCATGAAGGTGCGCACGCAACCAGCGCCCCAGAGAGTGGGCGTATGGTCAAAGCAGCATTCAGAAAAGCCCCACAAGGCCCACATGGCCCACGCAACAACACGGGAAGGGCACAACATCGGAAGCAGAAGCAGAGCTTGGGGAAATGGCGCACCATCAAAGCCGCATTACTTTGAACGAGCGCTATCGTCAAAGCCTCACCCGAAGGGAATGTTTCATCAAAGCATCACTGTAGGAAGGACACACTCAAAGCATCACTGCAGAAAGGGAAATGTACCAATCAGAGAATCACCATTGGAAATAGTGCACTGACAAAGCGCACACAAAAAGGGGGTAACCTTCCAAGCATACACGGGAAGGGTGCACCGACAAGCCATACTGCAGTAAAGGTCTCAATGACAAAAGCAGCACGCAGTGAGACCACCGACAGGCAGTTCTCAGGAACAGCCAACATCGGCATGCAACAACACGGGAAGGGGCACAACAATCGAAGCAGAAAGCAGAGCCTTGGGAATGGGCACCTCAAAGCCGCATTACTTTAAGGAGCGCTGCGTCAAAGCCTCCACCCGGAAAGGATGCTTCATCAAAGATCACTGTTAGGAAGTGACACACCTCAAAGCATCCGCAAAAAGGGATTGTACGATCAGAGAATCACCATTGGAAGTGCACTGAGAACAAGCAGCACCCACAAAAGGGGCAGCCGCCAAAGCCATAACGGGAACGGGTGCACCGACAAAGCACCACTGCAGTAAGGGCTCAAACGACAAAGGCAGCACCGCAGTAAGGGCGCACCGACAAGGCAGCACCGTGGGAAGGGTTCATTGACAATTCGGCACCGCCAGGAAGAGTGTACTATCAAAACAGCTCATAGGAAGGGAAACACAATCATAAGCACCAAAGGAAGTACAGTACACCCAGTAAAGATAAACCACAGAAAGGGCGCACACCATTCAATCACTCGACAAGGGAGAACCTTGCAAAGTAGCACTGGTGAAGGAGTTGCACAGTCAAGCAAACCTGGAAGAGGTGCACCATCAAATAAGCATGACAGGAAGGGAAGCACCGTCAAGGCAATGCTTAATGGTGTGCCCCTTCCTGTGGCCCTGCATCTGCCTTCTGCTGTGCTGCTACTCCTGGTTCATGCACCTCCTCCCTTCCTGCAGTGCTGCCTGTACGTGTCTCCCTCCTTTTCCTGATGCTTCTGCTGACGAGGCTCGGCATTGGGAACGCAGTAAACAGACCCCCCACGGAAGGCATTAGTCGCCACCTCACAGGAAGGGGTGCACAGTCGCACACCTCCAAGGAAGGGGCTGCACAAGTCGCACACCTCACAGGAGGGGAATAGGTCGCTTCACATTGCATGGGAAGGAGCTCGTGGTCCAGACCATTCTCACGGGAAGGGGAGCATGGTCGGCACGGTTGCACGCACCCACACGGGAAGAAAGAAAAAAAACGTTGTTCCATCCCAACTGGTGCAACTACCTGCAATGTTTAAGCCGCTGTCACACCTTTGACGATTTTAGCCAGCATATGCCGACTTATGAAAAATTTGTCTAAAACGCTGGCACACGTCGAATACGTTATGGGTAATTTTGATAACATTAAAGCATGCTGAAAAACACTGCCATACGTCGTAGTACGCTGGCTTTCATCGTTGTACTTTGCGGTTGTCCTCAAATTTTTAGCATGCTTGAAATTTTACAACGTATGCCAGCGTATGACTCACACGTTCCGCTACGCTGGCCATAAGTTGTAGGCAGTTCGCGATCTTGACACACGTTGACACACGTTACTTGTAAGTTTACTCATAAGTCGAAACACGTCGAGGTAATGATTAGCGTACCCGAAACTTATTTATAACCTATGAGTAACGTGTTGTAGGCACGTTACACGATCGTTGCGCACACGTCGAGGCACATTACTTGTAAGTTACTCATAGTCGAAACATGTCGAGGTAATGCTTAGCGTACCCAAAACTTATTTTCTAACCTATGAGCAACGTATTTGAACCTATGTGTAACGTACCTCCAACGCATATTGACGTATGTAGACGTATTTGATTGACGTCTTCCGGACGACCACAGAACTTACTTAACGTGTTTTCTAATTTACAGCTACCGTATAATGGCGTATTGGCAGCGTTTTAAAAAAACAAACAACAATAACTTCCGATATTTCGTCACGTTGCCGTTACGTCACGTCCGATTGCCTCTTCAATTTGCTCATGTCTTATTTCTTAGTTCCTCCCCTCTGTGAATATCTTCTGTTTTTGAGGATATTGTCACGTCGACGTCGAAACTTAAAAAGCAAATGTCCGAATATATTTTTAAAATTCGTGATAGATTAAAAATATAATAATAATAATACAACAACAACAACAACAACAACTTCAGATATTTCGTCACGTGCCTTCACGGAGCAAGGAGAAAAAACGAAAATGTGCCTTGATGGAGAAAATAAGTTTCGGGTATGCTAACCATTACCTCGACGTGTTTCGACTTATGAGTAACTTACAAGAAACATGTGTCGACGTGTGTCAACGATCGATATCGGCCTACAACTCATTCCCAGCGTAGCGGACGTGTGAGCCATATGGCGAGTAACATCGTAAATTTTCAGCATGCTTGAAATTCACGACGTACTAACGTACCACGAAATATGACAGCTACTTCATCGTTTTTTTTCAGCGTGCTCTTTAGCGTATACACAACTACCCATACCGTATTCGACATGTGCCAGTGGTTTAGACACATTTTTCATAGGTCGGGCATACGCGGCTAAATCGTCAAGGTGTGACTGCGTGGTTGACACTTCCATTCTCAGGCGTTATGATTTAAATGGCGTGCGGCAGGTTTTTAACAGGCTACGCCACGAGTTCGTCGGCGATACGTGCAGCGCGCTATGCCTAAGTTTAAACTATCGTTGGGCATAGGTTGTGAACGCCGAACAACAGGCTAAGCATTCGTTGGTATAAGTTATCTATAAAAGACAACGAAACGTTCTGTGCCCATTACTAATATGTTTATGCTACGACCAACACGTTATGAATACGACCAAAACTTTAAAAAAACATCAAAATTTCAGCGTACGCCAACGTTTTACATACATTTTTATACGTTGCCATTGCTGGCTAATCGTCAAGGTGTGACAGCGCCTTTAGGAAGAATGTCATTCAAATTAGTCAGCTTTTGATTTAAATACTAGCATTGGTACCTTACTGACAACCTATGAACCTGACGAAACATGTCTTGAAAGTGTAAGGGATTACAATTGATTATGATGAAGATTGTAATGACCCCATATCTGGGCAACTGTCAGCCCTTGTGTTTGGCTGGTGAGGTCGAGTGCTTCTGCTAACCTACTTTATCATTACTATCATGTAAGACCCGTCACTTCATTGATGGGAATACCAGTCTTTGCATAATTGCGATTAAAAGTTGTACTTTCATATGTTTTTCTATGTTTTGAAAGAAGTATTACTGTATATAATTTTGTGTGCTCCTTCCATGTCTGTCACACTTTATTCAAAGTGTTCTTGCTGTCGTAGAACAATAAAAAGGGTATGATTGGAATTGTAACTGCTACATTGAACTCCAAGTCCTGCTAAAAGGCACTCCTATGATTGAACGGACATCGCATTTTTAGAACTTTTATATTTGTTTTCAAAGTAAATCTATTATTAGCTTTCCAACAGACACATTGTTATTATTCTATGCCTGCAAGAACCCTTGAGAATAAATCTTAGATCCTTAAAATAAATAAAACACTAACACACGGACGGACACAGCTCCTTTTACTAATAGAAGAGGTAACACTTAAATGTCTCTTTTTTAAATTAAAAACGATGTAAGCAGCTGAACGTTTTTTTAATTAAAAAGGTGTAACAGCTGGACACGGTTTTTTTAATAAAAAAAAGTGTAACAACTGAATGTTGTTTTTAATTTAAAAAGGTGTAACAGCTGAACGTTTTTTTCATTAAAAAAGATCTAACAGCTGAACGTTTTTTTTATATTTAAAAAAGGTGTAACAGCTGAATGTTGTTTTTTAATTTAAAAAGATGTAACAGCTGAACGTTTTTTTCATTAAAAAAGATCTAACA
>CM068967.1:72630726-72647377 GCA_035128595.1 Eptatretus atami
TTAATTAAAAAGGTGTAACAACTGAATGTTGTTTTTAATTTAAAAAGGTGTAACAGCTGAACGTTTTTTCATTTAAAAAAGATCTAACAGCTGAACGTTTTTTTTAATTAAAAAAGGTGTAACAGCTGAATGTTGTTTTTAATAAAAAGATGTAACAGCTGAACGTTTTTTTCATTAAAAAAGATCTAACAGCTGAACGTTTTTTTAAATTAAAAAGGTTGTACACAGCTGAACGTTTTAATTAAAAAAGGTGTTAACAGCTGAATGTTGTTTTTAATTTTAAAAGGTGCAAACAGCTGAACGTTTTTTTTCATTAAAAAAGATGTACAGCTGAACGTTTTTTTTCATTAAAAAAGATGTAACAGCTGAACGCTTTTTTCATTAAAAAAGATGTAACAGCTGAACGTTTTTTTCATTAAAAAGGTGTAACCAGCTGAATGTTTTTTTAAAATTAAAAATGTGTAATAGCTGAACGTTTTTTTTTAATTAAAAAAGGTACAAGTATGTAGTAATATATATTTTTTAAACTTTGAAATATCACGCGGTAAATTGCGTTTTATGTGAGGGACCATGGTGTTTTATTTATTACCCTCGCCAATGGAGTGGCAATTGCATTTGGGTCTGTTTGTTTGTCTGTCTCTCTGTTTGTCTGTTTGTCCACACAGAATATGCTGGCGGAGACAGCAAACGCCACCTTGTGGTATCCAGCTAGGAACATGTTCACTTTTTTCAACAAGTATGTCGAAATATGCACAATAGAATGTGAGTATGTCTATTAAGTATGTACAATTAGAATGTGAGTATGTCTATTAAGTATGTACAATTAGAATGTGAGTATGTTATTAAGTATGTACAATTAGAATTGTAGTATGTCTATTAAAGTATGTACAATTAGAATGTAGTATGTCTATTAAGTATGTACAATTAGAATGTGAGTATGTCTATTAAGTATGTACAATTAGAATGTGAGTAATGTTAAGTATGTACAATTGAATGTATGTTATTAATATGTACATGAATGGAGTATGTCTATAAGTATGCACAATTAGAATGTGAGTATTCTATTAAGTATGTACAATTAGAATGTGAGATGTCTATTAAGTATGTAAATTAGAATGTGAGTGTCTATAAGTATGGCACAATTAGAATGTGAGTATGTCTATTAAGTATGTACAATAGAATGTGAAGTGTCTATAAAGTATGCACAATTAGAATGATGAAGTAAATGTCTATTAGTATGTACATATGATGTAGTAGTTATAAGTATGCACATAGTAATCATAAGTCGACAATTAGAATGTGAGTATGTCTATTAAGTATGTAACAATTAGAATGTGAGTATGTCTATTAAGTATGTACAATTAGAATGTGAGTATGTCTATTAAGTATGTACAATTAGAATGTGAGTATGTCTATTAAGTATGTACAATTCGAATGTGAGTATGTCTATTAAGTCTGCACCAATTAGAATGTGAGTATGTCTATTAAGTATGTACAATTAGAATGTGAGTACATCTATAAAATATGTACTATTAGAATGTGAGTACATCTATAAACTAGAGGGGAGCACTCGTAGAGTGCAAAACCTCCGCCGCCAACTACTGCTAGGTCACTACAGTGACCTGATATCCTATTCATTCAATTTGACGTCAACACTCACAGTGCTCACAGAGTTATAGTTTGCAACTTTCCCTTTTACTTTTAACTTTTACATACTCAATTCATTCGTCATAACTAGATTCTTGAGACAGAATTGAATTTACGTGGGTATATCCACCTTAAGTTACAAAATCAGGTGGAATATTAATTTTGGCATTTTTTTTTTGTTGGAAATCACTTATAACATGGAGAAATGCAAAAAAAAAAAATCGAAATTTTGTGAAAAAAAATTTGCAAATTTTTTTTTTCTCTAAAAATGTTTTTTTTGGGGGGGGGGAGGGTTGGAAATCACTTGAAAACATGTAGAAATGCAAAAAAAAAGAAATCGAAATTTTGTTGAAGAAAAAAGTTGTTTGGTGGGGGGGGGGTGGGGGTGAAATCACTTAAAACATGTAGAAAATGCAAAAAAAAAAAAAAAATTGAAATATTTTTTCAAATTGGCCGCCCATACGCGCCATATTGGATTTGGACCAGTCCAAAATCTAATGGCATGGTCCTTGGCCAGACCTAACCCCCCAACCAAGTTTCGTCGAAAATCCGTCGAGGAGTTTTTCCGTAATACTGTTCACAAACAAACAAACAAACAAACAAATACACCAATGTCACCCTTAGGGTGACCCGTATCTTGCCAAAAGGGTGACCACGTGTGGCTTCTTTAAGGTCAAAATTGAGGTGAACAGAGCTGCTATCCACCAGGAGCGACTCCTGAGGAATATCTGCCTACGAGAGATTCCGATGAGAATCGTTCTACAGAGTAACCATGAAAAATATGCGTTTTGCCTCATAACGTCACAAATGACGTCATAATGTCTCAAGCCTTGACATATCTAGAAACACTCATCGAGGTGTTCAATTTGAGGGTACTAACACGATATGCGTTCCTAAACTTGAAAATTTGACCCTTGCGGGTCAAATATGTTTGACCTCAGGTGCTAACCACGAAGGTCAAGGCCAATCGCCACCAAAAACTAATCAGCTGAGCGCCAGACCATACAATACATTCCCCATAAATTTTGGAGACGATTCGATTAAAAATTACTCAAAAAATAAGGGTTCGTCGACTCCCCTGATTTTGCGACAAAGTGACCTTGACCTTTGACCTTGACCTTCAAAATTTTATGCGCTGAAAAGGACCTCTATAGGCCTCTGATATGCGAAGTTACAAAAATTTCCACATGATAACTGTGCTCTGCAGAGTGATTTATATGTGATTCAGACAAAAAAAAAAAAAATAATAAAAAAAAAAACATGAAGGTCAAGGCCAATCGCCACCAAAAATTAATCAGCTGAGCGCCAGACCATGAACTATATTCCCATGAAGCTTTGAAGACGATCCGATCAAAATTACTCAAAAAATAAGGTTTCGTCGACTCCCCTGATTGCGACAAAGTGACCTTGACCTTTGACCTTGACCTTCAAAATTTGTGTTGCTGAAAGGACCTCTATAGACCTCTGATATGCGAACTTACAAAAATTGCCAATGATACTGTGCTCGGCAGAATTTTTTATACGTGATTACAGACAAAAAAAAAAAAAATAAAATAAAAATAAAAACATACAAGCTGACTAACATATCGCAAAACTTCGTTTTTGGCAAGATAACAAACAAACAGAAAGGGGAAACAGTAACTCCATCCATCTTCGATAGGTGGAGGTTAAATATGTACTATTAGAATGTGAGTACATCTAAAAAATATGTACAATTACAATGTGAGTATATCTATAAAGTATGTACAATTAGAATGTGAGTACGTGTATAAAGTATGTACTATAAGAATGTGAGTACATCTTATAAATATGTACTATTAGAAAGTGAGTACATCTATAAAATATGTACAATTAGAATGTGAGTACATCTATAAGTATGTACAATTAGAATGTGAGTACGTGTATAAGTATGCTACTATCATGAATGCGAGTACATCCATAAAATATGTACAATTAGATGTGATACGTCTATAAAGTATGTACAATTAGAATGTGAGTGTCTATAAAGTATGCACATTAGAATGTGAGTACGTCTATAAAGTATGTACAATTAGAAGTGAGTACATCTATAAGGTATGTACAATCGAATGTGAATATTGTCTATAAAGTATGCACAATTGGAATGTGAGTAACGTTATAAAATATGTAACAATTAGAATGTGAGTATGTCTTTAAAGTATGTACAATTGGAATGTGAGTACGTCTATAAAATATGTACAAGAAGAATGTGAGTGTCTATAAAGTATGCACAATTAGAATGTGAGTACGTCTATAAAGGATGTACAAATTGAATGTGATACGTCTAAAGGATGTACAAATTGAATGTGAGTACGTTATAAGTATGTACAATTAGAATGTGTGTATGTCTATAAAGTATTACAATTAGAAGTGAGACATCTATAAAGTATGTACAATTAGAAATGTGAGTAATCTATAAAGTATGTACAATTAGAATGAGTATGTCTATAAAGTATGTAACAATTAGAATGTGAGACGTCTATAAAGTATGTACATTATAATGTGAGTACGTCTATAAGAATGTACAAATTGAATGTGAGTATATCTATAAAGTATTGTTTGTGTCCACTATGGTTAAGACGACCTGGACGGAAAGCCGAACGGCTCTACTTGGAGGCGAAACACGTGATAAACCAAACAGCTGAACGTTTTTTTAATTAAAAAAGGTGTTAACAGCTGAATGTTGTTTTTAATTTTAAAAGGTGCAACAGCTGAACGTTTTTTTTCATTAAAAAAGATGTAACAGCTGAACGTTTTTTTTCATTAAAAAAGATGTAACAGCTGAACGCTTTTTTTCATTAAAAAAGATGTAACAGCTGAACGTTTTTTTTCATTAAAATAGGTGTAACAGCTGAATGTTTTTTTAAAATTAAAAAATGTGTAATAGCTGAACGTTTTTTTTTAATTAAAAAAGGTACAAGTATGTAGTAAATATATATTTTTTAAACTTTGAAATATCACGCGGTAAATTGCGTTTTATGTGAGGGACCATGGTGTTTATTTATTACCCTCGCCAATGGAGTGGCAATTGCATTTGGGTCTGTTTGTTTGTCTGTCTCTCTGTTTGTCTGTTTGTCCACACAGAATATGCTGGCGGAGACAGCAAACGCCACCTTGTGGTATCCAGTAGGACATGTTCACTTTTTTCAACAAGTATGTCGAAAGTATGCACAATTAGAATGTGAGTATGTCTATTAAGTATGTACAATTAGAATGTGAGTATGTCTATTACAGGGATAATGTATCACTAAATTGGAAGAGCAATCGAAGATTGGCAGACGTCTCAGCCAGGACTTTGTTGGTTTTATCGTATCGGTCTATGACGGTATCTGCGTTCTATTCACACCTCTGGAGAGGTACTTCAGTGGATAAACAGATATATGTGTGCACTGCTACCACTTGGTGGCGTTGATGGACTATACGTTTAGCAATCATTCGTGCAGACAACAACTAAGACAAGAAATGATGTTCGTGCAGCAGCACAATACAGCAAGATCCAAATAAAACAATTATGCTCCAGGTTTTGATTGGTGACCAATTCAGTGGACCGCAATATATGCAGATTCTGTTTCCACCTTGTGGATACCCAGGCTCGGTGGTGGAGATCGCCATTAACCTGAATGAAAAAAAGTTCGTGCTGTATTTTTGCAAGATAAGACCTCGATTAGATTGTTGTGGTGTGTACTCTAAAGGGTCTAACTCGTCTAAAGGGTCTGAAAGTGCTCATAGGGTCTATAAGATTCTATAAGGCATTTTCCAAATTAGTGTAAAGGATTAAACGTGGTTCAAAGGGATCTAAAAGTCTTAAATGGGCCAAAGGTACGGAGTCTAAGCGTCTGAAGGGACTAAAGGGGTCTAAATGGTTAAAGATCCAAAGGGTCTAAATGCCTGAAAAGGGTATGTTCCAAGGTGTCGGTCACAGTCATTTTTCTCATTTCCCCATTCTCTTTGAGCTATGTTGTTTATCAGAACCGTTGGGTAATTTTCGTTTCTATCTCTTCGTTCCTGGCTAACATGTTCAGATGAAAACCCACTAACGTTCTAACTGGTGCATGTGTTTGGCTCATTCACGACTCATCCATTTCCAATCGCATTTTCCTTGCCATTGGGACCCACTGGTTGCAGAGCGTTGGTGCTGCCGATAGCAGTCTCCTCTTGCTATTGGACACAATCCTAATCGGGTCACCATCCGACGCAGGATATTCAGTAGCTGGTTACTTAACATTTTTTGCAGACCTTCAGTAAGTGATGACAGTGCAGAGTCAACTTCTCCCTGGTATTGATTCAACAGCCGAGTGGATATTTTGAACTCAGGATCCTAGATCCAAGCCCGCCACCCCAACCATCAAGCCAACACCAGACAGATTGCATTACTGACGGGTGTTTTTTGTTTAATTTCTTAGCAATGAATTGTTATCTAGTGTGGTATTTTTGCTCAATAATATCTGATTGTGTGACAATTAGGGTTCTTGTTGTGTTTGTATTACATTAAATCACTATCTTGTATGTATTATTATTCCATTCTACCTGTGGTGTGCTCAGTTGCCAATTCTTGCAGAGCGTTCGCTCAAGTGGCTTATAGCATCCATGGCAAATCTCTATAGCACTCTTCATTTTGGATATTGTTATAAGAATCTGCTGGCTTGGCAACGCTTATGCTTTGCTGCTTTGTAATCTTGTTAATGCACAGCTCTTCCAGCGATATCCTCTAGCTCGCCCGCCGTCATTTTGTAAAGTGGCTTTTTGTCTCAGTTAAAGGTGTCATAGAGTAATCATGTGCTTCCATTTCGTGTGTTACTTTCTCTCCCTCACTCTGCCTTTCTCTCTTCTCCTTTTCACATCTGCCTTCCTTTCTCTCTACACGCTTCCTTTCCCCTTCATACTTTGCCTTTCTTTCCCCTCTTTTTTTCTTTTTTTTTTACACTGCCTTCCCTTGTCCCTCTACATATCTTGCTTTTCCTTCCCCTCACACTTTGCTTCGCCTCTCTTTCACATTCTGCCTCCTCTTCCCCTCAACTGCCCTATCATTGATCGTGATGTTAAGTGACATTTGACAATCGCGAGGTGTCCGCTGTTTGCTTCTTCGTGCACTGTGTCTCCGAGCTATCGTGCGCTGTTCTCGTAATCGCTCTTTGCTGTCTCTGTCCTGTATCGCATCATCCTGTAATAATTTATATACGCTTCCGGGTTCTTATTTTCCAAAACCCACCACCCACCAGGTGTGCGCGTTCCTTGTTAATCCTGTGTCGGTGTTCAGTGTCACTGTGTTAACCTTCACTACCCGACTCCACCAGTGTTGGTTCTTACTGTTAACCACCTCGATCTCTCTACCAGGTGTTTCATTTATGTTTAACCCAACTCGACCCACCAGGTGTGCGTGAAAAGGTCATGACTCATTGACCGTCACACCTACCTTCCATTTCTATGGGTTCATATCCACATTTACATTTCTTTCGATCCATTCATGTCGTATTCTACAATAATGTAACTTACACTATACAACTACTCTATTATATTACCTTCTTATTTTGGTTTTTTAATTTCAAGTTCCCTGAATATAGGATTCTAAATATTGCACGAGGCCTTGTGGCCACCTAAGCTGCGCAAATTGGTTGCAACCTATAGTTCTGTTGCCTTGTTTCTATCCTTTACAAGTGAGCAAGTTAATGCAGGCACGTCCCATTGTTAAAGTATTGTGCTAAGCTCGGATCGGGATTCGATACCGCCGCACTTCCCGGACACAGAGTGTCTGTTCTGCTCTCATCATGACGTCATCGAGTCTGTTCTCCGTTTTATAATTTAATTTAATTTTTTATAAATGTTCGGTTTAATTCATTCTTCCCTTCCGTTGTTTTCTTCAACCAAAGGCAAAGTTTGTGGGAGGACGTGGAGGATGTCTGCATAAATCGTCGACTCTATTGAGACAAGACAAGACAAGACAAGACAAGACAAGACAAGACACCTTTCTCAGTCCATAAATCTTTGAGTGATGGACCATCCTCATCACACATGGTGGGACATTTATGAAACGAAACCAACTCAACCCCATTTTACCTCAGGGCTCAGTGGTTCTCTTTGCTTTAGTCTGCACACAGTTCCACGAGAGCAACGTGTTCCACCTCGGTCCATTCCTCCTCATCTCAACTCACCTCTCTCATCGCGAAACAATCTCCCTCTTTTACCTCGCTTATTCTCCTCACTTTCTCTTCTTCCCAACTCTGCTTCTCTCATCTGCCGTTTCTTCTCCTCATCTCCTCCTCCCTCTCCCAATCTTCTCTCCGCTCCTCCTCCTTCCTTCCCAATCCTTCCTCTCCCTCCTCCTCCTCTCCCAATCATTCTCTCCGCCCTCTCCCCCTCCCTCCCAATCCTTCCCTCCCTCTCCCCAATCCTTCCTCTCCCTCCTCCTCCCTCTCCCAATCCTCACTCTCCCAATCTCTCTCTCCTCACCCCTCACCCACTATCTTCCTCCCTCATCATCGTCCCCGTCTCCATCCCCATCTTTTACGTTCATGTCCCGCCATACCCAGAGTGGTTAACGGTGAGGAGTGAGGGTGAGCGGTGAGGAGGGGTCCGTTTCATTCCAACCCTCCCTCACGCGGGGCGGTGTAACGGTGAGGGGTGAGGAGTCCGTTTCATCCAACCTCCCTCACGCGGGGCGGTGTAACGGTGAGGGGTGAGGAGTTCCGGTTTCATGCCAACCTCCCTCACGCGGGCGGTGTAACGGTGAGGGGTGAGGAGTCCGTTTATCCACCTCCGTCACGCGGACGGTTGTAACGGTGAGGGGTGAGGAGTCCGTTTCATCCACCCCTCCCTCACGCGGGGCGGTGTAACGGTGGAGGTGAGGAGTTCCGTTCATCCCCTCCCTCACGCGGGCGGTGTAACGGTGAGGGGTGGCGTGAGGAGGAGTCCGTTTCATCCACCTCCCTCACCGCGGGCGGTGTAACGGTGGTGGAGGATCGGTTTCCTGCGATCGGATACGGGAACGAGCGATAACACGCTGCGGCAATCCAACGTGACGAAGGACGATCGTCGGGAAGCTCCGGGACGGGGCGAGTCGAACTCCGGGATTTCTCGACTCATTGAAGAAGAAAGAACGCGGGACAATCGAAGGATTTTTATCAAAAGGTACGAGTGTGTTTGAAGGGAACCGGGCGAATAATCGCGAAAGCGTTTACATTGAATGGTAATTCTCGGTGTGTGGGGTCTTCACGGTCAAATGCACCACGGGTAGGGACACACGTCACAGAGCACCAACTGTCGGGGCGCACCGGTCACAGAAGCACCACGGGTAGGGACACACGGTCACAGAAGCACCACTGGGTAGGGACACACGGTCACAGAAAGCACCACGGGAAGGGACACACGGTCAGCCGAAGCACCACTGATAGGGCAACGGTCACAGAACCCACGGGTATGGGGGGCGACGGTCAACAGAAGCACCACGGGTAGGGGCGCACGGTTCAAGAAGCACCACGGGTGGGGCGCACGTCACAGAAGCACCACGGGAAGCGCACCGGGTCCACAGAAGCACCGCCCGGGTAGGGGCACACGGTCCACGAAGCAACACGGGAAAAGGGACACAACGGTCACCGAAGCACACACTTGTAGGCACACGGTACAGAAGCACCACGGGTAGGTGACACACGGTCACAGAGCACCACGGAAGGGGACACACGGTCACTGAGCACCACTGATAGGGCAGCATTGGTCACAGAAGCACCACGGTAGGGGCGCACGGTGCACAGAAAGCACCACGGGTAGGGGCGCACGGTCACAGAAGCACCACGGGAAGCGACACACGGTCACAGAGCACCACGGGTAGGGGGCACACGGTCACAGAAAGAACCACTAGAAGAGGCGCACGATTTCACAGAAGCACCAACTGAAGGAACACACCCGGTCACAGAAGCACAGCGGGAAGAGACACACGGTTCACAGAAAGCACCACTGGATAGGGAACACACGGTCACAGAGCACCACTGAAGGGACACGGTCCAGCAGAAGGCACTCACAGGAAGGGCCACGGTCACCAGAGAAGCACCACAGGAAGGGAACACGGTCACAGAAGTACACTGGAAGGACACACGTTTCAGAAGCACCACGGGATAGGGGTGCAGCAGTCAAAGCACCACAGGAAGGATCACACGTCACAGAAGCACTCACTCGAAGAGACGCACGGTCACAGAAGCACCACAGGAAAGTGTGCACAGTCAGAGAAGCACCATAGAAGGGGCACACGGTCACAGAAGCACAGGGAAGGGTGCACGGTCCAGCAAGGAAGCACCACGGGAAGCGCGCACGGTCACAGAAGCACCACGTGAAGGGGAGCACGGTCACAGAAACACCAACGTGAAGGGACACACGGTCACAGAAGCACCACGTTGAAGGGGCGCACGGTCCACAAGCCCACGGGAAGGGAACACACGGTCACAGAAGCGCCACTGGAAGGGACACACGGTCAGCAGAAACAACACTAAGAGACGCACGGTCACTAGAAGCACCACAGGAAAGTGTGCACAGTCAGAAACCGAAGGCCCACTAGAGGGACACCGGTCACAGAAGCACCACAGGAAGGGGGCACGGTCACGGAAGCCACACGGGAAATGGCGCGCACGTCACAGAAGCACACACGTGAAGGGGCGCACGGTCACAGAAACACCACGTGAGGAGCACAACGGTCACAGGAACACCACGGGAATGGGGTGCATGGTCACAGAAGCACCACTGGAAGGACAACAGTCGGTCACAGAAGCACCACAGGAAGGGGCGCACGGTCACAGAAGCACCATGGGAAGGGAACACACAGTCACAGAAGCACCACGGGAGGGGCGCAGGTCACAGAAGCCCACAAGGAAGGGACACACGGTCACAGAAGCACCACAGGAGGGGACAACACGGTCACAGAAGCACCACTGGAAGGGACACAACACGGTCACAGAAGCAACACGGGAAGGGCGCACAGTCACTGAGCACGCACAAGGAAGGGAAACACACGGTCACAGAAGCACCACTAGACAAGACGCAACGTCACATGAAAGCACGCACAGGACGGTGTGCACAGTCAGAGAAGCACCAACTAGAAGGGACACACGGTCACACGAAGCACCAACGGGGAAGGGGCGCACGTCACAGAAGCACCACGGAAGGTGCGCACGGCCAGAAGCAAACCACGTAAGGGGCGCATGTCACAGAACAACCACTTGTAAGGGACTACACGGTCACAGAAGCAACCAAGGGAAGGGGCGCACGGTCACAGCACCACGGGAAGCGGAACAACAACTGTCACAGAAGCGGCACTGGAAGGGACACACGGTCACAGAAGCACGCGAAGATGTGCACGGTCACAGAGCACCATCACGGAAGGGGCACACGGTCACAGAAGCCCATGGAAAGGGGCACACAGTCACAGAAGCGCACGGAAGGCGCAAACCGGGTCAAAGCATCTGCCTCGGGAAGGAGCGTACTGTCAAAGAAGCCACAATAGGAAAGGGAGAATGGTCAACTAAGGCACCCTGGAAAAGGGTGCACCATCATAGCACTACCAGGGAATCAGGCGCTCCGTCAAAAGCAGTTACCCAGGGAGGGGGGCGCCCGTCAGCCAGCAGCCATAGATGGGCGTACCTATTAATCGACGCAGAAGGGGCATACTCTCAAAGCAGATCTCGGGAGGGGCATAATGGCCACGCAGTGCCACAAGAGATGGGTGAACATCAAAAAGCACCACCTCGGGAACAGGCTCACTGACAAAGCACACACAGGAAAGGGCCCACTTCAAAAAGCACCAACCCTGTCGAGAGGGCACACCATCACATAGCACCACCTGGAAATGCGTGCATTGTCCAACGGCACTCCAAATGGAATGGGCATACTCCAAGACAACACCTCAGGAAGCGTGCACGGCCAATGCAGCAGCACAGGAAGGGGCACCCATCAAAGCATTAAACCGGGAGCGGGCACCATCAAAGCACTACCTGGAATGATGCATTGTCAAGCACCAAGGAGGAATGGACAGCACTACAAAGACAACACCTCAGCAACGGGGTTGCACTGTTAAAACACAATCCGGAAGGGGCACACTGTGGAAGTACGAAACCGCAGGATTGTAACACCCCTCAATATCCCACACGGGAATGGGCACACGCGACAAAGCAGCACCCGTGGGAAGGGCCGCACCACAACAAAGCAGCACCACAGTTAATTGGCACACGAAAAGGCAGTAACTGCACGGATGGCTCACGAAAGCAGCACGCGCATGAAGGGCGCACGACAACACAGCGCCCAAGAAGTGGGCGTATGGTCAAAGCAGTCATCTCAGGAAAAAGCCCCCAACCCCAAGGCCCCCATGGCCCCCATGCAACAACACGGGAAGGGCACCACATCGAAGCAGAAAGCAGAGCCTTGGGAAATGGCGCCACATCAAAGCGCCTTACTTGAACGAGCGTACGTCAAGCCGTCACCCGAGGGAATGTTTCATCAAAGCATCACTGTAGGAAGTGACACATCCAAATGCATCACTGCAGAAAGGGAAATGTACCAATCAGAGAATCACCATTGGAAATAGGTGCACTGACAAAGCAGCACACAAAAAGGGGGTAAACCGCCAAAGCCATACACGGGAAGGGTGCACCGACAAAGCCATACTGCAGTAAAGGCTCAACGACAAAAAAGCAGCACCGCAGTGAGGACGCACCGACAGCAGATCTCAGGAACAGCCACATCGGCATGCAACAACACGGGAAGGGGCACAACAATCGAAGCAGAAAGCAGAGCCTTGGGAAATGGGTGCCCATCAAAGCCGCATTAACTTTAAGGAGCGCTGCGTCAAAGCACTCACCCGGAAAGGATGCTTCATCAAAGATCACTGTAGGAAGTGACACACCTCAAAGCACACCAGCAAAAAGGATGTACGCATCAGAGAATCACCATTGGAAAGGTGCACTGAGAACAAAGCAGCACCCACAAAAAGGGGCAGCCGCCAAAGCCATAACGGGAACGGGTGCACCGACAAAGCCACACTGCAGTAAGGCTCAAACCGACAAAGCAGCACCGCAGTAAGGGCGCACCGACAAGGCAGCACCGTGGGAAAGGGTTCATTGACAATTCGGCACCGCCGCAGGAAGAGTGTACCTATCAAAACAGCATCATAGGAAGGGAAACACCAATCAAATAAGCACCAAAGGAAAGTACAGTACAGCCATGTAAAGATAAACCACAGAAAGGGGCACACCATCAATCACTCCGACAAGGGGGAACCTTGCAAAGTAGCACCTGGTGAAAGGAGTGCAACAGTCAGCAAACCTGGAAGAGGTGCACCATCAAAATAAGCATGACAGGAGGGGAAGCACCGTCAATGGCAATGCTTAATGGTGTGCCCCTTCCTGTGGCCCTGCATTGCCTCTGCTGTGCTGCTACTGCCTGGTCATGCACCCCTCCCTTCCTGCAGTGCTGCCTGTACAGTGTCTCTCCCTTTTTCCTGATGCTTCTGCTGACAGAGGCTCGGCATTGGAACGCAGTAAACAGACCCCCCACGGCAAGGGGCATCGTCGCACACCTCACAAGGAAGGGGTGCACAGTCGCACACCTCCACAGGAAGGGTGCATCAAGTCGCACACCTTCACAGGAGGGGAATAGGTCGCTTCACAATCTGCATGGGAAGGAGCTCGTGGTCCAGACACATTCTCACGGGAAGGGGAGCATGGTCGGCACGGTTGCACACGCACCCACACGGGAAGAAAGAAAAAAAAACGTTTGTTCCATTCCCAACGCTGCAACTACCTTGCAATGTTTAAGCCGCTGTCACCACCTGACGATTTAGCCACATTATTGCCGACTTAATGAAAAATTTGGTCTAAAACGCTGGCACAACGTCGAATACGTATGGGGTAGATTTTGATAACATTAAGAGCAATGCTGAAAAACACTGCCATACGTCGTAGTAGCTGGCTTTCATCGTTGTCTTTGCGGTTGGTCCTCAAATTTTTAGCATGCTTGAAATTTTACAACGTATGCCAGCGTATAGACTCAAACACGTTCCGCTACGCTGGGCCATAAGGTTGTAGGCAAGCGTTACGCGATCTTACACACGTTGACACACGTTATTGTAAGTTTATCCATAAGTCGAAACAGTCGAGGTAATTGATTAGGTACCCGAAAAACTTATTTATAACCTATGAGTAACGTGTTGTAGGCACGTTACACGATCGTTGTGCGCACACGTCGAGGCACATTACTGTAAGTTACTCATACGTCGAACATGTCGAGGGTAATGCTTAGGCGTACCTCAAAACTTATTTTCTAACCTATGACAACGTGATTTGAACCTATGCTGTAACGTACCTCCAACGCATATTGACGTATGTAGCGTATTTGATTGACGGTCTTTCCGGACGACCACAGGAACTTACTTAACGTGTTTTCTAATTTACAGTACCGTATATATGGCGTATTGCAGCGTTTTAAAAAAACAAACAACAATAACTTACCGATATTTCGTCAACGTCTGCCGTTACGTCACCGTCGATTGCCTCTTCAATATTTGCTGCATGTCTATTTCTTAGTTTCCTCCCTCTCTGTGAAAAAAATCTTTCTGGTTTTTTTGAAAAAAGGATATTTGGTCCAACGTTGTCGACGTCGAAACTTAAAAAGCAAATGTCCGATATATTTTTAAAATTCGTGATAGGATTAAAAATATAATAATAATAAATACAACAACAACAACACAACAAACTTCAGATATTTCGTCACGTGCCTTCACGGAGCCAAGGAGAAAAAACGAAAATGTGCCTTGATGGAGAAAATAAGTTTCGGGTATGCTAACCATTACCTCGACGTGTTTCGACTTATGAGTAACTTACAAGAAACATGTGTCGACGTGTGTCAACGATTCGCAATATCGTGCCTACAACTCATTCCCAGCGTAGCGGACGTGTGAGCCATATGGCGAGTACATCGTAAATTTTCAGCATGCTTGAAATTTCACGACGTACTTAACGTACCACGAAATATGACAGCATACTTCATCGTTTTTTTTCAGCGTGCTCTTTAGCGTATACACAACTAACCCATACCGTATTCGACATGTGCCAGTGGTTTTAGACACATTTTTTCATAGGTCGGGCATACGCTGGCTAAATCGTCAAGGTGTGACTGCGTGGTTGACACTTCCAATTCTCAGGCGTTATGATTTAAATGGCGTGCGGCAGGTTTTTAACAGGCTAACGCCACGAGTTCGTCGGCGATACGTGCAGCGCGCTATGCCTAAGTTTAAACTATCGTTGGGCATAGGTTGTGAACGCCGACAACAGGCTAAGCATTCGTTGGTATAAGTTAATCTATAATAAGACAACGAAACGTTCTGTGGCCCATTATAATATGTTTATGCTACGACGCAACACGTTATGAATACGACCAAAACTTTAAAAAAAACATCAAAATTTCAGCGTACGCCAACGTTTTACATACATTTTTATACGTTGCCATTGCTGGCTAATCGTCAAGGTGTGACAGCGCCTTAGGAAGAATGTCATTCAAATTAGTCAGCTTTTTGATTTAAATACTAGCATTGGTACCTTACTGACACCTATGAACCGACGAAACATGTCTTGAAAGTGTAAGGGATTACAATTGATTATGATGAAGATTGTAAATGACCCCATATCTGGGCAACTGTCCAGCCCTTGTGTTTGGCTGGTGAGGTCGAGTGCTTCTGCTAACCTAGTTTATCATTACTATCCTGTAAGACCCGTCACTTCATTGATGGGAATACCAGATCTTATTGCATAATTGCGATTAAAACAGTTGTACTTTCATATGTTTTTCTATGTTTTGAGAAGTATTACTGTATATAATTTTGTGTGCTCCTTCCATGTCTGTCACACTTTATTCAAAGTGTTCTTGCTGTCGTAGAACAATAAAAAGGGTATGATTGGAATTGTAACTGCTACATGAACTCCAAGTCCTGCTAAAAGGCACTCCTATGATTGAACGGACATCGCATTTTTAGAACTTTTATATTTGTATTTCAAAGTAAATCTATTATTAGCTTTCCAACAGACACATTGTTATTATTCTATGCCTGCAAGAACCCTTGAGAATAAATCTTAGATCCTTAAAATAAATAAAACACTTAACACACGGACGGACACAGCTCCTTTTACTAATAGAAGAGGTAACACTTAAATGTCTCTTTTTTAAATTAAAAAAGATGTAACAGCTGAACGTTTTTTTAAATTAAAAAGGTGTAACAGCTGAACGGTTTTTTTAATAAAAAAAAGTGTAACAACTGAATGTTGTTTTTAATTTAAAAAGGTTGAACAGCTGAACGAAAGTTTTTTTCATTTAAAAAAGATCTAACAGCTGAACGTTTTTTTTATATTAAAAAAGGTGTAACAGCTGAATGTTGTTTTTAATTAAAAAGATGTAACAGCTGAACGTTTTTTCATTAAAAAAGATCTAACAGCTGAACGTTTTTTTTAATTAAAAAAGGTGTTAACAGCTGAATGTTGTTTTAATTTTAAAAGGTGCAACACGCTGAACGTTTTTTTTCATTAAAAAAGATTACAGCTGAACGTTTTTTTCATTAAAAAAGATGTAACAGCTGAACGCTTTTTTTCATTAAAAAGATGTAACAGCTGAACGTTTTTTTTCATTAAAATAGGTGTAACAGCTGAATGTTTTTTAAAATTAAAAAAGGTGTAATAGCTGAACGTTTTTTTTTAATTAAAAAAGGTACAAGTATGTAGTAAATATATATTTTTTAACTTTGAAATATCACGCGGTAAATTGCGTTTATGTGGGGACCATGGTGTTTATTTATTACCCTCGCCAATGGAGTGGCAATTGCATTTGGGTCTGTTTGTTTGTCTGTCTCTCTGTTTTCTGTTTGTCCACACAGATATGCTGGCGGAGACAGCAAACGCCACCTTGTGTTATCCAGTAGGACATGTTCACTTTTTCAACAATAATGTGAAAGTCATGCACAATTAGG
>CM068967.1:72659351-72663389 GCA_035128595.1 Eptatretus atami
AAACAAACAAACAAACAAATACACCAATGTCACCCTTAGGGTGACCCGTATCTTGCCAAAAGGTGACCACGTGTGGCTTCTTTAAGGTCAAATTGAGGTGAACAGAGCTGCTATCCACCAGGAGCGACTCCTTGAGGAATATCTGCCTACGAGAGATTCCGATGAGAATCGTTCTACAGAGTAACCATGAAAAATATGCGTTTGCCTCATAACGTCACCAAATGACGTCATAATGTCTCAAGCTTGACATATCTAGAAAGCACTCATCGAGGTGTTCAATTTGAGGTACTACACGATATGGTTCCTAAAACTTGAAAATTTGACCTTGGGGTCAAATATGTTGACCTCAGGTGCTAACCATGAAGGTCAAGGCCAATCGCCACCAAAAACTAATCAGCTGAGCGCCAGACCATACACTACATTCCCATAAATTTTGGAGACGATTCGATTAAAATTACTCAAAAAATAAGGGTTTCGTCGACTCCCCTGATTTGCGACAAAGTGACCTTGACCTTTGACCTTGACCTTCAAAATTTATGCGCTGAAAGGGACCTCTATAGGCCTCTGATATGCGAAGTTACAAAAATTTCCAATGATAACTGTGCTCTGCAGAGTGATTTAATTGTGATTACAGACAAAAAAAAAATAATAAAAAAAAAAAACATGAAGGTCAAGGCCAATCGCCACCAAAAATTAATCAGCTGAGCGCAGACCATGAACTATATTCCCATGAAGTTTGAAGACGATCCGATCAAAATTACTCAAAAAATAAGGGTTTCGTCGACTCCCCTGATTTGCGACAAAGTGACCTTGACCTTTGACCTTGACCTTCAAAATTTTGTGTGCTGAAAGGGACCTCTATAGACCTCTGATATGCGAACTTACAAAAATTTCCAATGATAACTGTGCTCGGCAGAATTTTTTATACGTGATTACAGACAAAAAAAAAAAAAAAAATAAAATAAAAAAAAACATACAAGCTGACTAACATATCGCAAAAACACTTCGTTTTGGCAAGATAACAAACAAACAGAAAGGGGTGAAAACAGTAACCTCCATCCATCTTCGATGGTGGAGGTTAAATATGTACTATTAGAATGTGAGTACATCTAAAAAATATGTACAATTACAATGTGAGTATATCTATAAAGTATGTACAATTAGAATGTGAGTACGTGTATAAAGTATGTACTATAAGAATGTGAGTACATCTATAAAATATGTACTATTAGAAAGTGAGTACATCTATAAAATATGTACAATTAGAATGTGAGTACATCTATAAAGTATGTACAATTAGAATGTGAGTACGTGTATAAAGTATGTACTATATGAATGCGAGTACATCCATAAAATATGTACAATTAGAATGTGAGTACGTCTATAAAGTATGTACAATTAGAATGTGAGTGTCTATAAAGTATGCACAATTAGAATGTGAGTACGTCTATAAAGTATGTACAATTAGAATGTGAGTACATCTATAAGGTATGTACAATTCGAATGTGAATATGTCTATAAAGTATGCACAATTGGAATGTGAGTACGTCTATAAAATATGTACAATTAGAATGTGAGTATGTCTTTAAAGTATGTACAATTGGAATGTGAGTACGTCTATAAAATATGTACAATGAGAATGTGAGTGTCTATAAAGTATGCACAATTAGAATGTGAGTACGTCTATAAAGGATGTACAAATTGAATGTGAGTACGTCTATAAAGGATGTACAAATTGAATGTGAGTACGTCTATAAAGTATGTACAATTAGAATGTGTGTATGTCTATAAAGTATGTACAATTAGAATGTGAGTACATCTATAAAGTATGTACAATTAGAATGTGAGTACATCTATAAAGTATGTACAATTAGAATGAGTATGTCTATAAAGTATGTACAATTAGAATGTGAGTACGTCTATAAAGTATGTACAATTATAATGTGAGTACGTCTATAAAGGATGTACAAATTGAATGTGAGTATATCTATAAAGTATTGTTGTGTCCACTATGGTTAAGACCGACCTGGACGGAAAGCCGAACGGCTCTACTTTGGAGGCGAACACGTGATAAACAAGGGTTTATACTCAAACCCACAACTAATAGACAGATGCAAGCAATCTTTAATAAATAGGGGTTTAATGGACACAAATCAAGTATTTATAATGGAAATAAATCAAAGCATGAGGTAATGAAACGTGAGGTGATTTACAGCCTAACATTGAGGCGCCTCTACACACAGTTACAAAAACGGACAAGGGGAAAATATAAAACAAAATAAAAATCCCTCCTTTATTCTGGCACTGAGCTTCGTCCAGAGATAATCCTTTTTGGACCTGGCGTCGTCGAAACCGCAGAGTCACTGGGCAGGAAACCGCACCCGAAAGTAGCGCCAAGCCGCTCTCTGGGTGGGAAACGTACGTGAGGTATTCATGTGGCGTATTCAATACCTGGGCTCAGAAACTGCAGTGCAGCTTCTTTTCACGTTCAAACTTGCTGACTGTTCCTCTCTTGCACCAAGTCCGTTCACAACGATCGCCCATCTTCCTCCTCCACCATACGACGAGATGATTTGTGAGGGCCCGCGATAAGGCCACGGGGCGCACTCTTCTTCCCTCCTCAGAAACGTACATGCTTCACGACTCAGCCGGACAGTAATGGCTGGCGTCTTGCAATAGCACACGGGAAAATTCGCCTCAGCATGAACACAAGAATCATGCAGCCTTCTTCACCGTGTCGAGGGGTAGCCAGCGAGCTAGATCCTTTTACCTCCACCGCATCCCTCACCCATCTATCTCTCCCCCAAACCTTCTCACGTCCCACCCATCCATCATCCCCCCCGCCCCCCAGGGGCGTGGTTTGCTCGTTGTCATTCCTGGAGGCAGGGTTTTTCGCCTGCTTGGAACGTTCGTCTCAGTTGTTGTTGTTTTAAGGACGTGATTCCTTTTTATTGTCAGTCTTGTAAATGCAAAAACATAGGAAAAGGTCACAAGGGGCAATCACATACTGGGAGAAATTATCCTTCAAACCTAGCTCATTAACACAACACTGTCCCCCATGCGGTGACACGGAACAACTTAAGCTGACAGTTTTCCCTACTTAAATTACATCGAGATGTCTCCTTCTCGTCCACAGACCATGCTACTCTATATAATCCTACCTTTACCAGGAAGTTCCTCCATCTACCCCACACACATAACAGTATGTACAGTTAGAATATGAGTATGTCCATAAAGTATGTATGATTTAGAATGTGAGTATGTCTGTAAAATACATACCATAAAACCACACAAAACATGTCTGGGTGAGGGTATGCAATCTTCGATTGCTAGTTCTAGTATTATTTTGTTTTGTTTTGCTCTTTTTCATTATCTCGACCACTGAAGGTGGATGGAGGTTATGTTTTCACCCCTGTCTGTGTGTTTCTTTGTCTGTTTGTGAACAGGATATCTCAAAAAGTTGTGGACGGATTCGGACGAAATTTGGAGGAGAGCTTGGGTGTGTTATAAGGATGAACTGATGACATTTGGTGAAGATCTGAATCCGAGAATCCGAGAATTTTTTTGAGTGATTTTTCACCATTGAGTGATAGGGCAAAAACAATATATAGCGTGATGTCTGAAGGAGTTATGCAAGGATTAGGACAAAACTTGTTGTATGAGTTGGTTAGGTGACGAGAACAAGCTGCTTCATTTTTTTGTTCAGATCCGAATCCAGATCCGGCCTTTCAGCGGGGTACACTACGTAAAATAATCAGCCAGGTGGAGGTATGCACTCCACCGAATGGCCGTTCTAATTACCCTTGCCAAAGGAGAGGGTATTGCATTTAGGTCCGTTTGTTTGTCTGTTTGATTTTTGTCTGTTTGTCCGCACAGAATTTTCGTGTTTTTCTCCGCAACTGCTTGTCGGATTGAGACTAAATTTTTACCATTGGTAAATTTTTTTACCATTTACGACTACTCATGAGGAATGTTTTCATGACAATTATGATTTCATAGGTCACGTGGTGTGGCAGCCATATTGGAAAAACAGAAAAA
>CM068967.1:72663399-72678052 GCA_035128595.1 Eptatretus atami
CTGTATCTCTGAAACCGCACCAAGGAAAAAATTGAAACTTGGCAGATAGCAAGTACTCCTCATGGGGAATGAGTTTCATTTTTATGACATCATAGGTGCCCTCGTTATGACATCATAATTGCATATGTAGAACGCCACATATAATCAGCATGAAAATTTTTGAGGGTCATCTAAGGATAAAATGGTCCACAAAAAAATAATTAATTATGCCATCGGTCACGTGATTCGGCAGCCATATTGTTTTAACAAAACAACCTTCAAAAATCTTCTTCTCTGAAGTGGCTGAACAAATTGAGGCGAAACTTTACACAAATGACCGCCTGTCCAGGAGGAACAAAAGGTTCACACATATGATATCATTGGTTGGCAGCATATTGGATTTATCCAAAACCTATAAAAATACACCACTCAAAAGAAGTCTGGTGAGGGTCTGCAATCTCTGATTGCTCTTTTTCTCGCTTTTTTGTTTTGATATATATATATTTTATTGTAATATTCGCTATACCAATCTGGCTATCCAATTCATAACTACAGTTGAGTGTGGGTGGATTATTGGACTAGATGAGATTAAGTTAAACGTTCTTTCATTCGAAACGAGCTAACAGCTCGGCTCTTGCAAATGCTACATGGCACAAGTGTAATCAGGGATGGATTAAGGGTGCATTGGCTCCGGGCGGTAACCCAACCATGAGCCCTCCTACTCCCCTTCTCATCCTGCAGTAATGGACATCAGTGAGCCAAGTCACAGTGCATTATGCTAAGTATTCATCAGGTCAAAGTCAGGTCAGGTCTAGATCTCAGCATATGTTCTTATTACCGTGTATTCCCCACCGTGTATTCGAAGCGAAAAATGGGGTTTAGGAATTGGTTCACTTTGTCTGCCTGGCAGTTTATGATCGAGGAGCCACTTTATTTCAATTGAATCTTACATTGTGAACACCATAGAACATGAATCAGAACATGCATTGGAACACAAACCTGCAGTTTAGCAGTACTCTTTGGCTCTGAATTTGGCAAATTGTACGGAATCTTATCTCAATTGTGCATGCACAAGGAGAGTCAAGGTAATTTTGTTTTAGTCTGCCTGCCTGTCTGGCAGTCAAACAAAATTGAAAATAATTCCAAACCGGAAACGTACTGTTTTTAAGTACATCATAAAGGACATAAACAGGCACGAATAATTAATTTAACGTGTCAAATAAGGTGGTATAAAAGACACTGCGTCAACGATGGTAAACTTCCGGAAAAAAACATAATTCTGCAGCCTTTAAAACCTTAAAAAAAAAAATTTTCGATTGAATTATAAATTTTAACATTGGAGAGCATAAATTTCCTTCTTGGCACTTTCAAAAACCTTCAGTTTACTCGTACTTGGACAAAATGTTACGCCATCTCGACCGATCAAATTTGCCGCTTGCACTCTCAGCATTGGGGAATATTGGGATTCAGACAAAATGGCGGCTTGTCGGAAATATAGATCATGCTCAGAAATGCAAAGCAAGGGTTTAAAAGACCCTTCCCATGTCTATTTCTCAAGACTGCACGGGTTAAGGTTTTCTATGAACTCTCTAATTGATACTATGATGATACTCATTTAATAATGTTCTCAAAAAACAACAAGAAACCCTGTATAATAAACAACAACGCTTTGTTACATTTTGTTTCATGAAAAATTGTTACATTTTCAAACGAAAACAACAATGACAACATTTTAGAAGCAGACAGGGTAATTTAATGGAAGACCATCATCTGTCATTTTCGTTCTTCGGTGCAGGCAGTTTCTCATCCACAGAAACGACTACACGTATGACATTGCATCGGTCTTTTGCGAGATCGTTTTTTAGCTAAACTCATCAATGATTTTTGAGAGGTCAAAGCTCATGATTGAAAGACTGTTCAGTCGATCTTGTCCCATTTGGTTCCTGACACCATCCTTCATGTGTTTTAGTTTCGAGAAGGACAACTCACCCTCACCACTGCGATTTGATGCCATCATCGACAGATACATCCAAAGAGCTATTTCAATGTTAGGAAATGGTTGGGTGAGGGTTTGTGTATCAAGGAATTGATACATTCTCAGTTCTGCTGACTTACTTTGTTTGTGTGAGGTTTGACGCATTGTTGAAGATACCAGTGAGGTAGAAAACTTAATAAATTCACTTTCAATCATAGGTTCCAGATCATTGGGATAGGAGTGGGCAAGATTTGCTGCGGTTTGCTTGATCTCATGAGTTGAGAGAGAGGCTAGCTTGGACAGGAATCCAAAGTTCTCGTTGATTTCCTTCTATGCTTCAAGATGGTGTTTCAGGGCACTGACCAGCTGATCAATGATGACAAGGAACACCTCAGTCTGGAATTTCTCCTTGGGTGACAGCAGAGTCTTCAGCATCTCCAACATCAATGTGGTGGTTTCGCATCAGGAAGCTCCTCTGGGATGAATTGTACTCCTTATGGCCACATAGTTTAATTAATGAACTAACCCACCAACAAGTCAATCTGCCCCTGCCTGTGCCCCCTTTTGGGCTTGGGCCCTAGGCAACCGCCCCCATCCGTCATTGAGTGTAACGTACTACAATTGATTACGATTAAGATCATAAATGACCCCAAGTCTGGGCAGCACTTGACCCTTATGTTCGGCAGGTCAGGTTTAGTGCTTTATGGAAATCTCACAAGTGTTTTCAAGACCGGTGGCAAAGATGTGAGCAGCTGTTGGATTGACCACTGAACTGTCATGTTCTGTGTCAGTTGAATACTTGGAACTTGGAAGTACATACTGTGACAATTGCCATTCAGCCCCTCTTGCCCTGCTTAGAATTCCGATGTTGCTTCACTTCATCGATAGTGGACTATGATTCAGAACAAGTCTTGCCTCTCCCATGCAGCTGCAGACTGAATTTAATGATCTGTCGGCATTTACAAAGTACATAATTGCTAAACGTCTTGGTGAACACCATATAATATTCAGACAAGTGGACAGTTTTGTGTATTGCCCTCTCCTGCCATGCCATGTGTACATTTCTATCCCACTCTCCACTCCCCCTCTCCCCCCACCACTTCCTCTTCCTCCACCTCATTTACCCTGCCCTTCCTTACAGTGCTGGCGAGCTCTCGCGCCTTGCTCAGCCAACGTGGCTCTTTGAACAAGTAAGGAAATGTATGCTACGAGGAGATAACAATGCGAACGCCATGGGGGTTTTGAACTTGATCATGGTGGAAGATGAATAGCTGATGTACGTTCTGGCCGGCAACGGTTTTTCAAATATTAACGACGGTAGCAACAATTTCATCGCCATAACTTGTGCAGTGTTTTTGGCTGACGCTGCTTTCCCTAATGTCGACTTAAATAGTGACTCTGTTTTGCCAGAAATGTCTTCTGGTGAGAGATCAAGGAAACTTGTTTGGATGGTTTGCAATTGACTGCCATTTTCAGCTGTTTGCTTGTAAGTCTTTAAAAACATAATATGTGATGAAGTTTTCATAGTTTAGCACAATTTATCAAATTGCAAAAATCAATGTCATGAGAAGACATGAAAAAGCAGTCAATTCCACTGTGCTGAGCACACTTGAGATGTTCTTATACAACTAGGTAGGATGTATTGGAGCTGTGTATGACATTGTTTGGTGACAATGGAGAAGTAAACATTATTTTGTCCTTTTTTGGAAGAGGGAAATGGCAGCGGTGGCAGCAGGCTTTGCGAGAAATACGACAGGAAGGCAGCGTTTACACAACCGTGGCCGGAAATTCTCGATGACTGTTCATACTGCGTGATGTAATCCTGTTTGAGAAGTGAAAAGAATCAATGAAATGAAATGCACAGGTTTCGTTCGTGAAACCCACAAGAGTGACAAAATTAATCTAGTATGCCAGTTAATTATCTCGAGAAAAAGAAAAACGAATCGGTTGGATATGACAAAGTCGAATGAAGTTTTCAAACTTGTGAAATTATGGGAAATCTGACGAGTGAAGTGTCTGGAAGACGGTGGAGAAGTATCCAATGAAGATACGTCTCAGAATGAGACCTATTGCTCACGTTGAGAGCAGTAATGATGGTAGGGGAGTGGTTCATCACATATGGAATTCACCTGACAGAAGAGCCAGATTTAAGTTGTTCACCGGAGGTGTTTATAAAATTGTGGAGTCGAGGAGAGAATACTTTTTTTGTTTGAAATTATTTGGAAATTCTAGTTTAATTCCATCTCTCGCATGATCAGGATTAGCTTGTGAATTTGGTCTGCTGATCGAATAGTTATCGGGGCGATAGTTTGCTGCTAATGCGGTGATCCCTTGGATTAGAGCGATAATATAGGATTTGAATGGGATACCAATGCATGATTGCTTGTTCTTTTTATGAAAGTTAACGGTGTAGTCCTATCTCATTAACCATCCATACACACAATCTTTTCCACCCATTTATGTGTTATGTCCCATCCCTACCCCCATTTACTCAACCTAAACTAACAGGACCTTCATACTTGCAGGTTACTGTATATCTATCTGCCCCTCCTCTCTCTCCTCATTTCCTGTTTGTTTGTTGTTTTTTCCATCGCTTAATCTGTTGAACCGTTTCCTCACTGCCCCACTATCAGTACTTTTCCTTTTTACCCTCCGTCACCTCACTCTTCCATGATTCTCAATCTTGTACAGAGAAATAATAACAACATGAGGTCACTGATGTGCATGAACGAGTCCGAGCTGACGGGACACTCCACAATGTGGTATTCTGCCTGAACAGTACCTATTAGGCATCCCATAATAATCCCTACCCCATTTAGAATCCCGTGCGGACATTGGAAATTTGCTAATAATCAAAATAGTGTGACAGTATTCACACTTGTTTCCGAATAATACTTTAAACATAATGCCTCATATTTATCGCAATGCCTTTCCTTCCTCAATATGCTCCCCCTCAATCCCTTCACTTACCTTAAATGACCTTACCCCAGACTGTGCTGGAGATAAGGCCCAATGTCTCAACACGGTGTTTGCCTCCAAATCTCATTTACCCAACCCATCCTGCTCTTTGCCCACCTTACCGCCTCGTAACCACTACCTTCTTGACTCTGTGTCTTTCACACCAGAGAAGGTAGAGAAAGTTATTTTGAGCATTGACTCTGCTTTGGCCATGAGTCCAGAAGGCCTCAATGCCCATGTTCTCTAATCCTGCTCTATTGCTCTTGCTTTACTCTTGGCTGCTCTCTTAAGGCTGTCAACTCCCAACTGCCTGGAAGCCAGCTAACATCACGACCATTCACATGAAGGGTCAATAATAGGTCCTCTAAAATGCAGGTCATTAAGTTTGCTTTCAATTACAAGTAAAGTCATGGAATACATTATTGCTGCAAACATCAATTATTTTCTCAGAGTCTGATCTCTGATCATCAGTTTGGATTATGTCCTCATGAATCAACTATCGGCATTCCGTAACTTCTCTTAGCAATGAATGGAGCTCCTAAATCTTAAACGAGAGTTCAGGATCATCCACTGAAGCATACCTTGGGTATTCGACAGTCTGGCATCCTGTTCTCCTTGCCAAGCTCTCCTGTGGCACGCAAGGCCACCTTCATACATGGCTTTCTGACTTCCTCCACTGTAACCCTCTCCTCTCTTCTCCAGTGGAGATTGGTGTGATTCAAGGCAGTGTCTTGATCCCAGTCTTGTTCCTCGTCTACATAAGTGGCATCTCTGATGGTATGGACAACCCTCTCCTCCTTTGTGACGATGACTCCACATTAGTCATGTAGTACCCCATTGCACTGACAGGCAGACAGCAGTTGCATCACTCTCTCCTGACCTGGAATTGATTATCTGCTGGTTTGAGAAATGTCTTGCAATCCTGGAAAATCTCAGTCTCACCCTGTCAGTAAGGCCTAAGTCACATTTGCCACGGTGGCCGTGGGGTCTCCAAAATCTACGGCCACAAGCAATTATACGGCGGCCGCAGTATTTCCACGGTCACACAATGTAGCAGTCACATATGTTTTTATTTTTCGGGGAGCCGCACGGCGTATTTAGAAATTGTGGAGACCGAAAACGTGGGGGTGCCTTACGGTCTTTGATTTGATGTCGCACGGTGACCTTAGGGCGTTCCTGCGGCGGCCATAGAATTTTCAAGGCAGACGCAAGGTGCCCGCAAGGCGACCGCAGGGGGGCCCGAAGGCGAACGTGTGGCCAGACTGACGGTAACGAGTGGGTTCTTTTTTTTTCTTTTTTTTTTAACCAGTTCTTTTGTTTCGGCTTGTCGAATTGCTACGGCGAACGTAGAAATGAAAAAAGTTATAACTCCGCGCTATAATTCCACGGCGACCCCTACGGCCTGTAAAATATAGCCAAACGGCGTAGGGCCACCCTGAGGCCACCTCAGAAACTCTGCGGCCGCCGCACGTTTCTGTCAATTCAGAGGGCGTACGGCCGCCGTATCCTCGCCGTAGAGCAAATGTGACTTAGGCGTTAGGGCTATGATTCGGTAGCAAAAACTCGGTTCGGATCCGGCTCAGTCATTTTGGCAAAAACTTTGCCAGGTCCCGGTTCGACTCGGAACTGGGATAAGTTTGCATTGCATCAAGCGTATGTAAATCAATCGCATGGGGGACAGATGGCCTCAATCTAAGCTGTAGTGCCTGATTATGGTAACTGTCCCTGCACAAATTATCTGATATTACAATTGTTTGTACTCCTTTTCTCTCCCCTACTCATTTCAATGCACATGTTATATTCACTGGGTCTGGCCGGCGAAGAACCTCCGCTCGAGTTCCATCTTGGATTCGGATCCTGCTGAGGCAAGGTGCCCAGCGTGCTGCCCGATTGGCCACAGGGCATTCCAATTGAACCTGGTATATGCGAAGAAGGGCCCTTGATCCGGATCGAAGCATCACGGCCGTTTGACCGGCATGACCACTGTTACATTACTAAAGTGTCTTCGGCGTTACAATGGAATACTAGCTGTTGTATCCTTTAGGCTGGTGCCCCAGCATCATCATGTCTCTTGTGGATTCTGTAGAACATAAACATTTAGGTAGTAGGTGGTAGACAACAACTGCTCAGTGTAGTTCTACCGTTCGGACTTAGGAGCATTACAATGGTGCCCGGAACCATCTTGCACTCTCCGTGTCAGGATTGCTCATCTTACTTTCTGTCTCACGCAAACTATAACTACTGGGCTAGCTTTATTCTCTCTTTCTTGCAAACAAACATCATGCACTTATCATCATTCACTTTTCTTACTCATTTTCACTCCATACCTTCACATTCTCTCTTTTATTTCTCTATCTTCGTATTTCCTCAGAAACCTCCAATTAAATATGGTATAGTCCGAAAAATTAATGCCCCCTAGTTCATGGCATTATGGGCTGCAAATAATCTCTGGTGACCTACCTGTCTCTACTGCCAATGAGAGGGGGGGGGGGCTTTGAACGAGTCTGCATTTATTCCAACATCACCATGCCTGTTGTACGCCTTGTGGACCTTGGATCTCCAAACTTTCATGTCATCTGGCTTAAGATTTGGCAACTGACCATCACAGTGTTTCTCTGTTTCACTTACTGCTCTCCTAACTCGACAAACTTTATCACTTTCTTTGACTATCTTAATTCCTGCCATGAGGCCATGACATCCGAACACCCTCAAGCTAAATTCCTCTGTTTAGGAGACTTCAATGTCCACCACAGGAAGTGGTTGAAATCTTCCCACATGGATGTTGGGGCAGTTGAAGCTCTTAAATTTTCCATTTTCAATGATTTTAGAACAAATTATCATCAATCCTACCTTTCTTCCAGATCGTCATGAACACTCTCCCAATACTTTGGATTTGTTCTTCACTTTCATTCCGTTGTGTTACAGCAACACAATTTCAAGTCCGATCAATTCTTCTGACCACAATCTTGTAAACATATTTTTACTTACCACCACTCCTCCTCCGACTGCTCTGACTAAATGCCAGTATTGGCATTTCAAATAGTGTTGACTGGGCTGGTTTATGAAACTTATTTTTTGACATTCCTTGGGAAGACTACTGCCTCTCCTCGGGCGATGCCTCCATCTCTGCTGAACGTATAGCTGAGGTTATTGTTGCAGGAATGGAGGCTTATATCCCCTTCTCTTTCAAGTGTATCTCTCCTACCAATTCTTGGTTCAATAATTCCTGCTATGGTCCCATTCGTGCAAGGGATGCGGCATATCGGACATGGAAAAACTCTTCTTCCTCCGACTCACATTCAGCTTTCATCTCTGCCAGGAAATCATTGCAAACATGTTATTCATGAGACGACGCATTCCTTTATCCAAAAGAAATGTGACAACCTTTCATCTTCTTCCACTAATAGATCTTTCTGATCCTTAGCTAAAAGTATCTCCAACAACGTCTGTCACTCTACCTTTCCTTCACTTTTCCGTTCCGATGATACTCTCGCTGTCTCTCCGACCGATAAAGCAACTCTTTTTGGTTCTCTTTTCTCCTCTAACTCCGCACTGGATGACTCCATCATTCCATCACCCCCTGATACACCCCTTACCAATCCTATGTCCCTCCCAATAATCTCTTTTCATGCAGTCAAAAAAATACTCCTCTCTCTCTCTCTGGACACAAGCAAGACGTATGGACAAGATGGCATTCCTCATGTTGTGAAGGAATGTGCTTCAGAACTTGCACCCATATTTGCTCATTTGTTTCGTTTTTGTTTAAAACCCCAAACTTTTCCTTTTGCCTGGAAATAAACTGTAGTACAGCCTATTTTAAAGAAGGGGGATCGTTCAAACCCTTATATAACTACCGTCCTATTGCTCTGACTTCTACTATTTCCAAAGTCTTTGAATGTCTTCTCAATTCCCATTTCCTCAAGCATCTTGAATCTCACAGTCTTCTATCTGACCATCAATATGGCTTTCCCCAAGGCAAGATCTCCTGGTGATATCCATTCTTACATTACAAATATCTGGGCTTCTTCTCTGAGAGACTTTGGGGAATCCTTTGTTGTAGGCCTTGATATCTCAAAAGCCTTTGATAGAGTTTGGCATCAGGGTCTCGGGTCCGATAGCCAAGCTTCCCTCTTTCGGCTTTCCTCCTTCACTCTGCTCTCTCATATCGAGCTTTCTCTCCGACCGCTCTATCTCCGTAATTGTTGATGGTTCAACATCTCCCTCCTTCCTTATCAACAGCAGTGTCCCTCAGGGTTTTGTCCTGTCTCCATCACTCTTCCCTCTTTTTATCAATGACCTTCTTTCTTCTACAAATATACAAATATTTCTACAAATATCCACAAACTCGTATGCTGATGACTCAACATTACATTCCTCCATGTATTTTTTTTTAAACATCTGCTCAATCTTCCCTCACCCAATCTACATCTCGTTTCATCACAGCCACCTCTAAGTTCGGATTTGGACAAGATCTCTCAGTGGGGCAAATGTAATCAAGTTAAGTTTAATGCTTCTTGTAATGTATCAGGCAGGGAAAGCAGTTTTATTGCACCATCAGTCTTTCATTGTGCTCCACACACAGAAACCTCAGAACCATCAGTGAGCCCAGCTTCGTCATGGCCAGGTATGTTCCCGCCTCCCGATGAGCGCGCTTCCAGTTGATCTGATACATGAATACATGACGCTTCTAAAACTAAATTTCTTCCCATCTCTCTCTCTCTAAAACTCCTCTCAGCTCCCCAATCTCCTTGAAAGCTCCACAATTACACCATGTGATACAATAAACCTACTAGTATTACCCTAACATCAAATTTTACTACTGGAATCCACACATTACTCGAATAGCTAAGTCTGCCTCAAGGAAACTAGGAGTCCTGTTCAGATGTCAAAGACTCTTCTCCTCTGAACAGTTTCTTCGACGATATAAAGGATTGATTCGTCCTTGTATGGAGTACTTCTTTCACATCTGGGGAGGTTCTAGCTCCACATATTTACAGGATAGAATTGAATCCAAAGTAATCCGACTTATCAACTCTTCCAATCCAACCTAATCCATTTGGTCCACATACTCTGTGCAGAGCGTCGGTGCTGCCAAAGCAGTCTCCTAGACTATTGGGCACAATCCTGGACGGGTCACCACTCCAACACACGATACTCATATGGCTCAATCATCCCAGCAAGCTGGTACTCATTTTGCCGACCTTGGAAGGATGACACGCTGAGTCAACTCCACCTGGTATTAATTCAACAGCCAAGCGGGATTTGAACTCAGGACCCTAAGGATCCCAAGCCCGCCACCCTAACCATTAAGGCAACACCAGGCAATACACTCTTCCAAACTTATCTCAAAACTCGACCTGCTCGAATTACAATGCTGCTTGTGTACTTCCACCATAAGTGAGACCACAAATGGCAACTCAAGGGTGGGCGTTATGATGTTTGTTTCTTCCCCTTCACTGCCAAACTCTGAAACTCTTTACGTTCTCATGCCTTTCCAAACACTTATGACCTTCCCTTCTTAAAAAAGCAGATTTTTTTTGACTTCTTCAAAAACTCTAAGAGTGTTCTCTCTTTCTTCACTTTTCTATCGATGCAGTTCTTTCATTTAAGGCCTGGCCTCGATGAGGACTCATAGACCGTGACTGGAGCCCTCAACATATGAAAATAAATAAATAAATAAAGCTCTCAATGTTATTGGCATCTCCCACGATGAGACCGAAGCACAATGTTTGTTGGTCCCACATTGCAGTTCGTTTGATGGTTTGTCGTTTTTGTTTCAACCTCTCTCTAGTCTGACTGCTTTTTCAGCCCTCCAACATACCCCAGCTCATACAGGATGTGCACGTTCTTCCAGCCTCCCTCTCCTTGTTGGACTCTCAAAATCCCCCCAGGCTTACCACCAACCTTCACTCTGTTCCTCTATTTTCCCATTTGTGGAACTGCCTTCCAGACAAAGTTTAATTGCACTCTTCCCTCTAAGCTAAGGTTTCAAGCAGGAAGTACACAACCATCACACGTCATCTCCTATCTCTATCCCACAATATTTTCTATCTCAATTTACCTGATTTAAACCAACCCTCTTACTTGCATGTTACTTCCTATGTTTTCTCCCCCCCCCCTCTCTCTCTCTTTCTCTCTCTCCCTCTCTCTCTCCCCCTCTCTCCCCCTCTCTCCCTCTCTATCCCCTCTCCCTCCCCCCCCCCGCTCGCTCTCTCTCTCTCTCTCTCTCTCTCTATATCTATGCCTGTCTCTCTGTCTCTCTGTCTCTCTGTCTCTCTCTCTCTCTCTCTCTCTTCTCTCTCTCTCTCCTCCTCTCTCTGTCTCTCGTCTCCTCTCTCTGTCTCTCTGTCTCTCTCCCTCCCCCTCTCTCTCTCTCTCTCCCTCTCTGTCTCTCTCTGTCTTTCTCTGTCTCTCTCTGTCTTCTCTGTCTCTCTCTGTCTCTCTCTGTGTCTCTCTGTCTCTCCTCTCTCCCTCCCCCCCTCTTCCTGTATATTCATTCTCTTGCTTATCTCAAACTGTTTGTCTCACTCTCAGTATGTTGCCTTTTTACCTTCCATAATCTCACTCTTCCATTGGCTTAGAATCCTTCGATCCTGCATAAAACAATAAAATAAAACACTAAAGAGTTCATAGAACACCTTACCCCGCGCAGTCTTGAGACACAAGGACATGGGCGGCGTTTGCGAGTGCCCAATTTGATTGGTCGTGATGACTTAAAATTCCGTAATGTTTTGTCCGAGTTCTGCAAAATGGAAGGGTTTTGAAAGTGCCAAAAAGGCGATTGATGTTCTGCAGTGTTCAAGTATATACTTCAATTGAAAGCAAAATAAAATTTTAAAGGTTGCAGAAAAAAAAACTTTTTTCAGAAGTTTACCACCATTGTTGCGGTGTGTTTTACACCACCTTATTTAACACGTTACATTCGGTCTTCGTGCTGGATATTTGTGTCCTTCATGACGTCCCTAAAGTAAATTTCCTGTTGGGAATGATTTTCAATTTTGCTTGATTGCCAGACAGGCAGGCAGAGGAAAATAATTATCTCACTCCTCTGCGCATGTATGATCAGGACCAATTCAGAGGCAAAGTACTGCTAAACTGCAGGTTCGTTATCCGATTCATGTTTCAAAATATAACATTTGATTGAAATTAAGTTGTTCCTCGATCGTAAACTGACATTTGTAGACGGACAGACAGACGGACAAAGAAAGTGAACCAATTGCTTAACCCCGCTTTTCACTTTGCATGCCCGGGGTAAAAATAATGGATGAAATGGAACGGCGCTTTGTTTGAAAGTGAATGTGATCATCAGATGTCCCTGTCCGTAGGGATCCCTTAGCTTGAGAGAGAACGGTTAATGAATGCAGTACATTGTGTAAAAAGTGACCTCCTAATTCCCCCCTCCCTGCACCCCTACTGACTTGGCCTTCCATCCAGCCCATCAGAGGACAGCTGTTTGGATGCGACTCACTGATCCTGTTGGCTATTTTGAAAGGTGTTGTAATTTTTACTTGTCATCCTGTGCTGTTATTTCAGGGTTTGGCATGGACCTGCCTCGGCGTGGTTTATTTTGAGGTTTGCTTCCGCCACAATTTATAACTTTATCTTGTAACAGAAACAGAAAATAAACTTCCATCGGCAGATTTAAGGACCAGCCAGCACTGATGTTTTCCTTGTAAATAAGGTCTTCACAAGCTATCTTTGAGGTTCCTTGAGGGTGCTCTTGGTGGACCAATGTTGTATATACAGTATTTGGTGGAATCTGCATTTTAAATGCCTTCATTTTATGGTTCAAAAACAATATGTGCAGCAGTTTGGGTTCAATGGGCTTTCTCAGTTGGTAGACAAATGACACAGGAGTGTGTGTTGGTCATGCCTGTCTGACAGCGTGACGCCGTCCAGTTAAAGTAAAACCACGTGTGTTAAGGTCGCACAGAGCTGCACTTTGTGGTTGTTGCTGCCTTTACAAGAACGCTATCCCTGTATTAAAGTACCAAATGGTGTGAAATTTCAGCAACTTAAGCCAAAGAGGTCATTTTTCTCTCTTTTCTTACTTGTCTTTGGATATTAAAAGAATGACACCTTTTTCATGATTATTGAAGAAATGGATTGTAAGTTGCAAGTTATGACTCGATTAAAATTGAATGGAATCGTTTCATCCCCTCCATTGCACAGAGTAGTCTTCCATTCCAAATTGGCACCAAATTTGGATTTGTACACTTGTACTCATGACCATAAGTGGTCCATTTGCTATAATGAAAATGAGATTTAATGTGACTTGGAGTTTTAAAATGTTAAAGATAATAACAATTTGGAGACCGACCAGAACTTAAAAGATGTATATTAAATAATGTATAGAAAATGGCTCGAAAAACACCACTTCATGTTGCTTAGTCCATAGCAACAAGAGAACGAGAAGAAGAAACAATGATGAATGAAATGTACGATCAAGTGTGTAATACAGAATGTTGTGACTCACAACCACGAGCTTCAGAAACCACAGCCAGTCAAGCGCCCACACTGCAGATCGAATACAAATGTAAGTTTGAAAAGGGCAGAGTGAGATTGTCAGGCAAGATGCTGACCTGAGGTTAATATTGTCTTTGTTTCTTTTTGGTTTTTTTTTACAATGATCTCTGGCTGCTGGAGGAACTTATAACCAGAAGAACAAAATGTTGATAGACATCGGTAAGGGGAACAATCAAAATAAGAACACCAAACCAAAGAGTTCTTCTCGGAGAACATGAGGGTACAATACAGTAGATGTGTGACGGGGCCTCCTATTGGCTAGGACTCTTGCAGTAAGTGTTGTTATGGATGGGCACATGGGTTTACACTCACTACTTCAGTGGAGGGGTACTATTTATATATATAGAGAATGGCACGACAGAGAGAGTGTTTGGTCCAGTAGGGATGCGTGAGAGATAGCGTGGAGAAAATAGTAAGGTAATTGGTCCATAGTGAGAAAAAACTGGAGTTGGAAAAAGTGTATAGTGTCCAAGTGCGACCCGATGGTAAACCGGGCGATCGGACCTCGCCGAGGTCGACTCCGGACGAGCGGCTTGGGCGGCCCGTTCCGATATAGGAATAACCGAGCGGTGTTATCGTCGACCTCGACGGTCAGATTATTTACCGGGCGTATTGCACCCACTACGACTTACGTGAAGCAAGATGGAGGGTCAATAAAGAAAAGACGAAGCGAAACGGGAAAACAGTTACACAATGCACATTTTGCGCCAACGGAAAGCAACACATATACAGCCATACAGTAATCAAATGCACATATAGCAACCAAAACAAAAGCAACAATGACGCAGAGTTACTCCGACTAGCGCACACACGGCAACACTTATACAGTTCTACTTTACAGACGGCGCCAAACACATTTACTCAAAAGCAAGAGAAAGAAGCCACCCTCTAGACAAGGGGGCAGACAGGCCTGTAGGCCAATGTGCGCGTGACCTGGAGGACGGCCAGGTCCGCGGAGACGAGGGGTCCTACCCGCGTCCTCGTGACGGAGCCGAAATGTGGCTGGCGGCGTGCCCGACTTCGTGCTCCTTCGCGGGTTTCGTTGGCACGACAGCTTGGAGTGGGTGTGGGAAGGGGCCCTTTTGCACTATCAGCGCGGGGAAAGGGGGAATTGTTGATGCTGGGGGAGGAGAATGGCTGGCTGGCTGGGGTCCCGCGACGAGCGATCTCACACCGCGACTCGTCGCCGACCGCGTCCTTTCTCGCCTCGGGACT
>CM068967.1:72685938-72702222 GCA_035128595.1 Eptatretus atami
AGAGAAGGAGATAGGTGCAAAGTGCGCGAGCTGTGAGTTGCCCGCGCTGGTGCTGCGCATAATTGGAAAGACAAAATAACAATAGCAAGCCTCGCTTTCGGTGAAACAGGATTCCCTGGGCAAGGGTGAAGACCCCTTACCTGGCACAGGATGGAACTAGCTAGTGGAAAGGGTTAGCATAGTTAGACCGACTTCATGGGGCAGGGGTAAGTCTCATGGAGTCCGTGAATGGATTAGGTAGAGGGATTTAGATGAGATTTAGGATGGAAATGAAAAATGGGACATTTTGGAGACGGTGACAGACTTTGGATGTGTAGAGGGGACGTAGCTTAGCTACGTAGTGTTAAATGGAAACGTGCTGTAGTTTAAGGGACGACGTGGGAGCACGAGTTAGTTAGGGGAGGTAGTTACAGGATGGCAGGATTCAGCGATGTGTGTGTTGGAAAGTTGTGAGGAGAGTACATGGTGAGTGAGTGAGGCCATCGCGTCTGTGTGTATGGGTGAATTGGGGAATGCATGGTGCGATGAGTGATTGGGGGGAGGATGACTCCCGCCAAGGGACCCCGGGGTCAGTGTAGAGTGAGTTAGTGGGTTAGTTAAATTGAAAAATGGAGGTCGTTTTGTTTGTTGGTGGGGAGTGTAGGCTCCGAAACCCATTTGGAGGGGTGCAGGAGCCCTGTTGACGGGCTGGGAGCGTGGCTGCGAACGGTGAGTATCGCTGAGTGGGTACCCGGGCACCGGCTAGTTCGGCCGTGGTAACCAAGGGCCCATGGGGGCCCGGTTAGCGTAGTGGGCACGGGTGCGCGCTTGGTGCGGGGGCCCGGAGCGCCGTTAGCCGCGTGGGCAGTTGTCGTGGGCACGGGTGACCCTCGGAAGGGGCCCGGGCGCCAGCCTGCCACGTGTGCGTTTTCAGGGAGTTGCCATGGGGGCACTCCCGTGTTTAGGGAGCTGGTAGGCTCGGAGGCAGTGTAGTGCCCGGGGTGCCCATTGTTGGAGATTCGGCAGAGGGTCGTGGCCTGCCAAAGGGAGCCACGCGTCCCAGCCACGAAACCGTGCCAAGGGCACGAGGGAAAATAGAGGGCGAGGCCCGAAATTGGAAGGACACCAACACAGGCGACGGAATCTGGGTTGTTAGAACCATAGATTAAGCGAGGGCGCTTGTTTGAAAGCCCGGGGTAGTTTAAAAGTGTTAATGGATAGGTAGATTAGGAAGTGTACCCTCCGCACCATCCATCCCTTCGCTCGTCGTTGTGGGCCGCTGGACCCACTTTGGGTTAGATCGCTGAAGTCTGGGGAGGCCATCCTGAAGCTTCGTTGGCCTCGACACAAGACGCCAGCTCTCCCTTATTCCCCCCGGAAGGAACGTAGGGGTTGGAGTAGGCTATGGTGACAGAATAGGTTAGCCGAACAAGGAACGATTAAAGGGGTTAGGGACGATTATAGTGGGGAAGTAGGGAAGTAAACATAAACAACAAAAAAATTAGTTGGGGCTAATTGGTTTTGACAAATTAAGGGAGTGGGTATGAACATGACAGGCAAAGGCGATAGGTGGAGGGAGACAGGTAGGTAGGTCCGAGCCCGCCTTCTGTGTGGCCAGCACCACCGCATCCCTCCACCAACCTCCACGGCACGCAAGAGGCCGCCAACTCATCGGCAGCTGTTGTTTTGCCTACAAGGCCGTGTGCCGTCGGATATCGTCTGCGCTGTGTGCTGCGGGCTGTGCCGGCCAACTTCATCGGCTGTTGTATTCTGCAAGGCCTGTGCCGGCGGATCGTCTGCTGTGTTTTTGCTGCAAGGCCTGTGCCGCCGGATCGTTCCGACGGCTGTTTTTACTGCAAGGCCTGTGCCGGCCAGTCGTCTGCGGCTGTGTTTGCCTGCAACGGCCTTTTCGGCAGCTGTGTTCGCCTGTTTCACCTTTGCCCATGCCATGCCTACTGCCCTCGTCATTTTGCCCCTGTCCAGTTTTTGCTTTGCCCCCCTTGTTCATGCCAATGTGCGCCAGGATCGTCGTAGCAACAGTTTGCGAGCTGCAGGAACTGTCCTGTTGGCAGCTGCAACACGGGCCTGCAGTGCGGCCCGTGCACCGTTTTCTTTTTTGACTCTTACCTTTTCCTGCAGAGTCCATTGATCCTGGGCCATGGTTAGTGTAAAATATATAAGGTTAAGGTGTTAAGTTGTATTGTAAATATGAGTGCGCCCCCGCATGTATGTGTTAGCGCCGGCAATTTTTTATTAGCCTGTCTGTGTGAGTGATTTGTTTAGTTAGTTACTCAGCCCTCAGGTTATTTATTTTGGGAACACGAATACCATGAAATCGACTCAGGGATCCGAGGTAAAACGTACTAGGGAAACTACACATATGGCACACGATAATTTGACGACTCGGGACGAGTCTGTAAAAAGGGGAGGGGGTAGTGTTACGGCTGTGAAATTCGCATATACACCATCCAGGTCCCGTAGGTGAGAAAAGTTCTTAAGTACATGTGTAGTTAGCCCAAACCAATTGTTTAGAGGGAATTAATGTGATTCATTCGGGCTGCGATACTTTGAGTTAGGCGTTTTTCTGTTCTTGCTTTATTTTCGAACCAAACCACACTTCAAACGTCAACAACGCTAACACACGCCACCACTCTAAACAACGCCAGCCCGCAGCCTCACAACCACGCCAACCATCTCAACACGCTACCTACACCAACGAACGCCATCCCAGCGGTCTAACGTACGACGTTTGCGCGTTGAAGGCCCGTTCCGAACGGCTTTCGCCTTTCGTCCCACACAGACGCAGGTGGGAGGGAACGAGAGGGAACGCCCCCCTTCTCGAAGCGCCTCGAAGGAAGGTGGAGCTGAGAACGGGGCGTGGCGCCGGGGGATAAGAAGCAGAGGCGGCTGAGGCTTCTCTCCTCTTCGTCGTCGATGCTTCTGCCTCTCCTCTCTTCGTCGTCTTCTGCTTGGAGTTCTTTTCTGCTCTGCTGGCTTCTCTGGTTCGGCGCTCTCGCGTCGTCCTGCTGCTCCGGGTTTGGCGTGTGCTCTCCCTGTCGGTCGGTGCTGGTCCAAGGCGTCGAGAGGCCGGTACGGGCAGCGCGCCGGAAGAGGCCTCGCCGACCAACGCTCGAGCGGGGAGTCACGGCAGAGGACGGTCGCCGAGTGATCAACACCGCCAGGGAAGTTGACTTCCATTTTTTTGGGGTTTTGTGTGAACGTGTGTGTGTCGGCGCCAAGTCCGTGAAGTAGAATTGTGTAAGTGGTCCGTGTGTCGCGTTAGTCGGTAAGTAGCTCTGCTTCTTTTGTTTCTATTTGATATATGTGCAATTGCTTATTGGACTGTAAATACATGCTGTTGCTTTATGTGTGCTATTCGTTGTCGCGTTGTAAAATAAATACGTGTGCTTGTTGAATTCTTCCCCCGTCTCGCTGCGTCCTTCCTTCGTTGGGTCTCCATCTTGTTTCACGTAAAGGTTTGAGTGGCGCGAGAACGCCCGATAAATTAATCTGAACCGTCAAGGCCGACGATAACACCGCTCGTATCCCGTTAGCATGGAACGGGTCGCTTAAGCGGCCCGTATCCGAAGTCGGCCTGTGGCGAGTACAACCCCTCGTAGGTTATTACCTCGGCCGGGTATTTAGGTATATCGACTTTCGGCGATTGACCCTATTCCCGCGCGGGTAGAATGCGGACTGGGTTGTGGTGTGGCCAAAAGGTCCACCCGTGACTGGATCCCGGCGTTAGCCGGGAGGGTCACGACTGAATTGTCCGTCCGGTGGGCGAGGCGGTCCGCGATTCGAGTCAACGTGGCCGATCGCACGCCGACGGGCGCCGAATTCGCAACATATATATATAGAATATAATACATAATACATATATATATATATATATATATATATTATATATATAGATACAATATATATATATATAATATGTATTATATATATATGTCGATAGATATATAAAATAGTTGTGGAGGAACTCAGGGAAGGGTTCGAAACAGCAAAGTGCTTACCTTGCGTAGGCCTTCTTGGGTTGCAATATGCAGCTTCTTTCGGCGAGAGGAGTGTGGGAGGTGTCAATTTTTATGTAATCCCAGCTATCTGTGTTTAGTTTATTAGGTGAGAGCTGATTGGCTATTCCCTCCATTCACAGGTGAGAGATGTGGGTGGGTCTTTCTTTATTTATATATTGACTGTTTTTGACGTTTGCACGTGCTACATGCTTGAGAGCCTCATTGGTATACATTGCTGTCTACGCTATCGCTGATGATTTGCCAATGAGCGATGAAACCGGTCCGGTAGCTGAAGGGGTGCGTAGCATTGGGATTCTCATGCGTGTACTCTGCGGGGGAAAGAGAGTGGCACTTGTATATGTGGAAGAATTGCATTGCTCAGCCTGTGGGTCACCGAGATAGCTCAGATGACAGAGCCCTGGTACAGTTTATCAGAGGTCCTGTGTTTGATTCCTGGTCTGGCACTAATTTTTCCACATCTATTTATAATGTTGATTCTCTCTTGTTCCTTTCTAATTATATATGTATATATTATATATATATATATATATATATATATATATATATATATCTATATATTACAAAAACTCTCATCTTGTATGGATGTATGTACAGTGGGAGAACAAGTATTTGATACACTGCCGATTTTGCAGGTTTTCCCACTTACAAAGCACGTAGAGGTCTGTAATTTTTATCATAGGTACACTTCAACTGTGAAAGACGGAATCTAAAACAAAAATCCTGAAAATCACATTGTACGATTTTAAATAATTAATTTGCATTTTATTGCATGAAATAAGTATTTGATCACCTTCCAACCAGGAAGAATTCTGGCTCTCACGGACCTGTTAGTTTTGTCTTTAAGAAGGCCCTCCCATTCTCCACTCATTACCTGTATTAACTGCACCTGTTTGAACTCGTTATCTGCATAAAAGACAGTGTCCAACATCAATCAATCAGACTCCAACCCTCTCCACAATGGGCAGACCAGAGAGCTGTCTAAGGACATCAGGGACAAAATTGTAGACTTGCACAAGGCTGGGATGGGCTACAGGACAATAGGCAAGCAGCTTGGTGAGAAGGCAACAACTGTTGGCGCAATTATTAGAAAATGGAAGAAGTTCAAGATAACAGTCAATCTCCCTCGGTCTGGGGCTCCATGCAAGATCTCACCCCTTGGAGCCTCAATGATCATGAGAAAGGGAGGCATCAGCCCAGAACTACACGGCAGGACCTGGTCAATGACCTGAAGAAGCTGGGACCACAGTATCAAAGAAAACCATAAGTAACACACTACGCCATCATGGATTAAAATCCTGCAGCGCATGCAAGGTCCTCTTCTCAAGCCAGCGCATGTCCAGGCCCGTCTGAAGTTTGCTAATGACCATCTGGATGATCCAGAGGAGGAATGGGAGAAGGTCATGTGGTCTGATGAGACCAAAATAGAGCTTTTTGGTTTAAACTCCACTCGCCGTGTTTGGAGGAAGAAGAAGGATGAGTACAACCCCAAGAACACCATCCCAACCGTGAAGCAGGAGGTGGAAACATCATTCTTTGGGGATGCTTTTCTGCAAAGGGGACAGGACGACTGCACCGTATTGAGGGAGGATGGATGGGGCCATGTATCGCGAGATCTTGGCCAACAACCTCCTTCCCTCAACAAGAGCATTGAAGATGGGGCCTGGCTGGGTCTTCCAGCATGACAACGACCCGAAACACACAGCCAGGGCAACTAAGGAGTGGCTCCGTAAGAAGCATCTCAAGGTCCTGGAGTGGCCTAGCCAGTCTCCAGACCTGAACCCAATAGAAAATCTTTGGAGGGAGCTGAAAGTCTGTGTTGCCCAGCGACAGCCCCGAAACCTGAAGGATCTGGAGAAGATCTGTATGGAGAGTGGGCCAAAATCCCTGCTGCAGTCTGTGCAAACCTGGTGAAGAACTACAGGAAACGTCTGATCTCTGTAATTGCAAACAAAGGTTTCTGTACCAAATATCAAGTTCTGTTTCTGATTTATCAAATACTTATTTCATGCAATAAAATGCAAAATTAATTATTTAAAAATCATACAATGTGATTTTCAGGATTTTTGTTTTAGATTCCGTCTTTCACAGTTGAAATGTACCTATGATAAAAATTACAGACCTCTACATGCTTTGTAAGTGGGAAAACCTGCAAAATCGGCAGTGTATCAAATACTTGTTCTCCCCACTGTATGTATGTTTGTATGTTCCCGAAATACAGCCAAAACGGTACACGATAGCGCAAATTTTTTTGGGCCACCTTTCTCATCATTCACCTGTGATGTGCAGTATCAAGTTTCGTTCAAATCGGGCAACAAAATATTATTTAAAAATCAATTCCCGATTCAGTCAAGTACTCTTCGGGAGAATTTGATCAATGGAAACAACCTCAGTGGTATAGTTCGCTAGAGCTATCTTTTTGTTTTGTTTTTTCGAAATGATGTTTTTTTTATCAACCGCTGTCATAACGGGAACCCAACGGGTTCACGGGTCGTCTAGTGTATGTATATATATATATATATATATATAATATATATATATATATATATATTATATATAATATATATATATACGAGCAATACCCGTGCACATGCACGGGATAGCAGTACAACATAGCTGGTAGCAGACGACAGACCGTACACGGGGAATGACAAAAATACGCATTGTGCAAAATGCAAGTGGCACTGTGGAACGCCAAGACTTCCCAAACATTGTCGGCATGTCCGCGAAGTGCCACAGCAATTTCATAGGATCGTGTGACGGCGAGCCGAGTTTTTAGTGTGCAAGCTTGGTATTATAATAGAAAGATATATATATGTATATATATATATATATATATATGTATATATATATATATATATATATATATATATATATATATATATATATATACCGGGCGTAGTGGCGTGCGCCTGTAATCCAGCTACTCGGAGGCTTGGTTGGAGGATCGCTTGAGGACGGGAGCTTTGCGCTGGCCGTGGTATGAGAGGGTGTAGGGCAGCCCGGAATCATGGCGAAAACCCAATCCTTATCCCTGTGTTGTAAGGGGCAACCAGGGTTGCGTCAGGAAGGGCATCCTGCGTAAAACTATGCCAAAACAGTATGCGGATCATAACGGATGATCCGCTGTGGCGACCCCTAACGGGAGCAGCCGAAAGATGAACAACATATATATATATATATATATATATATGTAATGAAGTCATGTCATGCTGTTGCTGTGATTCAGTCGGAAGAACCATTTGTGGTTTTGTTTTTATTCCCTCCTGCATTCCACCTTCGTTTGTTGTGCAGCAGGGCAGCCGCAATGTGTTTGGTGGCAGACAACCATTGTTGCTCACAGGTTGTGCAGTTTTGGCTGTTGTGAGGCACAATCTGTGCTTTGCTGCCTCACCAAGCCAGGAGGTGTTTTGCATGATAACCATATCTGGTTTGTGGTCACAAATAAATGATTTTATGGTGTGCCCTCATGAGGAGCTCATGACAAGGGCAAAACCATGGTGGGTAGCTCCACTGCCCTGTCTTTTATTTGTGACCTGTAAATCTCAGTTTTTAAGAGATCAGAGTCATTGGAGGTGACATGGTGTGCATGCGCAGCATGAGGGCATGTCATGCTGTTGCTACTATCCGGATGGAAGAGCCATTTATTGATTATATACATACATACAAACATGTATACATGTATACAGGGTGGTCCAAAATGATGTGCAACTTTTCAAACAACAGTCATCATTTTACAAATGTGACTTTTTTTACTTTCAGGTCACCAAAAGAACAAGGTTTAAAGTTTTTTTCCAGAGAAGTTTCAACTGTGTCAAGCAATTATTTCTCTGAGCCCCAACGGATGCTCGTTTTAGAGACACTTTTTTGCAACAAAGTCACATGTTTTACACAAAGGCAGTTCCATAGTTGTTATCCGAATGCAAGAATTCCACAATACAAAACCATCAAACATATTATTGAAAAGTTTCGAGACACTGGAAGTGTGAAAGACTAAATTAAAGGACACAGTGATCAAAATCCTTCAGTGAGTACCAGAGTTGGCGACTCAAGTCGGTGACTCGGACTGAAGTCGCAAAATTTTGCAACTTGAGACTCAGACTTGTGACTTTGCGTCTGCAGACTCGCAACTTACTTGCTACATGAATTTATAATGACTTGTTGACAACGTTGGGTAAATAATCATTGAATAAACATCAAATTAAGATATGGTCCCGACCCGTTAAAAAATATTTAGTGATAATTTAAATATGTCTGTTGACTTCGATTATTTAAACTTCGTCAATAATTGTAAATTACTGCATATCATGACAAGAAGGAGCTGCATATCAAAAGGATGGTATCTTAAAAGAGCTGATACTCCAGGTCCCCTGCCTTTTGAGTGTTACGAGGAATAGATCTGTGTAATATGAAAGCTAAATGTTGGACGGTTTTTGAAATATCGCGTACACAAGCCAAGTTACCGAGATGGACGTCATGGCAACAGGACTCAGCCAATCACGGCGGTGATTTAATCAGATTGAGATAATGCCATGCGGAATAGGTATCCGCAATATGAAAGCTAAATGTTAAACGTTTTTTTGAAATATCACGTACACAAAAGTGTATGGACGGATGATCGGTCGGTTTCCGTCCTTGTCGGAGGGGCTGGGGATAACAATTTAAGTAAATAAGTTATACGTTTCATTTTAACATGCATAATAAATACGCAAATAAATTATTAAAATATCCTTTCCCATTCCACATCGAATGCTTTGGTTCTATGTGTAAACTATTCAAACATAAGCTGAGGTTACTGACTAGTCTCATGTGCATGTATGTGTTCAAGTAGGTACACGAGATATGAGAAGTAAATTTAACATAAATTTATTTTTGCTGGGAATGTCCACTGTATGAAGTTGATTTTACATTTAAATATGAAGTTGACATAAACAATTTGAGTTAAACAGCTTTTCAGAACATACATTGCAATAAATGAAGCCCTGTGTGTTAATTCCTTGATAGCTTACAATCCAAGCAGTTTATAAGTTAATGTGGGACTTCACACAAGTTGAAGTAATACGATGGTGAACTTGAGACTTGACATGAGACTTGCCCTCAAAGACTTGAGACTCACTTGAGATTTTGCTCAAGTGACTTATTGATATCTCTGGTGAGAACACCCGACAAGATAGAGGATGTAAGAGAAGCTTTGCAGGCTTGTCCGAAAAAGTCGACACGCCGACTTCCACAGCTGGTGGGAACTTCTCACATGACCGTTGGCAGAATCATACGTTTATTTACATACATGTTAGCATCTGTACTACTTAGTCCAGTAAACCAACGACTGTTGATTGGAAAAAAATAGGGGAGAAATGAAACTTGGCAGGTACCTTCATGTGATTAAGTCCAGAAACAACATACTATAAAGTCCCCGAGTGTCACGTGTGAGCTAACGTCGCTACACTGGAAGTGACGTCATACCTTTATAAAACCACTTAATACCTGTGGTAAGACTAGGTGGATTCCATCTACTCATGTCATTCATGGGCGCTGTTGGATACATAATGAGTGGAAGTGGACTCAAAGATTTGTGGTCACTTATTTACGCAACTGACTCATGTGATAAGATGTTGACAGGTCATGCATATGCTAGGGCATTGCGCGCGCATTACCTCACCCAGGCACTTAGCGGTCGTTTTCTTGAGTGAAATTGAAATCGACGAGGACTCTTGTGCACAACTTGGTTCCCTTCATGAAACTGCCACAAATGAATACCAACCTATGAAGACATCACCAACAGTACTGTTTTGAACATGGTCATTGAAAAGCTGGAGGCTGTCAAGCTCAGGCCGCGAATACTAGCCGAACAGCCAAACTTTGGTTCAGTATTTCAATCAGGTAACACTGATGCGCGAATTTGTACGTGCCGAGCGATGTGGTGATTGGCAATTGCATCTCGAAACGATTCGCGGATGATTCCACATTTCCATGCAGCCGGACACTTGGCTTATGCAAAATATGCTCACTTGTATCTTCAGCAAATGTCCAATTGGATGCCAAGATGACACCAGCAGAGTTCCAGAAGTTTTCGTCCATGGGTAACTTCACAATCCGACGTAGTGATAAAATGTGGGCGGGAGTCTGGACTGACATGACAATAGAACAAGTTTTGATGCCGCACTAAAAACGTCTGGAGGCCTGACACGTGGCCGAGGCATGACTGACAGTGTTTTGAACCTGGGGGTGCTCGGTATGCCTGGCTGTACAGAGCTAAATCATCGTTTTGAAGAGTTCTGTGGCGTCAGTTTCACTACTTCTGAGGAACATGTTGAAACTTAGGAAATCTCGCCATTTCGGGATAACCAGGATGTAGAAAAACTCTTTGCGTGGCTAACAGTCCATTCACCTTTGCCACAAAGTCATGAATTGATGTCAATAGGTTCCGGTGTTGTAGGCAACGATAGCATCAACTGTGATTCTTCAGTAGAGATTGGTACAGAAGCAATGAAGAAATTAACGGGCAAGACTTTCGGTGATGTTCAGTTACATCGGAAAGATAGGGTCCTTCCATTGGCAACCGTCGGCAACTCCGTGAAAGTGCGCGACGAAATCATACCCGTGAATACCATGCAACTGTTCAACAGGATTATCTGCGTGATAAAATCAGATGAGGACTTCGCTTCATGCCGAGAGTATGAGTTAGCCCCTTGCCCCTTGTCATTGTCGATGACATATCCATGAGAAAGACAGAGAAGGCCGTCCTATACCGTGTGATAGAATCATACGCCGCAAGTGAACAAACTTATCCCAAGGATAGCATGTGCGTTGTAGACGGAGGTTATCTACTGCGACGGGTGGTATGTCACAACATGGGACATACAGCGACGTGACAGCGCGTACCTCCTATGTACAAAGACACTTTGGTACAACCAGTTATGTCATATTTGACGGCTACGGTGATGTATGTACCACAAAGACCGTTGAACACAATCGAAGAGCTAAAAGGGTCGAATCCGCAGAGATATTGTTCACTGATGACATGCCTATTACCATTTGACAAGATCGATTCTTGACAAATGGAAGGAACAAGACCAGGCTAATTGAGGGTTTGAAAGTACAGCTGGAACAAGCGGGGATACGAGTAACAAATGCGGAGGCAGATGCCGATACGATGATTGTTCGCACTGCAATAGAACTGTCACATGATAAGGACGTAGTCGTTGTAGGCACAGATAGCGATTTACTAATTTTGCTGACTCAACTTTCTCAACCAGACAATTGCATCTGCTTCTTTAAACCCGGGAGTGGAACAACCCCTAACAAGGTATTTGATATCAGACGTGTCCAGCGTCGTCTACCAGAGGTTCTCCACAATCTGTTTTTTTTTCTGCATGCGATGACGGTTGCGATACCACTTCGCTCTCTATAGACAAGGGAAGAAGAAGGCATTCAAGCTACTACTGAAGCGTCCAGATCTAAATACGTGCGTGGAAGTCTTCAATAACCCCTCATCATCAGAATGCTCCGTTACATCTGCTGGAGAAGAGTTCCGACTAGCGCTTTATGGAGCTCCGAGGACAACATCTTCCCTGAACAAGCACAGATATCACTGTTTTATGAAAGCAGTTGCAAAGTGTCCAATTCATACCAAACTCCAGCTCGCGTCCCTACCACTACGTCTGCAGCAGCAAAAGAACATTCCATGCGTGTTTATCATCAGGTACAACAATGGTTAGGTTGTGATATACCACCGACAGAATGGGGTGGATTTAGTCGATGGACAGCTGTATCCAACTCTTACGCGCAAGCGTCCAGCCCCAGACACTCTTTTAAATTTGATTTCATGAACTGCAAGACTGAATGTGAGCGACGATGCGGATGCAGGAAAGCTGGCATTCAGTGTTCACCGCTATGTGGTCAGTGTCACGGTGGTGGTTGCAGCAATTCTGAAAAACCAGACACTGATGAAGAAGTAGACGATGAGCCAAGCCGTGAGGTCCAATGTGAAGAATCCAGTGAGCTTGTGCAGTCTGACAATAGTTCTGACGATGAATATGATGAAGATGACACAGGTCTACAAGAGGACGATCTCGCTAGTTCGGATTTTTATTCGATGAACCTACAGCCTCAACGTCGACCAAGGGGGTGCGAAAGAGAAAACTAAGCATGTAAACAATAAGCAGTGATGCCTTCTGCCGAAAACTATACCTTTGTTGATCCTGTGAGATTTACTGCAAGTGTTTGTGACCGAGAACAATTAGATTAAGTATGAAAAAGTCTCTAAAAGTGCATTTACGGTAATGACGTCATTTCCGGTATAGTGACGTTAGCTCACATGTGACATGCGGGGACTTTTAGTATGACATTCTATAAGGTCCAAAGAAGATTCCCACCAAGTTTCATCTCTCCCCTATTTTTTTCCAATCTTTGCCAAAAAAAGTCGTTGGTTTACTGGACTATACTGATCTATTTCTTAACTGATCGTCTGTGTGAATGTACATACACATATATATTATATATATATATATATATAATATATATAATATATATAGTTAAACGCCATTCTCTCTCTCTCTCTCTCTCTCTCTCTCTCTCTCTCTCTCTCTCTCTCTCTCTCTCTCTCTCTCTCTCTCTCTCTCTCTCTCTCTCTCTCTCTCTCTCTCTCTCTCCCTCTCTCTCTCTGTGGCTTTCTTTGTTCCTTATGCATGGCCACATTTTTTCAGTTCCAAACTTCAAACTTTGTGTGGGAGGTACATAGGCTATGTGGCCGTGGCCTCACACAGGGGTGTGGGGTCCAGGGGTAGGGGCTTAAATTCTCTATTGAAATGTGTACCATGTAACGCCACCTGTGGTGGTGGGAGAGGGTATTACAATTTCCTCTTTTTACCTCGGCAATGCTGAGGTTAAAACACTCTTTGCATGGGTAAATGGGTAAATAGGGGCCTGTCAAAGTCTGTCATCATGTGTGAGCCATTTCTAGCGAGGACATCAGATCAGGATGAATGGGGAGGCAAAGGGAGGAGGGAGCAGGATGTGAGGATGGGACGGGGATGGATTAAAAGCACACTTAGCACGGGTATATTGTCTTTCTTCCTTTCTCCTGCTCGCCCAAAAACCCAAAACTATACGACGACTTGTGATTTTCACGGAGAATAGTGCAAGCGGTTTAACCACTGACTGCTACCGGAAGGAAGGGGGGGGGGGGTATGACACCTTTTTTCGTTCCCAGTGGGAGGTCGTATCACTAGTTTATTTAAATGTAAAATTTACATGTCCCATTTTTAAGGTGCGGTTGGGGGCCATGTCTCGATGAGGACTTGCATCCTTGTTATCCTCGTGTTTTCAGCTCATACGAGCATGTTCACCTGCTTGGTGGAGTCGTGTTCATTGGATAATCGTTGCTTGTAGGATACTAAATCTCTCCGTCATCCTGTCTTGTACATCTAATTGTTTCATTGTGCTTGCATACACCGGTTTTGCGTCGGCCCTCTCTTGGCTTCAAAGAAGCCATTCTCGATTCACAAGTCCCCAGTTGTACATTTTCTCACCACCCACTGCAGGACACTCAAACTCACAAAGATTTTTTTTTTTTACATTAACTTTGCTCTCGTGAACTCTGCTTAGTGTAAAGGTCTCTGTTTGTACGTGAACTCGAACATGCACAGACATAGACGCGTGTGAATGGTAACGCGTTTCGTTTCGACTTTCGGCTCGCCCCTACATTGTTCGTTGCACACTAAAGGGGGAACGAATACTTGACATGGCCCTCTAGTCTTTTTTTTTTTAGTGAAACTTCCACAGCTGTTTCATTGCATCAGCTTGACCCATGCATGGAAGGTTTACATTGCCTCATGGTAACAAATCTAAGCTTCCTTATGCACGAGCACTACATCAAGGTTTCACTGAGAGTGGTATAACAGATAAATTTAAAGAGCTCACGTCGGTTTACTTCATTGAATGTAAAGCAGAAAAAAAAATGTTGATGGACATTACATGTACCAGAATGTACACATCCATCCATTTTTGTCCATCCTTTTCGTGTCGAGCTGAAAATATGAATCCTAGTTTTATTCCATTTGTGGAGTGATACTGAGATTGTTCAACTTAAGTATTGTTAATTAATAAGTCGATTGATCGCAGTATTATCCCAACACAAACTTTAAAGGTGCTATTTGGGTGAAATGTACTTAAGTCGACGCAATATTCTCTACGACTCCAATTCTCATTTCTCAGTCCATGGCTGGGACTTGGGGTCTGGTTTGCACAGCTGGCCAACTTTTAGGACGCAGTGATTATAATTATTACTGATACGTACCTTTCATTTCAATGGAATAACCTGATCGCTTTTTCCACATACTGGCCTGCACTTTATTTTTGGGGGTGGTCGGGGAGGGAGCAGGGCGTGGGGGACATTGATGGGAGGAGTGGGGGTTGGATATTAGTTGGTCTTCCCTCCCCATATAGGCTTTTAGTGCTTTTGGAAGGGGAAAAAAACATCAACTACACCAATCACCTGGATTAAGGCTTGTGCCAAGGCCTATAACGATTGCTTTGCTTTATGGTACTTTCGTTTTCAAGTATGAATCCTCTCGCCCGTTTGTTGGAAGCATTCGTACTGAATAGAAAAATACAAACAAAAGTTTCCAACTTTTTGTCCCCCACCAACGTCAGACATGGGGGACATATTAAAATTAGTACCAACCGACCAATTATATATCCATCCATTTACTGTTGTGTACGCAATGTTTCAAAAACCGTCGAACATTTAGCTTAATGGTTAGGGTGGTGGGTTTGGGATCCTAGGATCCTGAGTTCAAATCCCACTCGGCTGTTGAATTAATACCAGGTGGGGTTGACTCTGCCTGTCATCCTTCCGAGGTCGGCAAAATGAGTGCCAGCTTGCTGGTATCCTGCGTCGGAGTGGCCACCCGTCCAGGATTGTGCCCAATCAACAGAGTATGGTCCCAATCGATGGATTTGTAGATATCTCTTCCTCATGACATTATCTCAACCTGATTCGATCACGGCCGTGATTGGCTGAATTGTGTTGCCATGGCAACCATCTCCGTAACTTGGCTCGTGTGAACGACATTTCAAAAAGCGTTCAAGATTTAGCTTTCGTATCACACAGATCTATTCCTTATAGCACCCACAAGGCGGGGGGCATCAAGGATCAGCTCCTTTTTGTTTTTTTTAGATGGGGAACACTGAACAAGGATTCATTAAGGAAAAATAGAAACGCCTGCTGATTGAACATATATTCTGATACGATACATAACTGGTGTCCCTTTAGTGTTGACTAACCCATATTATCCTGGCTGGGGAGTCGTACCGTTTATATACAGTCTATCTATTTTGAAAGTTCTGTGTCCTGTCTGCCGGCATTAGTTGGTGGACATTAAAGACCCCACGGTGTCGTTCACGAATAAGAGGTGAGCTATTGCGAGCAACCTGAACAAATTCCAAATTCCTACCCTCACCTTCGGCGAATGTCAAGCCTGGACAGTCTAATTGTGAAAAACTTGGGTCAAGCTTCCCCCCGGCCAACCCACAAGCATGTGGGGGAAAACATTAGGGCATTAAAGAAGAGGAAATTTTAGAAGTTCTGAGGTCGATTGGTTGAAAGCTCAACGGGAAGGTGACACCCAACAGATGACTCAGCTTGCCAGCCTTCCTATATGATTGTCTTTGCATATTATATGCTGTATATTTATATTGATGGGTGATGGCCGAGGAATAATTGCACTATAAACTAGACCGGCACTCGGTAGAGCGCATACCTCCGCCAGTACAGGCTGAATAGTTTAGGTTTTATAACCCACTGATAGGCCGGATCTGTCTGTATCCGGACCTGAACCAAAATCGAAGCGACTTGTTCTTGTCACCTATTGAAAATCATCCACCAAATTTCATCCGAATCCGTCCACAACTTTTAGATATATCCTGCTCACCGACAAACTGACAAACGAACAGAAAGACGGATAGACAGCCAAACAGGGGTGAAAACATAAGCTCCGACAACGTTCTGTGGCAGAGGTAATAACCTCGTTTGAAAATAGATTTTACACCCACTTTGAAAGGACTTCACCATTGAAGGTTTCTGGTGAGATGGCACAATCAAAGCATGTCATTGATATGCGTTACGCGTGCGTCGGTTGGGGGAGTTACATTTTGTGCTTTTTGAAGCCAAATCCCAACGATGTCCTTTATTTCCACCTACACGACTGCTCAAAAGTTTTAGAACACCCCCATTTTTCCAGTTTTTACTGAAATTTAAGCAGTTCAA
>CM068967.1:72714021-72747011 GCA_035128595.1 Eptatretus atami
CGGAGTGGCGACCCGTCCAGGATTGTGCCCAATAGACAAGGAGACTGTTTAGGCAGCTCCAACACTCCGCACAGAGTATGGTCCCGATGGATGGATGGAGGGACAATACCCATGTGCTCTGCCTTCGCCAAGTGTGAGTAATAATTGGCACTGTTAAAAAAGTACCGTCGTGGTAGTGGTAGTTGGAGCCCCATCCAAGTGGCCTTATTACAGTGTTCCCAACCAGACCATGTCACGAAACATACCATGTTGGTTCCAAACACTCTGCAGTATGTTTCAAGGTTTAAAGTTTCTGTTCATGAAGCTGATTTGTGATTGATGCTATGACCTTGTGGGTACAGTGACATGTGGAATGTGCTGTAACTGGATTATATTTAAGTGGAGAAAGGAGAAAGTATGCATGTTTATGCATTTTATAATAGTTTATAGATTTTTAACTTCTCTGGAATTGGAATTCCAGATAAGGTATTGTCATCATGCACCATTCATCCATCCCTCTCTTATTTTGACTTCTGCGGCCAAACCGCGAGGCCAATCTGGATGAAATTTGTCAGCAAGGTTCCGCTTCTGACTGGAATTGCAAAGCTCGTACCGGTCATGTGACTTCATGTTGGTCAAAATTGCGGACTTAGTCTATGCCTTCAAGCATCTTCTTCTCCAGACCCACCAGTCAGAATGCTACCAAATTTGGGTTACAACATTAGGACAGGGTCCAGATAAGCTACTGGTCCAGTGGTCCTATTTTTTCTTTCTCTCTCCATGTATCTCTGTCTGTCCCTGTCTCGATGTCTGTCTCTCTCTCTGTGTCTCTCTCTCTGTCTCATCTCTCTGTATCATGCTCTACTCTTCTGTCTCATCTCTCTGTCTCTCTCTCTCTCTCTCTCTCTCTCTCTCTCTCTCTCTCTCTCTCTCTCTCTCTCGCTCATGCATTTACACGTGCACGTCTTCTCTCAGTTCAAAGGATCATGTCATGACATGCTCAAGCAAATATTAAAGGATGACGATGATATCCGAAATAACATTGTGTTTGTATTATTGCAGGATGGCCTCGAGGTACGCGCTCTTACCTCTAAGTTGTCTAGCCTGGGTCCCAGTCTTGACTCAGCAACAAACTGTCATCCTGGTGTCTCACAGGCATGGTGATCAATGTGTGCGCCGTCCCTCAGATGGACGTTAAACGCGAGTCCCATCTGCCAGTATTAGTTGGTCGACGTTAAAGATCCCACGGTGTCCTTCACGAAAAGTCAGCGAGCTATCATCGGCACCATGAACAATTTACAAACTCCTGCCCTGACCTATGCTGGGAAGGCAATGGCAACCACCCAGTAATAACTCTTGCCAAGAAACTGTTTCTACAGCAGCACTGGCCCCCTGTGATCGTGTATGGTACATCAGTTGAGTTTGTATTGTTGGCCTAATCACACTGCACTGATTCTCTTCCCATTGTCAGTCCCCAGTCAGGCACAGAGCGGAGTGACAGAGCTGGAGATGCTTGGTTCACACATATCTGGAAGCAGTGGGACAAATGACCAGTATAAACCAGACAGCTCGTGCGATGTGCACCTCAACCCCACAGCCGTACCAGGGTAAGTCTTTTTATTGTTAAAAACAAAAACTTTAAGTCTGTTATTTAATTGTGACCATTTCAAGCCGGTCGACTCGAGGAGAAAACGTGGCAATCAATCTGCAGCAATTTTTGAGACCTGAGTTTTACCCAGAGGTGATTTGTGTTGGCGGTAGTGCGCCGAACGACAACGAGTTCTTCGCATTTCCAATTCACTTTCTCAAATCTTTCTGCAGATCGGGCATTATATTTGAGTTGCAGCCAAAAGTTATTTCAAAGTCAAAATTGATTTTTCCACCGGAATACTGCAAGTGTGATTGTTTTATTATTATTTTTCCAGAACAACTCAAGTGAGATAGATCATTCAGCTTTTAGGTATTGTGATTCCGATTAATGTAAACTATTTGCATTATTGCTGAGAGCATATGTGGGGGTGATGGAGAGCGTCTGATGCAGAGTGGCAAACACACACACAACACACACACACACACACACACACACAAAGGATGGGGTATGACACATGGAGGGAGAGTGTGAGAGCGAAATCCTTGAAGAAGTTTGTCCTGGCTGTGTGTACCCTCGCGAGTTCCCTGGTTGTCCCGTGTGTCACTCCACACCCCACTGCTCATTTGTAGAACTTTTCTACCTGCCGTTTGCTCTTCACCAAGCCTCATTCTCCCATTTCATTTGTCATCGTGGGTTTGAATGCTGTGCTTGCGTAACCTTCACAATGCAATACCAGTCATTTTCAATACGATTTAATTACTTAATCCATGATCCATTAAATAAAGAATGCCAAACTTGGCAAGCTTGACAGGTTTTGTTGTTTTAAAAAAGAAAAAAAAAAAAGAAAAGAAAGAGCTTTCGCTGTGAAATGAGTCGTTGCACGCTGAATTCTTACAGGCCACACTGTCCTCAGCCAATCCGCGTGTCAGCCTCTTCAGCAACACGTGAGCTGGATGAGCTGATGGCCTCTCTTTCGATTTCAAGATCCACGCAAATGCAAGTTCCATTGACTTTGTTTTTGTGTTTTTTTTTTTTTCTTTTCTTTTTGTGTCTTTGTTATTCATCATTCAATGGATTATATGTTACTGAGTACATTATAGGGATATTGTACTACATCATATTAGGTAGAATACATTATCGGGACATCTACTTGTGAATTGTTGATTGAACTCCGTGCTCTGATTTGTTCTTTTTGATTGTATTTTCACTCTTTTTCTTTCTTATCCTTCAGCATTTTCCTGACCTTTCTTTTGAGTCCATCAGTGACCAACCCTTAAAACTGCAGCTGGAATATCCTCATGCTGATAACTTTCCTGCTCTTGCCTTGACCACAACACCCTTGGCAGGGTTTCCTCCCATTTCTCTTCCCTCTTCATCTAACATTGTACTCCAACGAGACCCTCAAGCCGTGTTTGCAAATGGAGACTCTTTTATGCCACACTCTGTTTCTTCTTTCCCATATTCTTTTACACCTGAGTCAGCACTGCACATTGAAGAAGAATATCCATCGGTTTATGGGCAAAAAACCGATGTCGATTCTCCAGCAATGACTTCGCGCTTGAGTGATTTGATCATCGAACTGCGTACAAATGGTTACGATCGTTCGGGAGGTGTTACAAGAGCAGACGGTTGTGAGACGCTTGATATGACGAGGGAAGATGGGAATTCGGCCAAAAATGGAAAATTGTTCATTGCTGAGAACGAAGTGTTGAAAGACTTACTGCAGCCTGGAGAAGATTTCTTTCAAAATTTATCTGTAAACTTATCTCGCAATGAACCACAGCCTCGAGAAGTAAACAAATTGAATGAAGAGTTCCGTGAAGACGCTTCAGTAGTTCCTCGAAAACGTAACACGACGGAATCCACCGAATGTGCTGCTCAGGATTTGGCCGGTACGTCGGCCTACAATTTGCCACGTGAAACCGATGGGTTAATCTTGGAGCACAATAACAGTGGGGTGACTCGAGACAATTTTGTATCAGAAATTTTACCAGATGTTTTCCCTGTGGTTAAGTACTCTCTCTCAAGTTTCCAGAATCAAACTGGGCTGACAGAGAATGCAAAACAGTTACAAGAGGTATCCCATTTAGGAAAACCAGACACGAACGGCCCAGTGAGCAGGACGTTGGTGCGAGATTCAGGGGGGAATGAACCTTCCGCGTCTAAAGTGCAAAATTGGAAAGGTGTGCCACTTGATCATGTAAGGATTAAAGGGATGCTTGAACCGAGCGTAATGTCTGCCGAGGTTGAATCGTACTCAGACAAAAACCGGATACCAACCACAGACATTCCAAAGGCATCTCGTGTTCTCCGCACTTTGAAAATTCCGCCGACAATTCCCCCTGCCCGTCCTTCCATGTCTGGGCATTCACCGGTGGAGATTTCTGCTTTTCCATTGGCTCTCGCGCCGGAGAGCATCGACAAGTGTTCTGCAGCACGCCAGGCAGGCTCCACATTGCACACACGTGGAATGTTTTAGCCAATCAATACATGACCAACATTGTGTGAATTTATTGCCTTTTAGTCTGACGTAAAGAAAAAGAAAAAAAATTCCACAAAGGACTCTGAATAAATGTTACTTTAAAACCTCCTCGAGGTCTTAGCACATTAGCAAATTGGTTTCACGATATGCATGCGCTCATGCCTCGATGTAAATCTCTAATTAATTTTTTATTTAATAAAAACTGTTTCGTGCTTGCTGAAGACATTGAAATAATTGTTCCGTTTCATCAACGTATGACAGATTGTTTGAAGTAGTTTTTGGTTTTTATTTTTTTTTTTAAAGAAAAGCCAGAAAGACTTCCTGGTTGTTTTCACTGCACTTGATGTCCAAAAAGTTGTTCGTTTTGCTTCGCTAATAGACGGCCTGTACATCTGCTGAACATGCACAGATCAAATTTGTTATCAAGAAAACCAGGGAGACGTCCAATATTCACCCCATGTACAGGGAGTTCCCTGCAAGGCGTCGCTTCGGTCCCATGATTCTGAACAAAACCGCCAAACAGGACCAAGTAATCAAAGAACTGCAGAATCGCCTTGGTATCAGCCGGCCTGTGCAGGAAGAGCCAATCTGCAAAGTACAAGATGACTGGCTCACTGAGGGTGTAGTCTTGATCTCTGAACCAGTACGCAAGACACAGGCAAGGTCTTCAAGACCGTTAAAAATCAATTTTCCTTCCTTTTATAATATTTTTTGCACTTTTTTTTTTTTGCTTTTATTTATGCTTCTAAGATTCCTCCTTTCTTTCTTTCTTTTTCTCTTCCTTCCTCCTTTTTAGACAAAAGAACTACGTTCTACTGTTACACCTGTTTCAGAAAAGGAATTGCCACACATTCACTCTTCTCTTTCTGCAGATTTATATGTTCCTCCTCCTCAGTCATTTCCACTGCCACCCCTACCACCCCCTCCACCTAAACTGCTTCCTTCTCCACTGCTGGTGAAAAAAGCTTCCGTTCCACCCTCCCTCCTTTCACCACTGCATCTGCAAAAGTCATTCGTTCCCAGTCAACGCCCGCCAGCTACATCGGCCTCGGCCGCGCGGGGAATGCAAAAGCATCGCACCTCCACGCCGCAAGAAACTCGTTGCCCTGAAGTGGCCGCAGCAGCCGAACAGCCAAAATGCCTGCCACCGCACCACCAGCTCACGAGGCCTGTGGCTCTTGGCAAAGCTTCCATAGGCTGTCAGACAGATGTTCCTCTCCTTTCATCAATGCAGGCATGCAGCTTGCATGCTTCCTCCATCATGCTGTTGATCCTGCTACCTGGCAGCTATCCCACTTACCTTGCTTTGTTTACTCCCTAACTGGCTGCTTGCCTGTGCTTTCTTTTTGATTCGCACCATCTGTTTTCCCCTTTACTTTACAAGACTTTTAACGTCATTTATGATTTTTCTTTGATCTTTTGTTTATTTATTTGTTATGTATCTCCTTGGAAAACAAAAAAAAACAACTCATGTCTAAAGTACTACCTGAAGAGAAGAAACTGTTTGTCTTTCCTGAGAAAGCAATATGTTTTGAGTAATTGTAAGAGATTTGCTGAGTAGATCCACATATCATTAGTGATAGTGAGTCACCATCTGTGTCTGTGTGTGTATGTGTAATATATATATATATATATATACAGTATGTGTGTGTGTGTATTAGTATATATTTGCATATACTTACAAGAGTTTCAGGATCTTCTCTTGCTGAGCCTGAAGTATGTTGAGTGCAGTTTTTGTTGTGTAATGTTGGTTCGTAAAGAGGGAACATGGCCAGATAGGCCATGTTTGCTTTCAGGATTTATCAGCACTTTCCTTGCTCACTGTGGCAAGGGTTGATGCCTCGTCAGTTGGCATGGGTTACGCCTCTTCTGTTTTTCACTTGATTAATGCTGCAGAAACCCAATACACAGCGAGTCAAGCAGTGGTGAAGCCGTGCAACTTAAATGACTTTACGTCATCTTTTCATGATGATGGCTTTCTTATTCATTTGTTTTGTACTCTTTTAAATCCCTCGGTATCTCTTACTGAGAGGAGGCTTTTTACGGTTGGCTCACTTGCTTGGTGATGAATCTCCATCTTGAGCTCTGTAATAAGAGTACTCTTGTTGTGTGTTCACTACGAGCCTGTACTGGCTTGGTAAATCCTTTTCATCGTCTGTCTTCCTTTGCCCAAGCCGTATGAGCCGACGGACACTCTTGCAATCGAGTTATGTTTAATAGACTGACCGTTTTATTTTATATGTTATACTATGTAAAAACCCTCCCATTCATCACTTTTAATGACGAGCTCGGTTTCTTTTTCCAATTACTCGTCGCTCTTCATTTCTGTGCATGTTTGCTGACACGGCTGAAAGCGCTTCGCGGGCACCTCGTCGGCCGTTCGTCGTCCGAGTGCGTTTTTGATTCCTGGTGTTGCGAGCATTTGACCTCATCGTTGTTTTCTGGATGAGACTCACTTTGACCGATTGATACACATTTTATCTCTCGATGGAAAAGGGAGTGACCATGTATTATGAAAGAAAGGCAATTTGTAGTTTTTAAATTTTATTTTCACAATTTCTCTAAAATGCTGAGTTAAGGATTTTAAAAAAGCCTTTTTTTTGGGAGGGTTGCACAACGTGTGAGTCACATCATGTATTCGTCATTGAGAGACCGCAGCTGCTTCAAAATGACTTTGGCAGTACAATGCTGTTCATGGCTGTGCCAGTGTGACCACTCCTTGGCTTTTTTCACAAGATCTTGGATATTCCTTGTTCACCTTGGCGTCTTGGTTTTCTATAGGTTTTCTATTATCATCGCTTTTCCAAAACCTTGTGAATTCTTGGCTTTTTTCATTGGCTCACCTTGGCATTTATGAAAACGAGGAGTGGTCACACTGGGCTGTGCACGTTTGTGAATGACAAACTTTTTTGTTTTCAGAAATGTTTTTCTTGCTCATCAAGATATCCATACAGATGGCATTTTGCCTCTAAAACATTTGTGATACTTACTCAACAAACTTTGTGCAAATTGTCAATGATACCCCGGTAGTTAAAATAAAATAGCCAGATTTTCTTTGGCCCGTCCGAGCTGGCACAATCGCCTCTGAGCTGCGGAGCCTGGGTTGAAATCTCGACACAGTTACAAATTGTCGCCCTGGTGTTTCACATGCAGGCCTGGACATCAAGTGTGTGTGCGTGTGTGTGTGTGTGTGTGTGTGTGTGTGTGCACGCGCCTGACCATTTGATGGACGTTAAACCGGAAGACCCGTCTGTTGGTACTGGTTGTTGGCAGACGTCAAAGATCCCACGGCGCCTTTGGCGATGAGGAAGCAAGTTATTGCCGGCACCCTGAGCAAATTCCAACTTCCTACGACCCTCAGTCAGATATCCTGCGATGGATGGGCGATCCTTCTATGATTGGTTGTCACCTTGGAAGTCGAAACATTTCTCGACTTGTTGTGAACACCCCAACACCTTGTCAGGAGTAAAGGCCTCCATCATTATTATTATTATTATTATTATTATTATTATTGGCCCATCCAGTTAAAAAAAAATAACGTAGACATACTAAACCTCGGTGAGAGTCAATATAAAATTTGCCTAATTTAATTGATAAGCAAACTTTTACAAATTGCTTGTGCGTTGGGCCAGAGACAGTAAATTAATTGTACAGCAGAAAACAAAATAATTAGGCTTTTGTGGAAATGTGTTCTTTTTTCGCTTTGCAAATACATCATCTGTGTGGAGACAGAAAATGTCTTTCCTTCTTCCCTGTTTTTTTTTTATCGATTCTGCTAAATCCACAGCCATTCTCTCTTTTTTACAGTCTCTAAGGCTCGTGGAGGATCTGCGACACAAATCACACACACACACACACGCAGACAGATACATGAGACTTTCACACAAACACACCCACTGAGATTGGCAGAAGTGACATCACCTCCCAGAGCACTCTGGGTACCAGCAACATCATCATTATGACATCACTTTTCCCTCCGAGCTCAGCAGGGAAATGAAAGAGGAATGTCCTCCTTCCCATGGCTGCCAAAACCTATGGGATTCTCTTTCCACACACTATCCCCTAAACGCTGAGAATCAAGATAGGAAGCAGCACAAACCGATTTTAGTCCTTGGTGTGACTCGGATGGGGTTCGAACCACTGACTTCCCAAACTCAGAGCGGATACTCCAAACATTATGCCACCGCGTCCGGTTATTTTATCTTAACAGTGATTTACAGCTCATGGGAGAAGATTGTGCATAAATCACATTCGAGACAATGCCAGTATACCTTTGGTTAAACTCGGCCAATGGTATACAAACAACAAATAAACACAACTTATGGGATTTTATCTAGGATCCCAGCATGAGGAGCCTTGGGTTCAGATGGGAACGAGAATCAGTCCTTGCAGTCAACACGAAGCCACAGTTTGAATAGATGTTTTCAGGTTTTTGTGGCAGTTTCCTCTGATCCTCCCAGTGAAAGGTTTTGTGGTTACTAAGTGGTTATTTGGAATTATTTAATTAAAGAATCTTTTATGGTCATTTCTATCGTACTTACGCCCCCCCCCCCCCCCCCCCCCCCTGTCATATTCCCACACCTCATGTCAATGCCGACCACCTAATGATCCCTGTATTTGCTACACCTGGCAGGGGAATGAATTTTGACACTTACATTTCCTTCTGAATGGATTTTCATGCGTGAACGTGCGCACGAACACTCCTGTGCCTTGCATGATGTAACAGCAACGCTTGGTTGGGAAAACAAATGTATCGTCAAGTGGTTCTGTTGCTTATTGCAAGGTTATCTTGCATTGCTGCATCGATTGTTTGTTGTTAGCTTCCTTCTTTTTGCGTTATAATTCGACATTTGAATGTCTTGCAGGTCAGGCCTCCAGCCCAGGAAGTCACAGTGACTCACGAGCCGTCACCCCTTGCACAGTATTCGACCGTTCAAAAGGCAAGCCGAGGCTAGTGGAGGATTCTTGACGTTTTGTTGTCATTCTATCAACTTAGCTTGTGTGGGTCTCGTATGATATCTGTGCAATTATTATGAGCAGCCAAGTGGATTATTTTGTCGATCGGGCTAACTAACCTAATCTGATGGCCCTTGCATTGCACTGGTGGCTTTGTTAAGGCCGTCTATCTCTAACGTTTACCATCACTGATTGGTGAAAACATTTTGGCTGATAAACCCAATTCATCTAGTCGTGTGCATAAATCTATATCGTGCTATGTTTGTAAACCCAGTTGGGCTGCACTCGTCGGGTAAACCCTCGCCATCAGAGCTCAGAGCACAGGCCCGTAGTGTGCAAAAGAAAAGGCTTAATATTTCTGCTTTCACTACCTTCTTATTCTTCTTAGTCTTCATTTTCGTGCAAGTATCCTGAAACATGAGATTCTTGGTTTTTTAATTTTTTTTCATCCATGTCTTTGGAATTCCATTTTGTTACTTTTTTTTACCTTTTATTTTAAGCTCGTGTTGCATTTATTAATTTGGAGGAAATATTTGAACATAAAATATACATTTGCACATTTTCTTTATTTATAATGCATCAAAATAGGTATTTTTTTCTGGTATGAATCTCAGGTACCTCTCAGGTAATGGGCCAGATTTGCCATTTTTTCAGAAGCGTTGCATCCGTTCTCCCCCCCCCCTAAATGTTGGAACTTTAACATTTGGACCAAATACACCTGACTAATACACACCTTGAGCTTTCTCTAACATAATCGAAGAAGCTGCCCACGTCACATTAAGGATCTGTGCTACAAAGCATTTGTAACACCCATTGGTGGAGTATGACGGCTGTGCTTGGTATCCGCGTACACATCGGAACATCGACAAGGCATGGAGTTGGTGCAAAGGCAAACATCCAGATTTGTGACCAACATCTACAAGCAGTCGCATGGGAATGTGTCTGCCATGGTCAAACAACAACGGTGTGAGACTCTCGAACATCGTCGTGCAATCTTGAAAGTTACAATGCTGGACTGCATCCATCACAACCTCGTGTGCATCTGTTTAGATTGCCCAGTCAGTATGCCCCACAAAGCAACAAGAGGCAACAATCAACGCTTCGTCATCCTCCCAGCAAGGACCAACACTTTCAGGAGATCATTCTTACCAGACACCATCCGTCTCTGGTGGTCTCTTCCGAAGCCTGTGGTTAACGCCACCAGCGAGGAGAAGCTTAAAGCTGGTGAAAATCAGATGGGGCTAAGGTGTGCATCGTTGGCACTAAGGTGTGCATATCGTCCAGCAAGAGGACAGATTTTTCTGTCCTGCTTGCATTCATGCAAACCCTCAGTGTGATAATACTCCTTGGAGTTCTTTGCACTTTATTGGAAGAAGAAGAAGAAGAAGAAACATACTCAGAGAAAGAGTTCGTACATCCAAAGGTCAGTGGAGAAAATTGACACGGCGATAAAGACAGCTGTGATAACGATCGCTGGTGATCGACAGATTCTTCCAGGTGAACTAATAATAATTGATGGGGTCCTGAGAGCCGACTTTGCACATTACCTTTTTGGAAATCGGTCATGCCAAATTTGTCGCACGGCATCCTCGTAACAAGGATGTCGCAAAAGCTTCGGAGAGTTAGGCAATCAAACCGATACTTAGCATTGGTGAAGCTGTGCACCTTGGAGACCTGCATTGCTGATGAGTGATGACAGGTATCATAACCTACTCAAAGGAAAGGAAATCCCATTTATCAAGCTGAAAACTCACCTTGAGCGCTACGGTCGCTGGGTTTGAGTAAGCGTGAAACGACATTCCAAGCTGAGCATCCACAAAACCAAGAAGTTGGGTTCTTCCACAATGGGAATTCTGCATACAATTCCGGTCCATTTTACGTTCCGCCTCGTCCATAATGTGATAACTCGGCGTCCGTTAACCCTGAGGCCTTTAGTGGGAAAGCTCAGCACTGACGGTTCCTTACAGTCCAGAGGGCTTTGGTGCTAGAAAGTTACTTTTGGGAAAGTTGTTTCATTTGCAGTGTAAAGTACACATTGCCCATGATGTGGATGAAGCTGTTCGCCTATATGGAACAGGGAATACATCTCGTGTGTAAAAATAGTAATAGTCACAAGGGAGTCACACCTTGGCTCGGGACTAGCTCCTCGTTTGGAAGGTGGGCCGGGGTCATGTAATATCCCGGAACAAGCACTGAGCCCAGATTTTGGTTCAAAATAAAGGTGTTTAGGCCCGAAAACACCCCCATCGTTGGTAGAAGTAATGTTTGAGCACTCTACTGAAACTTAGCATCCAACTTGTATTTATGGGGCACAAAATTTTCAGGACAATCAACTAATGATCATGCTTTCCTTTCAAATGGAGATGTGCTCGAGTAGCTGTCCATTAATCATTCATTGGCCACTTTTATCATACTATATATCAACCATGGGCCGACAGGATGGCTGAGAGGTACGCGTACTCGCCTCTGAGCTGTCAATCCTGGGTTCGAATCCTGACCCAGCTATAAACTGTCATCCTGGTGTTTCACAGGCAGGGTGATGTGCCGTCCCTCGGATGGACGTTAAACGGGAATCCTGTCTGCCAGCATTTGTTGATGGACGTTAAATATCCCACAGCGTCCTTTGTGAAGAGCAGGCAAGCTATTGCTGGCACCATGAACAAATTCAAAAATCCTACCCAAACCAGCAGAGGGCATTGCATCAACGGCACAGCCATGCCCTCAGCCAGTAATGTGACACCGCAGCCTTGTGCTGCACATGAACGAATAAGAATATCTACCATGCTTGCAGCGTCATCTCTGACTTCACAAATGTTTTATCAGTCAATTGGAACATGATTGATGTTTTTGCTGAATTATTTACAACCACATCCAAAATGGTGCTGATGCGAAAGAAAATGTTTCTCTTTAAAGGATTAACCTTGCCAAGTCGGTGATTGTGTTGTATTTGTGAGCTTGAGACGAGCATCGTGAACATAACCAGGTGTGCATGTGGTGTTTGCCTCACGTTGTGCAGAAGGTTAAAAAGGTGTGAAAGTAGATCAGATAAGACCCTGAAATGGTACTGCGACAGTTATTACAAAATATCTTTTGAACGCGTTTGAAGTCGGATGATCTTATTTGCTAAACATGTGGGAAGCGGTTTTACGTACGCAAGAGTAAACAAGGAGACAGGGTAGAATCAAGGAGATGACGATGTGGGAGTTTATCTGATGCTAGTCGTTCAGAGGAGGTAAAAGTAAGCCTGGCGTTGGCTTCGCGGTTAGGGTGGTGGCTTGGGATCCTAGGGTCCTGAGTTTGAGCCCCGTTGTCTGCTGAATTAACACCAAGGGGATGACTCAGCCTGTCATCCTTCTGAGGTTGGTGAAATGAGCGCCAGTGTACTGGTAATAGGGACACTGCCTCAGCGGCATAGCTGTGCCTCTGACCAATGATGCAACCAGCAGCCAAAAAAGGCTGCACACGAAGGGAGAGCAGGTAAAGTAATCCATCCCATAACCTGCTGAATCCCGTTAGTAGAGGAGCCATTTTTACAGTACCTGGTGTGCAAAAGTTAAAATTAATACCTATTTTAGTTGAGTAAACAGCACCTGCAACACAGAAAGATGTAAGAGGATTAACCAATTGTTGTGAAATTCAGAATGATCGCTGCTTTCGGATCATAGCGCGACCTCAAGCATCTAAACGATGACAAATTGCAAGCACAATTCGATTGTAAAGTCCATTCAAGCCTGACAAACTCAAAAGTCTACACCGTGTGGATTGAATTATGTGCTGTCCGCTGTCCTGGCTTTGGCCGGTACTGCTGGTGTGTAGCTTTATCCCACGCTTTTGCTTGCTGCACTCGTTTTTACATCTGTCTTAAAGTTCTTGGCCGATGCCAGGTCTCAAAACCATTAGATGGCAGTTCCACCTGAAGAACGAGCCGGTGCTGTATATTCAGTGGGGCGTTTTTTTTTTTGGGGGGGCGGGGGACACTGGATGATAACTTATCAAAAAAAATTTTAGTCGGCCAGCCTATGGAGTCTGGATTTTCAGCACATCTTCCTTGTAATATATTTCTTTTCACGGTGATCGAAGCTCGAGGAAGAGCTCAACGTGACCGAGTGGTGACGCGAATGCAGCGATCGTGCAGAGGGAGATTGTGCGCAAGGTAGGATTGAGAAATATGGAAGGAACAAACACACAGGCAGTGTTAACGAGTTGGGACGTACAGACAGGACGAGGGAACTGAGTGGGATAAGTACACAACGAACATGTTCTCGACAGGAAAAACTGACAAATCCAGTATGTTTGAGGAATGGTGGGAATAACATGATGGGCCAGACTCAGGAAGGTGACTCCAGAGTCAAGAGAAGGGCAGGACAAAAGGGTGGAGGCAAGTATGGTAGTTACACTGTAGCTTTGATTTGGGGAGGGTATGGAGGTAAGGGTTATGACCTGAGCAAGTGAGGTCTTGTCTGGCTCGTGAGAACAAATCGTTGAGATGGCTTGTGGGATGAGACGAGAAGTGAGGCAATAAAACAATATGTGAGGTCACCAACCTGTTTGCGTTGGGAGAGGAGAAAGCCTTTCCTCCTGTTGTGTCACTTCAATTAGCCTCAGGGCCTTGGATTCCTTCCACCACTTCCACAGATGCAAGGTGAAATCTGGCAGCATCGGCCCACAGAGGACATTCATGCTCCGTGGAAAGACAAACGTTGTAGATGAAGGCTTCTTTTTTTTTGTACACATAGTCAACACTCGTGGAAGAGCTAGAACACAGAACGGATCAGGACACAACATAACAAAAGGAACAACAGGGGAAGGGGGAAATGCCAACAGCAGGGCGGAGGGAGAAAACAGATGGAGATGAACAAACAAGGGATGCAGGTAACGATGAGGGGTAGGGGAGAGCGCAAGGGGTGGATAAGATGGATACAGAAGCAAAATTTTGGGAGGGGTAGCGGGTGGTTTAATGGGTGTGGAAAAGAATGATGCTTTTGGATGGCGATGATTTGAGATGGTGGTGAACAGTTGTCTTGAAGACCTGAAGGGAAGAATGAAATTGAAGAGATTATGGAAGTTGGTTCCATGGGCAGGACAAAAGAGAAACAAATCAGTGGAGGTGAGCAGTGGTTCTGGATTTAGATCGTTTCACGAGGAGGGGGTTTCTGTTGGACCGTGTGAGCCCTGCAGAAACCTGTTGGGGTGGGGGACAAAGCATGGAAAGGGCAGAGAGTGCAAGACCAGAAAGGAAGCGGAAGAAGACAAAGAGACCACCGACCTGTGGGCGATGGCGAAGTGATAGGCCCATAGACTGAGCTTCATAGCGAGAGATTCCAATGATCTTGAAAGCCTTGGTTTCCACGGTGTCAAGCGGAGCAAGGTGTGAGGCAGGGGAACCAGCCCAGAGGGGAGAGCAGTACTCCATCAAGCTGCAGATGAAGGCCTTGTAGGTGGATAGGAGTTCAGGTGTGCCAAGGAAGGACTTTGTACGACGGAGGATGTCCAGTCAGTGGCTGGCTTTGGAGGCCAACTTTGAAATGTGGCTGACCCAAGAAAGATCATGGCCGACAGTGAGACTCAAGATTTTGAGTGACTCAACCTCTTTGAGAGGGTTGTTGAGAAATTCGATTGCGGTACACTCCTTACAGAGAGAAGGAGTGAGTGCGGGATTTCTCAGGATTAAAAGACATATTCCAAGTGTTTTTCCAGCTTGTGATTCTATAACGGTCTGAGGAGAGGGAAGAGGCTGCTGCCTGTCTGTCAGAAGGATGAGAGATGTCACGGCAGAGAGTGGAGTCATCAGCAAAGAGATAAAGAGGATTTTCCAGAGAGGCAGAGAGATCATTGATGAAGATTAGGAATAGGATGGGGGCCTAGAACACTGTCTTGGAATACTCCAGCCTTGACAGGGAGAGGAGAAGGGATTCTGTTCAGAGCCACACGTTGGCTATGAGAGGGGAGGACGTCAGTCTTTCAAGAGTGGAGTTAGCCTTGGATTCCATAGGCAGACCATTTGGAGAGCAAGGCAGGATACCAGACTCTATCAAATGCTCGAGATATGTCCAGAGAGACAGTCCTGTTCTCATGTCTGATACTGAGGGTTAAAAGTTGGTCCATGTCGTCTAAGAGGGAGGTGTACATGGAGTCATCACTGTTTGGAGTGCAACACACAGACAAACATGAGGTGGGAGTGGAGGGGAAGTCACAGCCAGAGGTACTCCTGGGGTTTGGAGGTGTAAGAGCAGTACACGGAGAGTGAGAAATGTAGTTCTTGATGCAAAGCGCAACTCCGCTGCCAGGGTTCAAGTAGATAACACCAGAGTAGACAATAGCCAGGAAAGGACACTAAGGAGTCAGGGACGTCCTATGGGAGGGAGGAACTGTTAGGAACTTTGTCCACTCTTAGCAACTGAGGGCATCCAAGGAATGACCGTGCTCATCAGAGGATTGCAAGGTGCCTCTCTGGAGGCCATGGAGGGCAGCTTGGATATGTGATCTGTCCATGAAAGGTTACGGTAAATTGTTTGTCCAAGTAGCTCCAAAAACTGCACCCATGCCAGAGTTTGACTGCAGAAGTAAACTGAGTCATATGTCTTTAGGTAGAGACAGAGAGTAAGTTTTCGGAACATAATTGAATGATATTGAACATCTTTGTATTCTCTCCAAATAAGCAGTTAAGGATCTGTGTGCAGGCTGCCTGTCATTTGTGTGAAAGACTCTCCTGCAGAGTAGAGTCACCTGAAAAAGTGGTATCGAGGGTTTTCCAAAGAGGCCATAATGTAATGAAGGTAAACCATGAACACGCTAAGTCCCAAGAAGCTGACTTGAGATAGGGATATTGCCAGTGAGGACTATGCATTGTGAAGAGCTAGCTAGGGGGTCTATGTCAGCAGAGACTGTTTCAGAGAGGGTGTCATCATTGCTTGGGAGATGATGAAGCACACAATAACGAGAAGCCGTTGCAGAGGAGAATACGCAAAAGCTCACATTGTCAGGTGACGATGAAATGAACTGGTTGGGGAGAACATAGTGATTGGATATATGGCCATGGATATTAAAGTGCCAGATAGACATGGTCAGAGTACAAGGAGATTTGGGAGTGTTGGGTGAGGGAGCAGGACAGGATGGAGGGGAAATGGAGGCAGCTGAGTGTGAGCGAGATTTGGAGGAAGCAGAGTGGGGAGTGAGTAGGGAGATGGCTGAGTTGATGGGGGTAGGGGGGGGAGAGGAGGGGTGTGAGGCTTGAGATGGTGTAAAGCCAAGCACTGCAATGCATGCTTGCACCTCAAAGCAAGGCTTTATGCTGCATACGAGTAGGATCTTACGGCTAAAGGATAAAATGAGCATCAGCTGACCAAGCAGAGTGGGAGGCCTGGAAAGGGTGAAGGTGGGAGAGTCAGAGGTTGGTGAGGTGAAAGCCTGAAAAGGGGGTGGTGGGATGTTAAAAGGTTATTATTGGGCAAAATGAAATTCCTCCATGTATATATATATATATATATATATATATATATATATATATATATATATATATATATATATATAAGATGTCATGTAATCCTGGAGAGAAAGAAATACTTTATGAACTCAAATGTTTCAGATAGCTTGCTTGGTTTGATATTTACGTGTGCTGGGCTTTATTTTACCACTTGCGCTCTCTTTCATAACATTGTTCCAAGTTATTACTCATTTGCATAACTTTCAAACTTTTCATCGACCAAGTCATTCTTACCAAGACATTTCTTCCTGCAGCCTTCCGGTTTGGCCCAGAAACCCGCATCACCACCAGGGGATGTCTCTGGCTCCAGACAAGCTCCGCCAATGAGCAGCAGTCAATTGGATAGCATGCTGGGCAGCCTACAGTCGGACCTTAATCGACAAGGAGTAGCAATCGTTGCCAAAGGCACTTGCTCGGCCTGTCGCAAGCCCATCGCTGGTCAGGTGAAGTAAACATTCCATTCAGTGGTGTGTGATATAGTGGGTTGTTTTAACACTGGAATTTGGAATCGACAAATAAGAATCGGTCAAGATTGATGAGGATGAGGATTTTATATGAGGGTCGGTGAACACTATAAAATCAAAAATTACAGTGCAGGAGGGTTGATGAAACTTTAACTATTTCCCAAGGTAGTCCTCTGCTACTTGGATACCCTTGTCACACTTTTGTGGCATTGCTTTGATGCCATCCCCATGGACGTATTTGCAATGAGTACACAGCCATTTTGGGACACGTGTCTTGACATTTTCTCATAGACTTAGTTACCCAGAAGTTATTTGACTAGTCTATTGAGATGAAAATTCCAAGTTTTGACGATATGGGGTCAGGTCAGGTCAGGTATGGGAGCATGCGCCAGAGCAGCGCGTCGCTGCGTCCACTTTCCGCCGGTACTCCAGGGGCCTCCGTCTGGCCATCCCCCAGGCAGATGCCTGGCCCATCCCCATCTCCTTGAGATGCCGATCAACCTGCTGCAACCACGAGGCACGTGGTCGGTCCATTGTCCTCCTCCACTCACGAGGCTCCCTCACTGAGAGAATCTGGTGAGGAGGATCAGCGTCAGGAAAACGAGCCACATGTCCATACAGCCGCAGCTGACGCTCACAGACTATGCAGGTAACAAATCTTATTTGAGTCTCTCTCAGCAACCATTCATGGGACACAAAGTCCGACCAGCGATAGCCAAGGCTTCCCCGAAGAGACCTGGTACCAAAGGAATTAAGTCTCCGTCTCAGATCCCTGGTCAGAGTCCAAGTCTCACGTCCATAGAGCAAGACTGGAAGCACCAAGGACCTGAAGACTCGGACTTTCGTCCTCCCGCACAGATACCGGCAGCGCCACACCATATGGGGGATGATTGAGAACTTCCCAAACTTTCTCTACCAGAGTTATAGTGGTCACATTTTCCCTGTGGTGGCAATTATGATTGTCCAGTAAAGGAACGCCCTGAGACAGCATTCTTGGCCATCTTCTGTGGATTGCTTTCTTACTTCGTTGCTTACAAGTCACTGCTGATGTCCAAAAACAATTGTAACTCAAACAGCACTCGGTAGAGCACATACCTCAGCCAGGCTGAATAGTTTACCTTTCGTATCCCACCGATAGGCAAGATCTGCTGACATGAACCAAAATCGAATTGGCTTGTTTTTGTCATCTACCCAACTCATCAACCACGTTTTGTTTTTGTCGAAAAACCAAAACCGAATCAATTTGTCCTTATCACACACCCAACCTGTTCACCAAGTTTCGTCTGAATCCGTCCATAACTTTTTGAGATATTGTGCTTCATACAGTTTTTAGCCCTGTCACTCGATGGTGAAGAATCGCATAAAAAAAAGTAGGATCCGGATTCGGATGTTCACCAAAATTGAATCAATTCGTCCTTGCCACACACCAAACCTGCCCACAAAAATTTCATCCGAATCCACCCACAACTTTTTGAGACATCCTGCACACAAAGAGACAGACAGACAGACAGACAGACAGACAGACAGACGGGGTGAAAACGTAACCTCTGTCCACCTTTGGTGATGTTGGTAACTAGAAAGCATCTCAAAACGCAAAGCCTGTCCATGTCCACTTTGGATTCAAACTAAACTTGACGAAACCAACAGCTATCCCCCAAAAATTGGTATATTTTATTAACTCATGTTCTTCATATAATTCTCATAATAAAGATTTGTTGAGAATTTGATGACAAAAGCTCAAATTATAAAAAGATTTATGACCTCTAAAGACACACTGAAGCTCAAATAGTAAATAAATAAAGAAACACGCATTGCCGTGATGACGTCTCGGCGAAAAGAACGTGACAGTCAGAGGAACGGACGGAGAAATCCAAGTGTTTTGATACATTGATGATTAATTAATTTGAAGGACACAGGCACAAGACATGAAAACAGACAGATCCGGTGGATGAGAGACAATAAACCTTTATGTTACAATCAAATTACCCCTCTGAGGGCCCGGTCATACATTCTCCATTCGTACTCGCACACGAAACAGACAAAGATTGTTAATCGAGCTCAAATGTCCTCCCGAGAACAGTACGAGAGCATAGAAGGGCAGAACGGTACAGATCAGCTGTCACAGGACCATGAAGCGTCCCTCACAGGAGAAGAAGAGATCCGACTCACAGAGCGTCCAAAGTAATAAGACGGTGTCCAGCTCTGACAAATGCCCCCGGCAAAAGAAAGAGACAGAAAATCACCTCTCAGGTGCTCACGTAGTTCCTCATACTGCACTCCCAACTCCTCCTGCCCTCACATGACACCGGTGCAGCCACTCGGGCAGCGCCATCTTGCTGCCGGCTTGATCAAGTGATGGTCCATGGCCTAAAGCGACACTGGTTGCTAGGAGGTCTGGCCAATAGCACTCTGTGTTATTGGAGCACTGTGGATCCTCCCTAGGGCCGTGATGATGTCACCAGACAACTGATGCCACCAGAGGTGAAGTCACTTCCTCAGGCCGTGCTGACGCTGGATAGAGGTAGAGAATGGAGTGAACTTTGTGCCACGTGTTGGGTGACCTCATTTTATTTCCCTTCTCGGGTGTCCCTTTACCTTTCCTTGCCTGGCCCTTGCTGGTTTATACAGGAAACACAGATCACACGACACCCTTCATCTAGATAATCACTGCAGCACACAGTGACAGCTTAGATAGAAACTCACACCATCTCACCGATTATGGGTGAGAGACGTGATTGGGTCTTGTTATTTGTATGTTATCTGCTGTTGACATGACACGTGATACATGCTTGGGAGCCTCGGTGGTGCGCGTTTCTATCTTCGCTGTTGCTGATTATTTGCCAACAAGTGATGAAACCAGTCTTGTGGCTGAGGGGGTGTGTAGCATTGGGATCCTCATGTCTGTGCTACTTGTTAATGTCTGCAGCTGTAGAGGAACCCAGGTATGGAGGTGGATACTTTGAGACCTGGTAGGTCTCCGTTCCATCTCCTGAAACACACCCATGTGTGGAGATAACAGTCAATAACAGCAACTTACACACACACACACACACACACACAACAACACACACACACATATATAATATAATATATATATATTATATATATATAATATATATATATATATATATACAGGGTGGGCATTTATATCTGACGGTTTTATTATCCTTATAACTTTTTTGTTTCTAAACCAAATAAAATAAAATTTCTGTACAACATCGGCACATACTTCAAGTTTTTTTAAATTAATTTTGATTCTTTATTTCTTAAAAATTACATCAGACAAATGGGCCCCTTTCGAATTCGTGCATTCACGACAGCGGATCATCATATTGTTCATTACCGCAAGCAATGTCTCTTGATTCAATAAGAGCGGACGGTTGCAGTGATGTTTGCCTTCAATTCATCGATCGATGTTGGATGTTCCTTATAAACTTTGCCCTTCAGTCAGAAATCCCCATGGGAAGAAATCTGGTGAAGTTAAATCTGCCAAATTAAAGTGTTCCAAATCTGTCATGATGACCTAGTTTGTGAAATTGTCATGCTCATTGCATTTAAAGAAAAAAAAAAATGCTCATTGCATTTAAATTGCTCCTCATTAAAAATTGTCAAGTATTATCTGTAAACTAAGAAAACAATAATTAGTTATTCCAAGACTGCTTCCAGCTAGAAGATTGTAAATGTGTCAGATATAAATGCCCCACCATGTATATGTGTGTGTATATATATATATATATATATATATATATATATATATATATATATATATATATATATATATATATATATATATATATATATGTACACACACACACACACACACGCACACTGCAACGGTCTCGTTTCCCCTTCGGGGTCACACTAATAATAGTGTTAATGATAATAATAATAATCACAAGTCTGAAGACGACGATGGTTCACAAGCGGTATTTGACGATGTAGATTGTTCTAGAAGTCAAGGATGAGACAATGTGATAATTTTGACCAAGTTATAAAAATGATCAACATGATGTGGTACGAGTGACAGGTTATTAGCTGCAAAATGTCGAAAACCCGGTTTCGTTCAACAACTTTCAAAATTTGACCTTTGCATAACCTTTAAAGGTCACAAAACAATGTTGTGGACATTAAAATAAGGAAACAGGATACGTGCTATAGCTTAATGGAGATAGTTTGTCGAAGAAGGTCGAAAACCCGGTTCGATTCCCACAACTTTGAAAATTTGACCTTTGTGAACTTTAAAGGTCAAAGGTCAAGGATTATGACCTTTGGTGCAAAACTTCCTCCGGAACATTCCAGGAACAATATAACGTCATATGGCATATTGGCATGTCACACTCCTCGGATTATCCATACTTTGATGAAATCAGCGTAAAAACAAACTTGAAGGGGGCGCCACGGGCAAGGTGTTCGAGATAGAGCAAAATGGTTTCAAGACTTTAGGTGGGGAATGACCTCAAGATGATGCATAAAAAATAGTCATCCTAGCTCTCAAAGTTTGGGCGGTCGGATGATTTTTATGTGAAAATTCGAAATTTTCTAAGTTCGTGACCTTGTGACCTTGACCTTGAGACGAAAATGAAAAATCGAGCTCCGATGGGGCTATGCAGGTGCCATTGGGCTAACCAAATACCGAACCCCTGCTAGATTCGACAACCCTCGGAGAAGATGCAAATTGAAATCGGCTACCCCCTAAAAACACGTTTTTTGGGCGTGGCTCCACCCATAATGGGCGCAGCACGCCCATGCTCAGGAAAACACAACTAGATCATGAATAAACCTCCACCAAAATTTTATCAGGATCAGGATCAAAACCCACAGAGCTATGCTCGGGACAGACACAAGACACACAGACATACAGACAGACAGAACAGAAGAACAGAGCAGACACACACACCCATAACGAATATAGTGGTCACTTACTGACTCGTGAACTTACTGACTCGTGAACCAATAATAATAATAAACAAAATATGGCAGCAATTATAAATAAATACACAAATAAGACAGGACAGATAGGAAATTTTCCCATGAGGACAAAAATCTGAATGCTCAAACATGATGCACACTGGACATTCATCTTCATTTTTAAAATTAATCCAAGCCTAACTCCAGTTATGTCGCAAGCTGGGTTACAACAGAGGGAAGGGCTTTAAAAGTGAATAGAGAAGAAAATATAACAACCTCAAATGTCAGGGAAAGTTAGTAGAAAAATAATAGTTAATAGAGAAAATGGAGGGAGACGAGAGATGGGATGGTGATGACTGGATGTGGCCTTGCGGCCTCGGCAGGACGTACGGACCAGGCTGCTTGACGTTCCTGTACACAGATACTTGCTCAGGCTGATTGAGAGACCTGACAGGCTGGTGCTGAAGGGCAAGCAGACTAGTGCAACGTGCAGCTTCCTTTGGCTCTCACTCGCATTTATTGGTCTTTCCCGCTCCTGTGTGAATCTTCCCGAATATCGCCACATGTGGGGAAGAGTTATTCACACTGCTTCGTGCGGCGTAATCTTTCAGCACGGTGAAAACTAGTTCCGCCAAACGAGAATGGTGGGAGGGGAGTGGGTTTTGGTTGGAGTCTCGGGAGGGGAGTTGTAAGCATAAAAAGGAGGGGGAGATGGGTTTACTCAGGGTTATGCTGCCCCACACATAACAGGTGGCCCCATGCATATACAATACAATGCTGCCCCCCCCCCCCCAATAAATCTGCACAACACTAATCAATGAAAGACTCTTCCATGGATGTTGTTAGGGTCTTGAGGACTGCATGCCATTAACTGGTGCACAGATTTCAACAAACATGAATATTCATCGTAATGTAAAGTAATCGTCAAGATACCAGCCCTGTCGACATGTTGTAGTATTTGTATGTAAGATGTTCAATGTCCTTTGCAGGTGGTTACAGCCATGGGGAAAACGTGGCACCCAGAGCATTTTGTCTGCACACACTGCCAGGAGGAAATTGGCTCCCGCAGTTTCTTTGAGAAGGATGGAGAGCCATACTGCCAGACTGACTACCACAACCTATTTGCTCCACGCTGTGCCTACTGCAATGGACCGGTCATTGATGTATGTATTGTAAACTGAAGGAGATTGTGCTTGCTATTTTGGTTCCAAGTAGGCTCTGGAAGTTGAGCCGATTTCAAGCTCAACTTTCATCGCAGATCTGTTATGGTCAAGTTGATATTAAATGCCAGGAAAATTCGAGGGCTGCTCTATAATTTGCCTGTTGGGCCATAAATCGGGGTAGCAAAAACGGACAAACTTTACAGTGCATGCTTTTTACCTCCACCACCGAAAGTGAGGGGGGTTATGTTTTCACCCCTTTCTGTCTGTTTGTCTCTGTGTACAGGATATCTCAAAAAGTTGTGGACGGATCAAGATTAAATTTTGTGGACAGGTTGCGTGTGTGACAAGGACGGACTGATTAGATTTTGGTGAAGATCCAGATCCGGATCCGACTACTAGAATTTTAAAGTGATTCTTCACCATTGAGAGAAAGGGCCAATGATGATATATAGCATGATATCTCAAAAAGTTGTGGACGCATTCAGACAAAACTTGATAGACACAGGTGTGTGACGATGAAGAATTGGTTCAATTTTCGTGAAGATCCGGATCTGGATACGAGAATTATTTAATTTGTAATGTGACTCTTCACCATTGAGAGACAGGGACAAAAACGATATAGTCCTGTATAGCATGATATTTCAGGGATGTATTGGGCCCGATATGTTCTCGTAGATCAGGCATTGCATGGCGAAGGTATGCGCTCCACCGAGTGCTCTTTTCTAGTTTCAATATGAATTGCTCTTGCATCATCCTGCTGCAAGTTCAACTTGCTGTGGAATCCTGTGTTGCAGAAAGTGGTAACAGCTTTGAACCGGACATGGCATCCTGAGCATTTCTTTTGTGCACAATGTGGCCGCGCTTTTGGAGAGGAAGGTAACCTGTTTATTTACATTTATATTATGTTGTTATTATGTTCTGATGTGATATACCATACTCTGTGTTACAGAGCATTGGTTCTGACAAAATACAGTATATACATTATCCATATATATATATATATATATATATATATATATATCACTACTACTACTTGTTGCCACATTCCGCGCCCCGTCGCGCTGCGACTCGGCCTCCCCACCCCGTGACTCCGACATCGCGCACCCCCCCCGCCCTCGCCCACCGGACGGACATATCAGTCTGTGAACCCTCCCGGCTAACGCCGGGTCCAGTCACGGGTGGACCTTTCGGCCTCACCACAACCCAGTCCGCATTCTACCCGCGCGAATGGTGAATCGCCGAAAGTCGCATATACCTAAGTACGCCACCGGGTAACCTACCGAGGATTGTACTCGCCACAGGCCGACTCCGGACACGATCCGCTTAAGCAGCTCGTTCCGGGCTAACGGGATAACCGAGCGGTGTTATCGCGGCCTTGACGGTTCAGATTAATTTATCGGGCGTCTCGCGCCCACGACGAACCCTTTACGTGAAACAAGATGGAGACCCAACGAAGGAAGGACGCAGCGACACGGGGGAAGAATTCAACAGACAAGCATTTTATTTACAACACAGACACAAATAGCACACATAAAACACAGCATGTATTTACAATCACAATTGGCAAAATGCACATATATCACATAAAACAAAAGAAGCAGAGCTACTACCGAATAACGCGACACACGACGACCACTTACACAATTCTACTTCACGGACTTGGCGCCGACACACACACGTTCACACAAAACCCCAAAAGAAATGGAAGTCGCGACTTCCCTTAGGTGCTGTCCTTGGCGCCCATCCCCGGCGTCTGACCCCCCTTGAGCGCGGCCGGCAAGGCCTCTCCGCGCGCCTGCCCGTACCGGCCTCTCGACGCCTTGGACCGAGCACCGACCGAGGCAGAGAGCACACGCCGAACCCAGCAGCAGGACGAGCGAGCGCCGAACCAGAGAAGCCAGCAGAGCAGAAAGAACCTCCAAGCAGAAGACGACGAAGAGGGCAGAAGCATCGACGACGAAGAGAAGAGGCCTCAGCCGCCTCCGCCTCTTATACGCCCGGCGCCACGCCCGGTTCTCGGCTCCACCTTCCTTCGAGCGCTTCCAGAAGGGGGGCGTTCCTCTCGTCCCCTCCCACCTGCGGCTTGTGGGGGACGAGGCGAAGCCGTTCGACGGCCTTCAACGCGCAAACCGTCGTACGTAGACCGCTGAGGATGGCGTTCGTTGGTGTAGGTAGCGTGGTTGAGATGGTGGGTGGTTGTGAGTGGCGGGCTGGCGTTGTTAGAGTGGTGGCGTGGTTAGCGTTGTTGTTGTTGGTTGGCGTTGTTGACGTTGAAGTGTGGTTGGTTCGAAAATAAAGCAGAACAGAAAACGCCTAACTCAAAGTATCGCAGCCCGAATGAATCACATTAATTCCCTCTAGACAATGGGTTTGGGCTAACTACACATGTACTTCAGAAATACCTCACCTATGGGACCTTATGATGTTTGCGAATTTCCACAGCCGTAACACTACCCCCTCCCCTTTTTACAGACTCGTCCCGAGTCGTCAATTATCGTGTGCAATCATGTTAGTTCTCCCTAGTACGTTCCTACGGATCCCTGAGTGCGATCGATTCATGGTATTCGTGTCCCCAAAATAAATAACCTGAGGGCTGAGTAACTAACTAAACAAACTCACTCACACGGACGACTTAAATAAATTGCCGGCGCTAAGACAGACATGCGGGGGCACACTCATATTTACAATACAACTTAACACCTTAACCTTATAAATTTACACTAACCATGGCCCAGGATCAATGGACTCTGCAGGAAAAAGGTAAGAGTCAAAAGAAAACGGTGCACGGGCCGCCACTGCAGGCCGTGTTGCAGCTGCCAACAGGACAGTTCCTGCAGCTCGCAAACTGTTGCTACAGACGATCCTGCGACATGGCAATGAACAAGGGGGGCAAAGCAAAACTGGACAGGGGCAAAATGACGAGGGCAGTAGGCATGGCATGGCAAAGGTGAACAGGCATACAAAGCCGGCAGAAAGGCCACTGCAGCAAACACAGCCGGCAGATGATCGGGCGGCACAGGCCTTGCAGTAAAAACAACAGCCGTCGACGATCGGCCGGCACAGGCCGGCTTGCAGTACAGCAGCTGCAGATGATCCGGCCGGCACAGGCGCTGTGCCACAGCAAACACAGCTGCCGATGGAGTTGGCCGGCCTCTTGCCATGCAGTGCAGGTTGGTGGAGGGAGTGCGGTGGTGCTCCACTCGCAGAAGGCGGGCTCGGACCTACCTACCTGTCTCCCTATCGCCTTTGCTGTCACTGTACCTACCCACTCCCTTAATTTAAACCAATTTAGCCCCACTAATTTTTTGTTTTATATTTTTATTTTCACTTCCCTACTTCCCCACTATAATTCGTCCCCTAACCCCCTTTACTGTCTCTGTTCGGCTAACCTATCCTGTCACCTAGCCCACTCCCAACCCCTGCGTTCCCTTCCGGAGGGAATAAGGGAGACTAGCGTCCTGTGTCGAGGCCCAACCAAGCTCTAGGATGGCCTCCCAGATCTCAGCGATCTCTAACCCAAAGTGGGTCCAGCGGCCCACAACGAAGCGAGGATGGATGGTGCGGAGGGTACACTTCCTAATCTACCCTAACCATTAACCTTTAAACTACCCGGGGCTTTCACAAGCGCCTCTCGCTAATCTATTGGTTCTAACAACCCAGATCCCCGTCGCCTGTGTTGGTGTCCACTCAAATTTCGGGCCTCGCCCTCTAATTTTCCTCCCGTGCCCTCACACGGTCTCATGGCTGGGACGCGTGGCTCCCCCTGGCAGGCACGACCCTCTGCCGATTCTCCAACAATGGCACCCCGGGCACTACACTGCCTCCGAGCCTACCAGCTCCCTAAACACCGGGGAGTGCCCCCATGGCAACTCCCCTGAAACGCACACGTGGCAGGCTGGCGCCCCGGGCCCCTTTCCGAGGGTCACCCGTGCCCACGCACTGCCCACGCGGCTAACGGCGCTCCGGCCCCGCACCAAGCGGGCCGCACCGTGCCCACTACGCTAACCGGCCCCCATGGGCCTTGGCCTACCACGGCCGACTAGCCGGTGCCCGGGTACCCACTCAGCGATACTCACCGTTCGCAGCCACGCCCCAGCCGTCAACAGGGCTCCTGCACCCTCCAAATGGGTATCGAGCCTACTCTCCCACCAAACAACAAAACGACCTCCATTTTTATCAATTTGACTAACCCAGCTAACTCACTTTATACTGACCCCGGGGTCCCTTGGGCGGGAGTCACTCCTCCCCAATCCATCATCACACGCATGCATTCCACATTCGCTCCATTCACACAGACCGCTGGCCTCACTCACACAACACGTCCTCACGCACTCACCAACACACACATCGCTGAATCCTGCCATCCTTCTATCTACTCCCCTAACTACCTCGTGCTCCCACATCGTCCCTTAAACTACAGCACGTTCCTTTTAACACTACGTAGCTAAACTACGTCCCCACTACACATCCCAAGTCTGTCACTGTCTCCAATCTCTAAAAAAAATTTCCCAACCTAAATCTCACTAAAATCCCTCTAACTAATCCATTCCACGGACTCCATGAGGACTTACCCCCGCCCATGAAGTCGGTCTAGCTAAGCTAACCCTTCCCCTAAGCTAGTTCCATCCTGTGCCCAGGCAAGTGGGTCTCCACCCTTACCCGGGAATCCTGTTCACCCGAAAGCGGGAGCTTTTTTAATTTTAATTTTTTTTTCAAATTACGCGCAGCACCAGCGCGGCAACTCACAGCTCGCGCACTTTGCACCTTGCCCGTGACGTCATGCAGCTGCACGTGAACCTCGTCCCTCTTGGACGGTACCATCCGGCAGGGATACCCCTCCTGCCGGATTCAACCCTACGTGCAGCCATGACGTCACCTGCGCTGCCCACAAAACAACTCTCGCACTCCGAGGGCTCCCCACACGAACACATGTGCTCTGCCCGTTGGAGCTTAACACAAGCTCGCGTGGAGAACCCATCCGGTCCAAATCAGTTATCCTGCCTAAACTTTGTCCTCCGCGGGATCGGCAAATCCACCGCTGGGCGTTTCCGGACCGGGCTTCACTCCGCAAGCGAGCACGTGGGGGTCTCGTGCGCTGCACAGCACGGACCTCGCGCTCGCTGCTGGGTGAACCCGGCGCGGTCCCCAAAACAGCTACGGCCGCTACTCGGCTTGCGTCTCTCTGTCGCCGTCGTCTCCGTTCCACCCACGCACACCTGCGTGTCACGACGCACATACTCACTCCAACACACTCACACCCATACCGGAGACGCGGCTGCATGCTCGCGCATGCCCACCGACATCTCCCTTACACACCGCAGACTACACACCACTGTCTCCTCACATAGCGCATTCTCACACACAGTGCTTCGCACACGCGTGCCGTTCTGCTGGCGCACACCCGCACCACGGCCTTCCCCCCACCCGTGGTCCTTTCACCCAGCACCGTGGCTCCTCCACACACGGTGCCATCCACCATGCGGTGCCCCTTTCACACGGCACGCTGGGAAGCACGCTCCGGCACACACCGCCACACCACACCTCACACACGGGTCGCACTCACACCTGGGGTCTCATCCACACACGGAGCGCACTCACACCTTGCACCCCACACACCGGGACAACCACACTGGGATTCGTGTCCCCACAAGGGTTCCCGGGGCCTCTATACCCCCAAGCTGCACGTGCACCGCCGTCGCAGCACTCATTCCGACCTCGACCGCAAAGCACGACCGAACCCACCTGGTCGTATTCGCCTCAAGGGGCATACTCCCTCCCTCGTTCCTGGAGGCAGCAATCAAGCTGCTCGCACCGGGTCACAACACAGTCCACCAGCTCACCCCCATTAAGCCTCGCTAACTCCGTGTGTGTGTGTTCTGTTCCTTTAACCCCGTCTTTATCGTGCAGTCTCTCCTCTACTTTTTCTGTCTCCCGCGTCTCTATCCATTTATTAGTTTCTGTTGTCTCCTCGTGTCTATTAGACTCTGCTTCTTTCTGGCGTCTTTCCCTTATCTTTACGTAGGTCAACCTTGCTTTCTCCTTAAGTCGCTCCATCCTTCCTCTGTTTCACTCCTTGCTCTTTCAGGATCTCCGCGTACCTCATCCTTGCTTTCCGTCTTAATTGTTCTTTTCTCTCCCTCCCAATTCCTTTCACCTCGTGTCTTATACATTTATTAGTTTCTGTTTCTTGCTGGAGTTTTTCCATTTCTCTGGATTTCAATTTCATTCTCTCCTTCAGTTCATTAATTTCAAACTCGTATAGTTTTTGTTTTCTCTCCCACAGTTTCTCCTGCTCTTCATTTTCCAATCTCATCGTTTTTTTCAATTGGCAAATTTCCTTCCTGTGTTTCATTCGCTGTTCTCTCATTACCCTTCTTGCTTCCTCTTCTGTCCTTCTTCTCCAGTCTCATGGTTTGCTTCATTTGGTTAATCTCCTTTTTGTGTTTCAGTTGCTGCTGTCTCATTACTCTTCCTTGTTCCTTCTCCTGCCCTTCCTTCTGCAGTTTCATGGTTTTCTTCATGTGGTTAATTTCCCTTTTGTGTTTCATTCGCTGTACTTTGTCTATCTCCTCACACTCCAGCCTCGCCTTTTCTTTCAATTGGTCAACCTCGGCTTCATGTTCCTTTTGTTTTCTATCCCATTGTTCCTCTCGCTCTTCCCTCTCCAATCTCGTTGTGTCCTTCAATCTCCTGATTCCTCCTTCCTGCTTCATTCGTTGCTCCTTCAACTTCTCCTCGTATTCCAACCTATTTTTTTCCTTTTGTCGTTCAGTTTCAAATTCATACTCTTCAGTTTTTTATTCCACTGTCTTCTTGTTCCTCGTTCTGCAATCTCATTATTTCTTTCAACTGACTGATTTCTTTCTCCTGTCGTAATCTTTGTTCTTTCAGGACTCTTTGTTGTTCCTCATTCTGTAATCTCGTGGTTTCCTTCCATTGATCGATTTCCTTCTTCTGTCTCATTCGTTCTTCCATCATTACTCTTTCTTGCATCTCATCTTTAATCTGGCCTTCGCTTCCAGCTGTTCGATCTGTACAGTGTGGTTCCTTAACGTTTCATTCTCCGTTCTCGTTCTTTCCTCCTCAACATCCTCAGCTCGTTTTGTAACTCAGAAGCTTTCTTTTCCAATTCCTTTCTCATCTCCGCACACTCCAACTTTGCTTTGGCTTCTAATTGTTCAATCTGCTCAGTGTGGTTCCTTAACGTTCATTCTCCGTTCTCGTTCTTTCCTCTCTCAACATCCTCTTTTAATCTTCCATTCTAGGCTTTCCCTTTCCTGATTGCCTGTTCTTATCTCTCTTCAATTGTTCCAACTCCCCATCATGTTCACATTTTTTCTCTTCCAACTGTATTTCCCTCACTCTCCCCTCCAGTTTTTTGAACCGCCTTGCTTCCTCCAATAATTTTTCCATTAGTTTGTTTACTTCCAAGTCGTGCTCCTTTTGTTTCTTTTCGAGCTCGTTTTCCATTCTTCCTCCATTGTTTCCTATCCTGGGAGATACCAATCTGCTGTTCCTCTATTCTTTGTTCAGTTTGCTCTTCGCATATTCCAACTGACGGGTATAAAACACTACCAAATTCTTTTTCCCACATAGTTCGTCGACTCTGTTGGCCAAGTCATGTTTTTGCCACCGAATTCGTTCAGTAAATCGTCCAATCGCTGTGTGCCCCCTACACGTAATTTTTCTGAAGCTCGTCTGCGTGCCGTTGTGACTCGTCCACTCCACTTTGCACCTCCTCGATATATTCTTCATAATGCTCTACCTTTTCCAAGACATCCCCCAATTGTGCCTGAAGCCTGCCAATGCTCGCATAATCATCCTGCCACGCCTGCCATGGCACATGCCGTGACCACGTGGCTTGAACCGGTGACGGGAGTTCACGCCTCGTGTTGCGCCATTTGCAGAGCCATAAATAGCCGCTCGCTCGTGCTGCGCTGAGGTGCGATCGCGCCGCCATTATGCGACCCAGTTTGCCGGCAAAGTTCGTGCTCAAGCCGCTCCCACTGACCACAGTTAGTGGTGGGTTTATAATTATAAAAAGAACCGACCTGGGCCATGGATCCTACACTACTACACACATACATTTCTACCCCCGCACCGCTCGCCTTGAGACGCCATCTTATCCACGTAAGGGGTTAATTTAGCTCGCTCGAATTTAGAGGGAATCGGGGGTCGCTCCTCTCACCCCTGGATCGATTCCCTGTGAATTTAGCTTGGAGACGGGAGGGATAGAATCACACTCCTGTACACCAGTGTTGCGAATTCGCGCCCGTCGGCGTGCGATCGGCCACGTGACTCGAATCGCGACCGCCTCGCCCACCGGACGGACAATTCAGTCGTGACCCTCCCGGCTAACGCCGGGATCCAGTCACGGGTGGACCTTCGGCCTCACCACAACCAGTCCGCATTCTACCCGCGCGGAATAGGGTGAATCGCCGAAAGTCGATATACTAAGTACCCGCACGGGTAACCTACCGAGGGATTGTACCTCGCCACAGGCCGACTTCGGACACGATCCGCTTAAGCGGCTCGTTCCGGGCTAACGGGATAACCGAGCGGTGTTATCGTCGGCCTTGACGGTTCAGATTAATTTATCGGGCGTCTCGCGCCCACGACGAACCCTTTACGTGAACAAGATGGAGACCAACGAAGGAAGGACGCAGCGACACGGGGGAAGAATTCAACAGACAAGCATTTTATTACAACACAGACACAAATAGCACACATAAAACACAGCATGTATTTACAATCACAATTGGCAAAATGCACATATATCACATAAAACAAAGAAGCAGAGCTACACGAATAACGCGACACACGGACCACTTACACAATTCTACTTCACGGACTTGGCGCCGACACACACACGTTCACACAAAACCCCAAAAGAAATGGAAGTCGCGACTTCCCTTAGGTGCTGTCCTTGCGCCCATCCCCGCGGTCGTGACTCCCCTTGAGCGCGGCCGGCAAGGCCTCTCCGGCGCGCCTGCCCGTACGGCCTCTCGACGCCTTGGACCGGAGCACCGACCGACAGGGAGAGCACACGCCGAACCCGGAGCAGCAGGACGAGCGAGCGCCGAACCAGAGAAGCCAGCAGAGCAGAAAGAACCTCCAAGCAGAAGACGACGAAGAGAGGCAGAAGCATCGACGACGAAGAGAAGAGGCCTCAGCCGCCTCCGCCTCTTATACGCCCGGCGCCACGCCCCGTTCTCGGCTCCACCTTCCTTCGAGGCGCTTCCAGAAGGGGGGCGTTCCCTCTCGTTCCCTCCCACCTGCGGCTTGTGGGGGACGAGGCGAAGCCGTTCGACGGCCTTCAACGCGCAACACCGTCGTACGTAGACCGCTGAGGATGGCGTTCGTTGGTGTAGGTAGCGTGGTTGAGATGGTGGCGTGGTTGTGGGTGGCGGGCTGGCGTTGTTAGAGTGGTGGCGTGGTAGCGTTGTTGTTGTTGGTTGGCGTTGTTGACGTTGAAGTGTGGTTGGTTCGAAATAAAGCAGAACAGAAAAACGCCTAACTCAAAGTATCGCAGCCCGAATGAATCACATTAATTCCCTCTAGACAATGGGTTTGGGCTAACTACACATGTACTTCAGAAATACCGTCACCTATGGGACCTTTATGATGTTTGCGAATTTCCACAGCCGTAACAATATATATATATATGTGCCTCCATACTAATAAATGTCAGTGTGTGTCCATCCATCCGTCCGTCAGTCCATCTCCTCCATAACTCCAAAACCATGAAATCTAGCAGCTCCAAACTTTGCATGCATACTAAGGAAGTTCCAAGGTAGTGCATGAGCGAAAATTGGGTGTTTGGGTTGATTAAAACACCCCTTTTGAAGACAATTAACGGCCTTATTTAATTATCCTCTATCAAGGCGTTTTCCTTGATCACATTGCTGTGGTCCATTGCTGGGGTCCATTGCTGGGGTCTTAATTTGCTTCTTTTTTTTTTTTT